>VDFB02047230.1:263049785-263119528 GCA_007258455.2 Sequoia sempervirens
TACCCTATACATTGGAATCTCAACCTAATCCTTCAACCACATACCCTCAAACCTATACCCTAAACCCTCTACCCTCAAACCTTAACCCTCAACCCTAAACCCTTTAACCCTAAACCCTTAAACCTTCTACCCAATACCCTCTAACCTCTACCCTAATCCCTCAACCCTATACCCTCAACCCAATACCCTAAACCATCAACCCTATAAGTCCTCCACCCTAATCCCTCAACCCTATACCCTCAACCCCTATCCCTTTCTCTTTATCTATACATCTCACCTCTCTCTCCCTCCATCTCTCCTACCCTCTCTAATTGTCTCTATATACCCTCTCCTTCTTTCTATGTACCTCTCACTCAATCAATCCCTACCATTCTCTCTCACTCTCTCTATCTCCCTCCCACTTCCTCTCCATCACTCACTCTCTCTCCCACTCCCTCTCTCTCCCTTTCTCTAAAGTCTCTCCCTCCCACCTACTCTCTCTCTCTCTCTCAAGTCTCTCCCTCTGGCACCCTACCTAGGTAACTCTCTCTCTCTCTCTCTCAGTCCCCCCTCTCTCTATCTATTCCTCCCACTCTACATAGATAAGCCCCTCTCACTCCACCCCCCCTCTCACTCCCTCTCTCTTAGGTCACTCCCTCCCACACCATCTCCCTCTCTTAGGTATCTCACTCTCACACTCCCTCTCTCTCCCACTCCCTCTCTCTCACACTCACTCTCACTACCTATCTCTCAAGTCTCTCCCTCTCACCATCTTCACACTCTCAAGTCTCTCCCATATGGCACCCTACCTAAATAACTCTCTCTTTCTCTACCTCTCTCTCTCTCTCCCCCCTCCCCCCTCTCTCTCTCTCAATTCCCTATCTCCCACCCCCTCTCTCTCTCCCTCTATCCCTCTCGCCCTACCTAGCTAGGACCCTCTCACTCCAACCCCTTCTCTCCTACTCCCTCTCTCTTAGTCTCTCCCTTCCACCCCATCTCCCTCTCTCAAGACTCTCTCTCTCTCTCAAGTCTCTCCCTCCCTCTCTCTCTCCCACCCTACCTAGACAACTCTCTCTCTCTCTCTTAAAATTCTCCCTCCCTTTAAAGACATACATAAATACATACATACTTACATACCTACAAGGATAATACATATGTATGTACATGCATTGATACATACATACATACATACAAGCATACATACATACTTACAAACATGCATACATACATGACATACAAGCATACATGTACATACAAACATACAAATATATAAACATACATTCAATATAGTAGCATTTAACATAAAGCAATAAATAATGCGAATGTGTTATGTCTTGCTAGACATGTCCCGCACAAATGCAAAAACCATGTCAAAACTAAGATATAACATGAGTAATGTTCTTGCGTTATAACTCGAGTGCATTATAACATGCTCGTGTTATAACACACTCTTGTTTATCTTTCTTTGGGAATCCCCAAGCCTTAGGCTTGGTATTTGCATTGGAATACCAACCCAAAGGCTTGGAGGGCCTTCCCAACAACCAGAGACATGTTTTTGCAAATTCTATAATATTTCACATAATCGGGTTCGTGCTCACCATCAGGATTGCACGTGTTTCAATGTCGAACAAATCAAACACTTGGGTAATGTTAGGCTCTCTCTTAGCTATCCAACGATATAATTTTTTTCACTTTTTGACAATGTTAAGCCTTTTATCTTTAATTTCTTTTGTTTGTGTTTCTCTTTTTGGAAAAAAATAGTGTTTGGTGTTTTTTTGTTATAAATGAACCGTACATCAAAATTTCAAATAAATTACATTTTTAGAAACTAGACTTATTCTACAAATTAAAAAAAAAATAGTTTTCAAAATTTGTAGGGGTAGCACAACCAAAATTCTATTTTTTAAGAAGTGTCCACTTTGAAAATTAGTAAAAAATTAAATATTCATTAAAAAATTATCAGAAAAATCATGCATCAACTACATACTATTAGCTAATTTCTCACTGAATCGATTTTAAAAATACTAAAAAAAATTTCATCGTGCTATGTTCCCACAAAAGTTGCTATGTTATGTTTTTCTAACAAAAATAGCACCAAATTTTGTGGGTCCCTCTTTTGAACCCCTTAATCTCAACCATCTTCAAAATAAATTAGTAGTTTAGAAAGTAGACTTAGAGCACTATGATCCTTGTTTTTGTTGCATCACAAAATTTTGAGTGTAACTATCCTCAATTTCATGTCCAAGGTCAGTATTTCCTGATTTAAAAAAAAAATGGCCAATTAAGCCCCCTTGTTGGCCCCCCATCTTTTTTCACTTACCCAACATTCAAAGTGGCATCATCAATATGCATTTTAATAACTTCTAAGACATGATCCCTTTTGAAATTCCATGCAAATTTCTTACTATCAATACCAGGAAGGGGAACAAGATTATATAAATGTGGCAACAAATGAAGCCATCTGAGATGTTTTATGATACCATCTCTCCATTGTTTATAGTTTCCCCTTTTCAACACAGTCACAAAGGATGAAATGGAAACCCCATAATCAACTATGAAAAATCTCCAAGAATACAAAGACATTAACCTTCACCAACAATTAGAAACTCCCAAATACTGCAAATGAAGCCTTCTCAAAATACTTCAGGAAGCAATAATGCAAAAGGAGGGCTAAGAATCTAAAAAAAATTGAGCAAAAAAATAGACACCTTACTAGGTTCCCACACCAAATCACCAAGCCAAATCATACACAAGGCACACAAACAAGATAGCCTCTTGTGAGACTTTCTCACACCAATCAACTGTGCTGCAATGCTATTTAAATAGAAAAAATATCCTCCATGCTGCTAATGTGGGATAGGAAATTTGGTAGCCAAGTTAAAAAAAAAGGTGAATTCTTTTCATGCCCAGCAAAGAAGAAAAAATAATGGAAACCCTACGTCCAAATTAGTCTCTAGCAACTTGGCAAAAAAAAAGATTCAATTTGAACATTTGCAACCTTCACCAAAGTGAAATTTTCATCTCCAAAGGAAGAAACACACTTGGAAATAGAAATCACTATCAACCTCAAAAATAAAATTTCAAAGTCAATCTACCAATTGCCCCTTTTTTGAAAAGTGTGCCTCTGCAGCAGAAAAAATGCATCTCTATTCAAAACGCCCCTCCAAAGCAATAAAATGACACCCTCAACAGAAAATGGCCCTCTTAATCAATCGATCTTCAAACAACAAGTCTGGCTTTTCAACCAAAAATTACCTACAGAAGAAAAGACATGCCTCCAATAAAGGTATCACACCCCAAATAACAGAATTGACCTTTCTCCAGTTTAAAAATCAGGCTTCTTAGAAGAGAAAAAAATGCACCTCCACAATGGCAGAAGGTTCAGGCCTTCAAAATCTACTTGAAATGCCACTTTCAATGATGTTAATCGTGGCTTGCAGAGAGAAAGAATTCCTCCAAAGAAGAGTATTGAACCCTCCAAATGTGTGTGTGGGATGCTCTAGAACTGAGGAAATTTGCTCCAGTGAAAAATCAAATGCCCTCAAAAATAGGAATCGCTGCCTAGTAACAATTTGAAATGCCTCTAATCAAGAGAAATCATGGCCACAAATGGGGATATGTGCCCTCTTCACCAAGAAAAAGGGCCTCAAAAAAACTGTAAAATGTGCGCCTCTCTTTAGCAGAAAAAAATGCTTGAAATAAAATCGCGCCTCTCCATGAAACACAAATAAGAAAAAAATGGATTCCTTTTGATGGAAATTCTCTAGCCTTCCAAAATTTGCACAACCCCAGTAGGAGACAACAAACAAACTGAATCATCCTAGATGAAAAAAACGTTGCCTAAAGTAGAAAATTGACCTCCAATTTGTGAAAACAATTCCTCCAGGAAAATGAACGCCCCCTCTTAACAAAGAATTTGGGTTTCCAATGAATCGCACCCAACAACAAAAAATTGCATCATCTTCTGATTGCACCCAACCACCAACAAATCTCGGCCAAAAAAATGGAAAATGAAATAATCAGAAATAATGCAGATAAGTCAATTTTGAAATTTTAAAATTTCAAATGCTGAAACAACTGCAACAAATAATCGATCTCAAAAATCTCTGATGAAAAATCTCAGGGAAGGATTGCAGAATGGTTGGCTTTGATACCATGTTGGTGTCATCTACCTCCCAGCAGCACCATCTATAGCAAAAACCTTCACAGAAAATGAGAGAGGCAACACAAGACAATTTCACTAGAAAAGAGTGAATAAAAATGAGATAAATTACATAGTATACAAATGGTGCCTTATAGAGGCATGAAAATATGTGATGGGTATAAAACTACCCAAAACAAGAAAAAACCACCCAACTAAATAAATGCAAAACTAATGCCTAAGTAAACTTGAGCATAAATATAATTTACTCTAACAATAAGAAAGAACATAGGCCAGTGAAGTTTGATATTCACTAGGTGATTTTCAACGAGGTAGAAAATAAAAACACACAACCTAGTGAGTTCTCATGTCAACCATATCAATAATTATAAGTAAAAACACATTATTTTCTAAATAACCCTAATAAGGTGCTACAAAGAAGATCAATATACCATGAAAAAATCACCAAGTTCATAGTGTGTGAATAAAGTGAAGGATATAATGAAATGTATGCCCCCACCTTAAAGTAATTGCTAATGCAATCAGGAGCAATTGAATTTAAGGTAGAACAAAGTGATATTTGAAAAATGATGAGAATGAGAGCTTGTTGGGAAAACCTATGCCAAGTGATATGTTCCCAAAAATTTGACTCAAGATAAGGGGTTGCCCCCAAAGAAAATTCATATAATTAACAACACAAAATAACACATGAGGGATCCAAAGATTTGGGGTTAGTATAAATGAGAGATAATGTGTATCAATATGATTATACTCTAAATTAACATCATTCTAAAATATTTATAAAACTATGAACACAAGGGAGGAATATCACATGAAAAAATAACATGAATTTGGGTCAACATGGAAGAGACCTAAATGTCGTAATGCTTTGAATCATTCCCAAAAGGAATGAAAACACATTTATAGAAAAAAGAGTAATGAAGATACAAGTAGAGGAATGCCACAAAATATTTATTCTCTTTGTATCATTGTGCCAACATGAACATCAAGGGTCATCTAAAGAGAACTAAAAAACAAAAGTACACACCAAGAAACACATTATAGGGAGATCAAATTACATGCAAGAAAAAAACAAAGACAAAAAGGGTACTACACATGCAAGCTGATCTATAGAAGCTAATCTACATCCCAATCTTTCTCATCATAAATAAAAAGTGGAAAATATGCTAAAGGGACTACAATGAGTGCAATACAAGGAGAGATACTATGTTCAACACATGGTGGGTCACTCGCTGAAGGAGGATCATCATGATTTCCCCCATCTCAATTCATTGATTGCACAAACATAAGATATAATTCACTATGATCTCATTTTATCTTTTGAATTAGTGTTAGAATATACCAAAATTGGTTTTACATTAGTGATACTAGCATGATTGCGAGCACTATCAATCATGTGTGTATATTTTGGTCTATATGGAAAAGAGGGAAGTGACATTTTTATCATTTGGCTTGGTTGGGAAGGATAAGGTTCGACTTCATGTTTTGGAAAAAAGGGTGGAGTGGAGTCAGGTGATGATGAAGATGGATGCGTGGGAGGTATCTCATTGGAATTTAGTTGTGTGGATAGGAGGTCATTAGGTGAATATTTATTATTTTGAGCAAGCTGACAAGCCATAGCATGATGTGGTCTCTTACATTCATTTAAATTCCAATATTTTCTTGTAGGAGATTCATCTTGTGAGGGAGGAATTGGGGTGTTTTCCAATATTGGATCATTTTCTTCCTTTGTAAGAGGAATTGAAGGAACTACTGAAGGTTGAGAAACAATAGGAGATGAATATTTTTGCACAGTGGATGTTTAACTTTAGGAGGTACAAAATTCATCGCCAAAGGATTCTTTAAGAAATTATCTCATGGTCCTAATTAGGATGGTAAAGGTTGAAACGTGACATAGATTCTAGATGATAGAGGTTGGGGAAGAATAACCTATTCGGGTTGAGGTTCATTCACTACCTTTGGAGTAGGAGGAATAACCATCATAGCCACTAGATATTGAGGAGCCTTTGGTGGGATAATGGTAAGGGATAATTGAGAAATATGTTTGGTTTTAAAAATTTTATAGGATAAAAAGAGAAAATATTCATGAGGTTGAGTGGGTTGGGTTGGTTGAGGCAAAACATAATCAAGGGAAAAGTCTCCACGAAGAGCCAAAGGTTTAAATCTACTATGATAAATAGTAGATATTTGTCCTTCAAACATAAATTTAAAACACTTATGGATTATAGAGTGAACCACATTCATGGAAGAAAGCCATGGATGACCTAACTTCACACAAAATTGATTTGAGGTAATGATTATAGTAAATAGAACATCTAATTTCTTAGGTCCAATTTACATGGGGAGGGTTAAGGAATTGATTGTGGGAGGGGTAGAAACATCATGATATCTCATTGAGACTTTTGATTGTTCATATTTTTCTTGGAATAATTCTTGCACAAAGAAATTCTTTAATGATCATGTTCACTAGGCATATTGGACCAATGAGTATTCCTTATCATTAATTCTACTAGTAATGTAGTGAGGACTATAAGATGCATGCATATAAGCATCAATATGGAGGGAGGTAATATTGTGAAAGAGCTTAGGTTGGTCTTAAAAAGGATGAACATCAATCATGTCGATTGTAGTATAGTAAATTGTCACCCCAACAATTTCACACTATCTTGACATCCTATTTTGCTTATTACATTAATCATAATAATTTACTCATTTTAGGGTTAGATCACTAAAATATATTTAAATCCTCATCATCCCTAGAAATTTGGGCCAAAAAGAATCAAACAAGGGTGTTGGCTGCCCTTGACCAAAAAATGAACTTTTAAATATTTAATATTTTTATTGGCAGCTTTTTGTTATTTAAAAAAGATTTCAGGCCAACCCATCACTAAAAATATTAATTAAAATACATATATAAACAAGTTTTCCCTCTCATTTTGGGGATTAGAAGGAAATTATGAGAAAGAAGTTATTATTAAGAAAATATCATGAAGATGTATTGAGTTATCCTCTACATTCTAGATACAAAAATCTATTGTGTTTGGAAACTAACCTTTTGCAAGTCTATTAAGTAATCAAGGCATCCATGTCAATGAACATTTGTGGAAATTTGTGGTGTGACATCACTTCATCAAGGATTTCACATCAAGATAATATTGTCAATTGTCATTTATCATTCCAATTAATTTAGCATGAATTTTCCACAATCCATGATGAATTAGTGCTAAGATTTTGGGATTGTAACTGACTGTAATCTTTTTTGCATCAACATTTCAGATCATACTCCATGATCCATCATCAGGATGTTGAGCATAGAGAATAAGAGAGTGAAAAATTAGAAGCAGATTTGTAAATATAAATAGGTGAGGGGTTAGGGAAGGAGAGAGAGAAGACAAGGAGTTAGGTACAAACAAAACCCAATGGGTCTAATTAAAATATTGAAATATTAAAATTAATTTATTAAAATGAAAAAACCAAATCAAATATATTATAATAAAAAAGGATTATTGAGGGATATTATAATAAGATTCATTATAAAAAATTATGAAACATTCTTACTTTAATTACTAAAAGAAATTATATTCAACATTGAAGGGCACACAATCTACTAAGAGGGGGTGAATTAGTAGATCTACTTAATTCAAAATTCTTAACTTTTCTATAGTTATCAAAATATTCTTCACAATAAAACTCACATAAGCAATTAAAATATAAAAGCATAAATCACACAAGTAAACACTAGATATACATGGAAACCTAAGATGGGAAAAACCACACTGAGAATAGTTGCTTGGATCTACTACCCAAATCCAACCTCACAATGTAGAAATATACAAGTGAATTTTATAATTTGAAACAGGCACCAACCTCCCAGAGACACCAATCCCCTATTGTGTTTGTAGGGACCAACCTACTGGAGACACCAATCCCTAATGGAATCAGAACAATAGGTAGAACACCAGTCCTACCGAAATACAAAGATAATGCTTGTGGATCTTCTATACAACTCATACATGTTCCAAAGTCACAGATGACACTCTTCCTCATTGCATATGATATTTTGATACTGGTGCACACACTAAAATACAATCTCCCTTTTGGGTATGTGTAGGATCATCATGGAAAAAAAAGGCCCTTAAGTGACGAAAAATTTAGAAAAATTAGAGTTAGGCAACTTGACATAAAAATTTGAATAAGTTATCTATATTATTTCAAAAATATGTAAGAATATAATCTGTAGCAAATTGAATGTAGTTTCTAAACTACTAGGTTTATTTTTATTTTTAAATCTATTTGGTGAAAATTTGAAATTTCAATGTAGTAGTACTTAAATTTTAGGGAAAAAATAAGAAGTAGGTGTCTGTCTGACCGCCCTAACCATAATAAAATGATAATATTTTTTTATAATATTTTAGATATAAGTAGAGGACTCATGTTCCCATGTGATGCATTATTTTTTGTAATTTTTTTCCAAGTAAATAATTAATTATGAATTTTTTATTACAACTTTTAAAAAATATAAAAACTTGTATGTTGACCACCTTAACTTGGTCAAAACTTCATGAAATTCAATTTTTTTAATCCTATAGTATGCAAAGCATAGAATGTGATGCATGTTTTAGATTAAAAATGTGATACCATTCAAAGCTATAGATGTTTTCAATCATCCTATCAATCAAGAATTTAGTCATAATTCAAATAGAAAATGAATAATAATTATTTATTAAATTCAAAGTAAAGCATAATTTATATTGGTGGAAAGCTGAGAATCTCCTTTAAAAACCCTTTTTGTTTCATCAATTTTGGGTAAAAAAAAAGTCGTCAGCCACATACCCATCATATCGCCACTTTTTGGCCCATCATGATCTTGTATATACCCTTTTATCTTCACCACCTTCTCTGAACAATTTCATTAGTAACCAAATTTTCTTCATGTAGGTGTAATTATAATTCATATAGTCACACACTACATCCAAACTACAAAGAAATATATACATGAAATTGCATTAACACTCTTCTATTTTGACTAGAGATCCACAAAGAGCTAGGTTGACATAAGATGGACCTAAATTCAATTTACATGAAATGTGTAATAGGTTAGTCCAAAAACAATTTTTTTTTTTTCCAAAAGATCATGATATTGTGTGTTATCACTTGAACCTTAAGCAGGTCCTATCTTAGCACCACACATAATATTTTAATTTCACACGCTACTAGCTATAGGTTGACAGACAGACATAAATAACCTTTTGTCACTTCAATATTTTTGCATGTTGAACATTTCCTCTAAAAACCCTAGAATATGATAGAACTAGTGTAGGCATACTCTCCTATGAAATTGCAGAGAAAAATGCATTTCTGAAAGAAATGCTGACCATAATTGTATTGTTGGAGAAATCTCTCTATCCTAAGAACTGAACTAAATTTTTTTTGTACAAACTTCTAGAACACCACTATCATAGTGAATAGATACAAGCATGATATTCCAAGAATACAAAAGATATATAACCACACCTTAGAAACTAGTAATATATATTTCTTGATTTTGCATCTTGACAATAAAATTACCAACACAAATCATATTGAACTTCTGACATACAACATGCTTTAGCAAATAATCTTTTGCAAGTCTTCACAAATTTCATTTGTTATTTGTTCATTCAAATTTGAAACAAAATAATTTTTAATATTTTAGACTCTATTCTATGCAAATTAAAAAAAATGACTTATGATTAGTTTCCAAAAAATTAGGGGGGGAGCACACTATTTTTTTTTGTTTAATAGGATGTGTCCACTTTGAAAATTAGTAAAATAACATACATTCTTTAAAAAATTAGTAGAAAAATCCAACATAAACTATAAGGTGTTAGTTAATTTTACATTGAAGAAATTTTTGAAATAATTAAAAAGTTAAAATTCTAGGGGGAGCACACCAAATGCTATGTTATACTTTTTTGAAAAAAACATGAACACTTTGTGTGCTCCCCCTATTAGAACCCCTTAATATCCACCATTAAAAATAATATCTTAGAAAGTAAGTTCAAAGCAGTATGACTCTTTTTTTTGTTGAATCTTCAAAATTTGAGCATAATTATCCTCAATTTCTCATTTAAGATTAATTTTTATTGATTGAAAAAAAAGTGGTCACTTAGGACCCATTTTGGTTCCACATTTCCATGCACATACCCCATTTTATTATTTACATTAAATTTGTGAATCATCAAAGCTATGGTATGAGCAAAGGTGACAATAAAACCTTAATTTTTTAGGATTCACTTATATCTAGCTCAAGGGATATTCCTAAATTTGATAGAAATAGAAATGCATTGAAATTGTGAAACCAATAAGAATATTTTATTTTTAAGGGTGATGCAACTCAATTATAGTCCATTGTGTAATAGCTTTGATTCTTTGGATGAACTAGAACAATCTTTCTTAGATACAAGGGCAACCAAATAAAGAAACTCTAGAAGATGAAGAAGGAGAAGAAGACAAAGTAGAATAAGAGGATGAAGAAAAGGAGGAGTAGATTAAGAGAATATGAAGGATACAAGTACATGAAATTTATTTCCTATAAAGAAAGATTCAATCATTCAATTCCATGGATGTATTCAAAAGATAAAATTTATTATTTTTGTAAACCCTAGCAACAAGTATAATTCTATCAATATGAAAGTATTAAAGAATCTATAAGTACAAGAAAAGCACATGAAGGATCTGATAAAATATTAGTTGATTTAATTTTTTTAGATTTGGATCTCTTTGTGGATAAATATATTTTGCATTCAAAATTAATGCTTTGGATATAGATGGGTTGGATGCACTATTTTTGGTTATTCTTGATTAAAATATTTGGGAACATCAAGCATCAATATGCAAAAGAAGTTTGTGTATCTTTGGTATAGGAGTTAAAAAGTTAAATTATACAATATTACACATAATGAAGTTCAAAGGAAAGTCAACGAAGAGCAAGTTTAGGAATATATTGAAGATTGCATTAATGAATAAGAGGAGCAAGACATGGAGAAACAAGAGGAGATAATTTATTCTTTTCATGAGACAAAAAAAGTGGCAAAAAATTGTGAAGAATTATAAAAGGTTCCAATGATAGCAAATGGTGTAATATCCACATCATTGTGAGAGGAAATAATCACAAAGCAAACCATGGAGGCATGATACTATAGGGAATCAACAAGCCAATCACTATGGATCTACAAGGAATCAAAGGAGCAACTACAACAATTAGTGGTATCATATATGCAATGGTTATTAATGGCATAAAAAATACTTACTATGGTAAGGAATTACATTAAATAGGTGAAATAAAATGTTGATCAAGGATGGGATCCAGGTACCATCAAGCTAAAATCACCACAAATATCTACTATGGATGGTTGGATGGCTAGTCATGGTATATTTGTAATAACTTATGACATCCATAGTATTTGGCATCTTCTAATATTTTGGTGACAAAACATATCAAGGAGGAATGCCACGTTATGTACCTAGGGATATGATATTGTAATGTATTTAAGTGAATGGAGATGCTAACATGTGGCACATCCCTTAAGTTAGTTATATTGGGTCATGTATGGACAACTTGTGTAATTAATTATATATGGTGATGAGTGAGCCTTTATTGGAATTACCCTCTATTATGTTATTAGGAAGAGGTGTATATAAAGGGTAAGGATATGTGTTGAGTTTGATATCGTGTTCAAGGAATCTCTAAGAGATAAAATGTGGAGTGGCTTCTTCCATAAGGAGTATTGCATCCAGTGTTACCTACCTCAAGGGTTTATTCTATTTATGTGTATATTGGATACGAAGACATTTTGACCCTTAAACATCTCTTGTACGACATGCAATCTATCTTCTACGTTGTATTATTTTCATTATAATATATGTGAATTATATGACAAATCCTCATATTTCCCTCCACAAATATTGATGGTTTTTCCCCTAACAAGGAAGGCTTGAAACTCACTTCTTACTAACTTATATAGACTTTTAAAAAGTTATTATAATGTGTAGATTATTCTTTAGAATTGCACCTTTGCACATAAGAAATACAAAGCATAATTAGTTTCACGATTTTCTCTTATTTCAATGTCTTAATATTCAATCGAATAATTTTATTTTGAAAGATTTAATTTAAGATTGTTTTTCAATTCAACAAGATTCTAATTTTTATTTAAACTAAACTATTTAAGTTCATAGATAAACCAAAGACACTTTAATTAATATAACAAATATTATTTCTAATTGACATTAATATTCTAAGAGTCTTCTCGAAATAGTTTTCTATATAAAGTGAATATAATGCATAAATTACACGAACGTTTCCTTTCCATGAAATGTTATTTCGTTGATATGATAAATATCAATAAATAAAATATTTTGCAAACCTAATAAATGTGCCTCTCATCTATGCCAACTTTTGAATTTTTGGATTTATTTTTTGAATTTTTGAATTTTTTATTGGGTTGTTGATCTCTTACTGACAGAAATATACCATTTAAAGCCACGCATAAACTCTTAATGACCATAATGCATCCCGAGGATTCAAACATAAGTATTTATGCGCGGAATGCCAACTATCAAAGTAAATATTTATGAGGCGAATAAATCCGTTCAACTGATTATTGTTGGTTGCAGTTGGATATGTTTATTGCATAGATCAATCTGTGGAAAAATCTGTTTATGTCATGAGATCGTCATCATCCATTGCTCACATGAAGCTGCTGTAGATTGCTCTGTTCATTCTACATGTGGGCCAAAGTAGATTTATTCTTCACAGGTCAACGTCCAATAAAACTTGGTATCTGATGGAGTTGATGAATCCAATCTAGTGGAATTGACAGAAATGCTTATGAGAGAGTTGGAATCTGTTAAGAGCGAAATCTTCTTCTGCAGAGCGTGAAGAGACTTATGGGTTTCCGCCATGTACGAAAACTGTCCTTGGTAACCTGTTTTTGCTAGGTGGTAAATGTATTCTTGATTTTCTAGGCGGCCTCCTTTCTGAGTGATGGAAGTGAGCTTCAATTCGGGTTTAGGTAAATTTATCGTGTTCAATTCACTATTAATTACCCTAGCAATTTATCATCGTGATATATTCATCACATATACAATTCACTACCAGCAATTTATCCTTGTGGTATATTCATCATGTATATTTTTATATGCGTTCAACAAAATCTCTATACTTTTTTTTCTTTTTTGGATGCTCTTGACCACTTAAATATTGAAAAATGTATATGTGATGAATATACCACGACATAAATATGATGATGAATTGTTGGTAGTGAATTGTTGAATTGCTAGTGGTTAATTACTTGATGATGAATTTTCCTAGAACCCTTGAATCCTGCTGTTGTAGGTGGTTTCGAGCTATATTGGGTGAGGTTTATGGCCATTTCAGCTCTTGAAATCTAATCTTGTTATTAAACTCTGAACAAGTATTGGATCTAAAGTATTGTTTTAAGAGAGAGCACTGTTCTCGGTGAACCCAGTTCTGCAAAAGATTTAAAAAAGATTTTAGTCTAACTTGTTTCCTATGATTGGGCCTTTGTTATATTGGGTTCTCATAGTTTGGTTTCTACGTGTTAAGAATAAGATAAATACAAAGATAAAATATAGTGTAACACAAAAGTACACACAGATAGACGTTGCTCACTCAATATGAGCTAAGTGTTTTTGATTGGATTAGGAATACGATTACAAACTTCTGCTGACTCACAGGATTCTCATAAACAAAACAAAGTTACAAATCAGACAATAGTCCTGACAGAGCAAACTATGAAACCAAAGGACATTAGCCAACAACAAACAGCTAAACGCTCTGAATAACATAAAAGATAAAACGAACCCGACCCTGAAACCTAAAAACTAAAATACACAGAAATGCCTTTAATTCTATTCTGAGCTAAAAGTTAGAGCAACAGTGAGACTGCTGTGAATCCCTTAAAAATATACGCTGCACAACAAACCAATGAAATTCACACAACCTGTCGACACAGAAAGGGCTGGTGAAATTAAAAAAGGTTGTTTGCAAATTAATAGGTGAATTGAGCATTCAGAAGGTGCAAGTGAAGTCATGGCAGAGCATGTTGGAAAAATTAAATGCTCCCGAGCCTCTTCTCATCCACCTACCTGTCAGGGGCATCCCTGACATTCGATGCTTGCAGCCAGAAAATTGTTTTGGGGATTGCCTTCTCACTTGCTCCTGACATGCACTGAAGACTGCAGAAGAAGTAAATGATGTTAGAAATTTTTAAACTCCAATTCAATGTTGGTAGGTGATTTTGAAATTGAGAGGGAATGAGTTGAAGACAAAAAAGAATGAAGGAAGATTATTCTATCATAGGAGAAGAGTCAGTTGAGAAGACTCAGTTGGAAGAAGAATAATTTTCTGTGCAACAACAGACTACAGACAAAGAATGTTTTGTGTGAGCTTCTGAAAGCTCCTGAACAATAGTAGTTGTTTGCTTTGTGTGTGAGCAGTGATTTCTCCTGAAGAGCTTTGCGTAGCTCAACTCAGTGAGCTCGTAGTAGCTCCTGAAATTATCTGAACTTGGTTGAATAGTTGTTTGCTCCCAACAAATTGTGATTCATAGCTTAGAGTTACATTTTAGTAGTTTATGTTTATCTTTCCTGTAATGTTCATTTTCAGTTATTGAATACAAGAAACAAATGTTGCATGTCTCCTTGCCTTCCTTTTGATTATTCTGCATTTGTATTCCTCTATTTTGGGGAAACAAAGCAGTAGCTCTATGTGATTCCTGTGCAATCAGAATTTTGACATGGTATCAGAGCCATAGGCCCCATTTCCTTGTGAGTTAGGGAATTTGTTTTATTTGAGTATTGAGTTTTCTTTGTGTAGGAGACATGGCTGGAGATGAAGGAAAGAGCTGGTAGCAGCCACCGTACTTTAATGGACAAAACTATGATGTTTGGGCGAAGAAGATGAAGACCATTATGGTTGCCAATGATTTGTGGGACTTTGTGGTTAATAGGTTCAATGATGTAATTGACCTAGCAACATATGTTGTGCTCACAAACAACTAGAAGAACCAGTTGAAGGAGTTGATGAGGAAAGATGCTAAGACATTGAGTTTGATTGAAACGGCTTTGACAGAGGCCATTTTTGCCAGAATAGCAACAACTAACTATGCAAAGGAAGCTTGGGAAATCTTCCAAACCTGTTACAAAGGAACTAACAAGGTCAGATTGGTGAAGCTCCAGATGCTTCGAAGAGAGTTTGAGACTCTTGAAATGAAGGACAGTGAGTCTATTTCTGTTTTCCACACAAGGCTCTTCAGTTTGATAAACTAGTTGAGAGTGAATGCTGAGATCAAATTGATGATTAGAGGATTGTGGAGAAAGTCCTCAGAAGTTTACCCACGAAGTTTGATGTAGTGGTGATTGCCATTGAAGAGGGAAATGATCTCACAACTTTGTCTGTTGATGAGCTGATGGATTCTCTGCAAACCCATGAGCAACGCCTAAATAGGTCTGCAAGTACCTCCCAAGAGAAAGCTTTTAAAGCTCAATCAAATGCAAGAGGAAGGGGGAGAGGAAGAAACAACTCCAGACGTGGTAGAGGGAGATCTGAACGTAGTAATGCTGGAGAAGAAAGCTCGATGCGAGCAAACAACCAAGAGGGAGCAAGCAGCTCTCAAACCAGCTCCCGAAGAGGCAAGAAGAACAATAGTTCGAATATGAAGAGTGACAAGAGCATTGTCGAATGCTACTACTATCATAAGTTTGGGCATTATGCGAGTGAATGCTGGACCAAGCAAAGAGATCAGTCAAAACAAAATGCGAATGTGGCTGAAGGAAACCAGTCCACAACTTTCATCATGTGCAACATTGGTGAAGAAGGCAGCCCCGAAGTCTGGTATTTAGACAGCGGTTGTAGCAACCACATGAGTGGTAATAAAAGCCTTTTTTCTTTTGTTGATAAAAATGTAAAGTTTGAAATAAGAATGAGGAACAATGGAGTAGTTCCTGTTGTTGGAAGAGGATCTATTATGATCCAAAATAAGCAAGGCAAAAAGAAGGAGATACATAATGTATTTCTTGCTCCTGGGTTAAAGCATAACCTCATGAGTGTTTGTCAGCTGATTCAAAATGGATACAAAGTGTTGATGGAGAAGGGTCAATGCGTCATTTATGACAAGAATGAGAGGACGAAGGTCTTTGCAGTAGTCCAAATGACAAAGAATCAGATGTTTTTGTTGAAGATTGAGATATGTTTCTCATCTTAGTCCATTGATGCACCTCTCAAGAATGGAGAATGTACAACAGTACATCATGTAGCGCTCAAAAGCACCATTCAAGATCCCTCCAAATTGTGGCATCTCAGGTATGGACATTTAGGCTATATTGGTTTGAGTCTTTTGTCCAAGAAAAGAATGATTGATGGTTTGCCAAGGATAGTAGAGCCTAATGTTAGATGTGAGGCTTGCATTTTGGGCAAGCAACATAGGCAACCCTTTCAATCAGGCAACTCTACAAGGGAAAGAGCACCATTGGAACTGGTGCATACGGATTTGGTAGGCCCTATGCAAATCATTTCTGTTGGTAAGAGCATATTTTTAATGACCTTTATTGATGATTACAACTGTAAGACATGGGTCTATTTTTTGTAACATAAATCTGAAGCTTTTAATAAGTTTTTGCTATTTAAGGCCTAGGCTAAAAAGGAGAGTGGACATGTGATCAAGGTCCTAAGGTTAGATCGTGGAGGAGAGTGCACCTCTAACCTGTTTGTGAATTTTTGCAAGCAAAATGGCATTAAGAAGGAGCTAATAGCTAGTTATACTCCGCAGCAAAATGGAGTGGCTAAAAGAAAGAATCAAACCATTGTGGAGATGGAAAGGAGCATGATGAAAGCAAAAGGACTCCCAACTGAATATTGGGGAGAGGCTGTAGCAACAACTGCTTATTTGATTAATAGAAGTCCAACAAAGGCAGTCTGTGACAAGATACCTCAAGAGGCATGGACAAGATGCAAGTGGATGGTTGAGCACTTGAGAGTATTCAGGTGTGTAGCTTATGCACACGTGCCTAAAGAAAAGAGGCATAAATTGGATGACAAGGGTGAAAAATGCATTTTCACAGGATATAGTGAAGAGTCCAAAGCCTATCGGCTATACAATCTGGTCGTGCCAAGAAGATAGTCATTAGTAGAGACGTGGAGTTTCTAGAAGACAAGTCATGGGATGGAGTGGTAGATTCTGACAGCTCAGAACTGCTCCTGACAGCTCCTGAAGAAGCAAAACCTGAACATGAAGTTCAACAAGATGAGTCTGCAGATGCTCCTAAAAGCTCCTGACGACTCCTGATGGATCCTGAAGCTAAAAGACAGTCAGCAAGACAATCAGGCAGGCTATCACAGTCAGCCAGAGAGTTGGCTCCTGAAGGTACCAGTCGAGCTCCTGAAAGGCCCCTGAGAGCTCCTGAAGTTGGTAGACAGTCAGGAAGATTGTCACAGACACCCAGAGATTCAGTTGCAGTGAGCTCTGGACGAGCTCCACAAGTTTTCCGAAGAGCTCCTGAAGAGCCCCTGAAAGCTCCTAAAGTGAACAGACAGAAAGGTAAGCAACCAAAGACAACTAGAAGATTGGCTCCTAAGAGCTCTTGAAAGCTCCGGAAGAGCTCCTAAAATCGTCGATAGAGCTCCTGAAAGCTCACGATAGCTCTTGAACCTGCCTGTTTAGCACAACAACAACAACAGTGAAAGTACAGATCCACCTCTCGCCTCCCTAATGCCAAAGAAGACCAAGAGTCTAAGGGAGATCTACTAGAATGAAAGGTATGATGAAGAATTTGATGAGAGTGTAAATTTTGCATTATTTTCTCATGGTGATCCAGTTTATTTTGAAGAAGCAATGAAAGAGAAGAAATGGTGTGAGGCCATGGATGAGGAGATAGATGCAATAGAAAGGAACAACACATGGAACTTAACTGATTTGCCTCCAAACAAGCAAGTTATCGGGGTGAAATGGGTCTACAAGACCAAATGCAATGCTGAAAGAAGGATAGACCGGCACAAGGCAAGATTAGTTGTCAAAGGGTACAAACAATAGTTTGGGAGAGATTACAATGAGACATTTGTACCCGTTTCAAGGATGGAAACCGTGCGGGCAGTCATAGCAATCGCAACCCAACACATGTGGAAGGTATTTCAAATGGATGTGAAGTCCGCCTTCCTTAATGGAGTGTTGAAAGAAGAGGTTTATGTGGAGCAGTCTTTCAGATATGAAGTTATGGGTCAAGAACATAAGGTGTATAGGCCAAAAAAACTCTTTATGGGCTGAAGCAAGCTCCACTGGCATGGTACAATAGGATTTGATTGTTGTCTTGTATGCTGATGACTTAGTTTTTACTGGGGATGATGATTTCCTCATTGTTGATTTTAAAGAGGCCATGAAAAGAGAGTTTGAAATGACAGATTTAGATCTCTTGAGTTATTTTCTAGGCATAGAAGTAAAATAAATGCATGATGGTATATTTATCTCTCAAGAAAAATATGCAAATGAGATCTTGAAGAGATTTAGAATGCTTGAAAGCAAGCCTGCCCCAACACCAATAGCCATAGGTCTGAAGTTGAGCAAAGAAGATTGCAACAGCAATGTGGATCCAACCCTGTTTAAGAGTTTGGTTGGAAGCTTAATATATTTAACAACAACTAGACCTGATATAATGCACAGTGTGAGTCTTATTTCTAGGTTTGTGGAGACTCCACAGGACACCCATTGGCAAGCGGGTAAAAAAATCCTGAGGTATGTGAAAGGAACCAAAGGATATGACATTCTGTACCCAACAACAAATGAGTTTGGGCTGGTTGGATACACGGATAGTGATTGGGCAGGAAGTTTGGATGATAGGAAGAGCACATCGGGCTATGTGTTTCATTTGGGTTTGGGAGTCATCTCATGGGCTTCCAAGAAGTAACCTATCATTTCCCTATCAACAGCAGAGGTTGAGTATATAGCAGCAAATGCAACAACATGTCAAGCTATTTGGCTGAGAAGAATCTTGACAGTTTTGAAGGAAGAATAAGAGGATGGAACAGTAATTTTCTGTGACAATGTTTCATCAATAGCCTTGATGAAAAATCCTATGTTTCATGGAAGAAGCAAGCACATTGAAATCATGTATCATTTTATCAGAGAATTGGTTGAGAATGGTGAAATTAAAATGGCATTTTGCAGGTCTAAGCAACAACCAACAAACATATTCACCAAGCCTTTAAGCATAGACAGTTTTGAGCACTTGAGAACCAGATTGGGCGTTATTGATTTGGATCAGATTTGATCCTCTTGTCGGCTTAGGATCAAGGGGGAGTGTTGGAAAAATTAAATGCTCCTGAGCCTCTTCCTGTCCACCTACCTGTCAGGGGCATTCGATGCTTGCAACCAGAAGATTGTTTTGGGGATTGCCTTCCCACTTGCTCCTGACGTGCACCTGAAGACTGCAGAAGAAGTAAATGATGTTAGGAATTTTTGAACTCCAATTCAATGTTGGTAGGTGATTTCGAAATTGAGAGGGAATGAGTTGAAGACAAAAAAGAATGAAGGTAGATTATTCCGTCACCGGAGAAGAGTCAATTGAGAAGACTCAGTTGGAAGAAGAAGAATTTTCTATGCAGCAACAGACTGTAAACAGAGAATGTTTTGTGTGAGCTTCTGAAAGCTCCTGAACAACAGTAGCTGTTTGCTTTGTGTGTGAGCAGTGATTGTTCTTGAAGAACTCTGCGTAGCTCAGCTCAGTGAGCTCCTAGTAGCTCCTGAAATTATCTAAACTTGGTTGAGCAGTTGTTTGCTCCCAACAGATTGTGATTCGTAGCTTAGAGTTACATTTCAGTAGTTTATGTTTATCTTTCTTGTAATGTTCATTTCCAGTTATTGAATACAAGAAACAAATGTTGCATGTCTCCTTGTCTTCCTTTTGATTATTCCGCATTTGTATTCCTCTGTTTTGGGGAAACAGAGCAGCAGCTCTGTGTGATTCCCGTGCAATCAGAAATCTGACAGAGCAAGTGGGTGTACGTAGCAAAGTTCAGTAGTCCCACAAAATTCTGTAGTTGACCACGGATGACTGAAAGTGCTCCAGTCATTTTCAGTGACGTCTCCGATTATAGGCTATTGTCTATAAAGCAAGAAGAGCGCCCCTTCTGGAAGGTCTGCAGTCAAGAAGATGCATTCTGGATGTTCTTAGAAGTGGGCAACATAGTTCGGTTAATTATTATTGCGTTGCTTATTTGTTTAATTATACGTTTATTTATTCAATGTAGAAGGCTGAACAAATATATTCATTTCTTTTTCTTTTTCTGTTTGGTGGGGCGGAGGGGTGAGATTCAAATCTTAGATGCAGACTTGTTTATTCCTCTAATGTTGAAGCTCATTGCTTTGTCTGATTTTTAGTTGCAAAGGGCCCCTGGAACAAACTAAATGTGTTACTAGTACGAGTATGATAACCAGATTTCAAGTTTACATGGCATTGCACTTCTCAACGGACTAATTCTTGAGCTGTCAATTAATCTTGTTGGATACTAAAACTACTCAAGCATTCATTGTATACCTGTAACTTTCCTGTCCTAGCTACTTGTTTCCCTTGAATTTACTTTCCTCTTTATGAGATTGGATCTGATGACTTTCCTACTCAAGCCAATAGCTAACCGCAGATAGAGAGCAGCCTTTTAACTAACAGTAAAATGAAATCAATTTTATATTATGGAATCATGTTGTTTAGAACTTTATGAATGTCTTTATAATGACCGTATAAGGGGTGCTTGGGTTCTTTAATATGTACTCTTTTTGATCTTGTATTCCCATAGGCTTTGATACCAGAGAGTTATGACGACCTAATAATTGCGGCTGGAAAAGAGATTGTCTATCCTTTTCCAACTGTTATGCTCTCATTTGTGCATTGCAATTGAACACACAACCTGAGATACATTTCTAACTTCTAAATCTTTCAATTATTTTATATTCTCTCATAACACTAAGTAAGAATATATTTTTATTTACTTCATCTAATTTCATCTAACATTGTAAATTAATGACATAAATTTATTATTTAATTTATCTCATATTCTTCTACAATCATAAAAATAAATGCACAATTAAATGTATTTCTTTCTTCTTTTTAAATAATTTGATTTAATCTTATGATTTTTATAGATCAATATTTTTAGTTAAAAGCTAAATCATCCATTAATTTAAAAAAAAGTAAATTATGACCATTCCTCTTCTCCTACATCCAATGAAAATTCTTTTAATCAAATCTTCACCATAGATATAATCTTCAAATCCCAACTACCCATCCTCCAAGCCAAGAAATTATAAATGGAGCCTCAAAGCTTCCTAAAAGACACATGTACATGCTATTAATTTTTTTTTTTGATAAAAGTTCATAAACCTAAACTATTTATATTAATCTTATAGCTGAACATGCTATTAAATTTTTGAAGCATCTATTTGAACAACTACACTCCAAATTTGTTCAGCACATCCATTTCACTATGGAATTTGTATTTGATAAGTATGGCTAAGTATTTTTGTTTGAATTTAATTAGCTCCCTAATAAGAAATTTTGGCATTATCACATGCACCCAAATATCACTTCATTCCTACTAGCCATAATACACAAACATAAAAACCATAGAGACCTCGACGCACATTCAACCTTTTCAAACTTAGGAAAATATTCATTTATTGCACAACTCGGTTCATCACAAAGGCTCTTTCCTTTCCTCTTGACAAAACCATTGTTGAAGGGTACTCATATGATCACATGGGATATATCATTCCCAAATCTAGCATCACTACACACTATAACAATTATTCATAAGTTGGTTTTCAAATTCGCATGAGGTAAAGCATTGTGTGTCTTTTCTTCTTTGTTTACTTTTCTTCTTACATGCATGTGTCAATCGTTCACACATATGAAATAGTGTCATCATGGTGCATATATCATGATGCATCCTATCCTATTCTACAATTTTTAAAGTTGCTTAGCACATTTGAAAAATTCTTAAAAATCACTAATATGTACCTATCATCATTATGCCCAAGTTTTCATACCAAAATTAATCAAAAATAAAATTAACTAACTAGCCTAGGTGAAAATGACCTCTTTCTACACCTCCATGCCATTTTTATTCAATTCTACCTCATTTCACTCCAGTTCTCCTATTGAGAACTCACTCATGTTCTATGAACTTACCTTCCCTCTTAAGATAGCATCCCTACACCATCCATAATTCATCCTTAAATGCTTTGAGAATCTTAAATTCAAAATATAATCAATCACTAAATCAATCAATAAAATAATTGATCTACCAATTCTAACAAAAATCCCAAGTGCATTCTATCCATCATCATCATCATCCCACCACAGTGTTCATATTTATATTTTCTTTGAAGCATTGTTACTCCTTTTAGTCTAAAACAAATTCAGTCACAATAAAACTTTGAAGAGGGGAAATGTAGACACATTAAATGTACATATCTACCATATCTTTTAAGACCATGTTTAGCACTAATCTCTAGCATTATTTTAATACCATGTCAATATTCATTAGTATGCTAATTATCCAAAATCAACACTTTCTAACCATATTGTCCTCTTTGCTACAATGAATTAAATAAATTATATTTATTTTATTAAGTTAACACATTAACCATATTTTTATATCACTAGCTAATTAAACGATTCTATTATTTAATTAATTAGTTTTTATTCCCTCACATCACTAATTAATTAAATAATTTTATTATTTAATGGTTCTAATTTCCATCTCACACCACTAACTAATTAAATATTATTTAATTAGTCTAATTTCCATCTCACATTGCTAGCTAATTAGTTAAATTTCTCTCCACCATCCTAAAAATAAATAAATGTATTTCCATCTTACTTCCAAATAAGTCCCATTTTATCTTATGGTTGTAACAAATTACTATTTTTAGTTAATGCAACCTCATCCGTTCATTTTAAATAAACTAATCATGACCATTCATCTTCTCCTAAATCTAGGAAAACGCTCTCAGCCAATATCCATTATATATACACAATTACATATTAAAATTATGAAACATTCATTTGATAAACTACATTCTAAATCTACTAAGCACATCCATTTCACCATGAAATTTATGTTCAATAATTTATGGCTTTATTTTTGTTTAAATTTCATTACCTCAATATAATGGTTTTGATGGTTTAGAAGAGGAATCGATTTGCTTGCATTTTTTCCCCTTTTATATCTAAGTTTTGTAGTTACAATGATGATCATAGAGGAATGAAGGGTGTCTTCTCTAATATTTGTATCATGTATAACCCCACCTATCAATAATGGTAGGAGAGATAATTCATATAAGGCTTGCCATTAGAGTAGTCACATGATAGATTATTAGAATGAATGTATTGAATGTCTTTAAATACAAGGACATATCAATATATTGCATGAATTTATGTTTATTCAATCTTAGGAAGGAAGGGTAAAGGTGTGAAGTCTATTAGATTTGAATTTAACAATTGAAATTGGGCCAAATGATTCAATGATTGGAAGGAAAACCTCATATCTATAAACTAGTCCTAGTCATTAAAGGGGATAGACCTTAGTTGGATAATGCGTATATAGAAATGATTGTGAGAATATGTTTGATAAACAATTTTAAATAGGGAAAACATATAGGAGTATGCAAACATATGAATATAATAAAGGTGCAAGTTTACAAGAATGTGTGTAAGAGTTGAGTGGATGACATAAGGTTAGGAACCCATACATAAAATTGCATCATTTGTCAATATGTCTATGTATAGAATCACTCTCCTCAAAATAACCACAAAACTAAATGAAAATCAATATGGATATACAAATTTCCCCAATGCAAATATATAAATTATTATGTACCTATGGAAATGATATTATAATATATTTAGGTGGATAGAGATACTGGCATGTGGCACATATCCTTTTTAAGTTAGTTATATTAGGTCCTTGGACAACTTTTGTAATTAATTATATTAGGTGAAGATTGGTCTTTTCTTGGGATTCACCCTCCATTATGTTGTTAGGAGGAGGTCTATATAAAAGGAGGTGATTTTCATTATAAGCATATGTGTTGAGTGTGATATTGCTCGTAGGATGTCTTCATGATATAGTTTGGAGGTGCTTCTTTCATAAGGATAATTGTACAATGTTACCCTTCCACAAGGGTTTATTTTATTTTTGCATATGTTGAATATTAGGGAAATGTTGATCCATAGACATCCCTTGTGTGGTATTTGATATATTTTCTATATTGTATTAATTCCATTATTATATGTGTGGATCATCAGAGTTATCATATGAGCAAAGGTGATGAAAAAACCTTAATTTTTAAAGATTTTCTTATATCTAGTTCAATGGATATTCCTAAATTTGATAGAAGTGGATGAGCATTAAAATGATGGAACCAATAAGAATATTCTATTCTTAAAAGGTGAAGCTAGTTAATGTCATAGTATATTGTGTAATAGCTTTGCTTCTTTGGATGAAATAGAATAATTTTTCATAGATGCATGAGCACCCAAAAAAAAGTAGAAGATGAAGAAGGAGGAGGAGTCAAAGAAGAATAGGAAGATGAAGAGAAAGAATAGGAAGGAAAAAGAGGAGATGAAGAGAGTGTGGAGTATAAACGTGCATGCATTTTATTTTCAATAAAGGAAGAATCAATCCTTTAATTCCATGGATTATTCAAAAGACAAAAGTTATTATTTTTGTAAATCCTAGCAGCAAGTATAAATTTATCACTATGAAATTATCCAGGAAGCTATAAGTACAAGCAAAGCACATCAAGGAAAGTCAAATATCAGATAAAGAGATTTAAGTTTTTAAAGATTTGAAGCTCTCTATGGATAAATATGTTTTACATTCAAACTTTCATACTTTGGATAGATGGGTTGAATATTATTCTTAGTTAGAATCTTTGTGAACATCAAACATCAATGAGAAAAATAAGTTCATGAAGCTTTTATATAAGAATTAAAAAGTTACATTATACAATATTACACATATTACAAACAAAAAGAAAGTTAAGATAGAAGAAGTTTAGGAATATATTGCATCCATGAATAAAAGAAAATATAAGAGGAGCGAGATGTAGAGAAAAAAGAGATGAATAATTCTTTTCATGAGCCAACAGAAAAAGTGGCCAAAAAAGTGAAGAATTATAGAAGGTTCTAGTGATCGCTAAAGGGTGCAATATGATATCCACATCCTTGTGAGAGGCAAAAATCATGAAGGAAACCATCATAAAGGCTTGATAATATAGGGAATCATAAACCCTTGGGGCTATGGTGCATCTGGGGAATATCAACTGCCGAAGTAAATATAAATATTTCTGAGGAGAATAAACCCGTTCAGCAGATTGCTGTTGGTTGCAGTTGGCTCTGTTTATTCCATAAATCAATCTGTGGAAGAAACTGTTTTATGTCATCAGATCTTCATCACCCATTGCTCACATGAAGCTGCTGTTGATTGCTCTTCTTATTCTGCACCGTGGGTCTCTCACTGTAGAGGCCACAACAAATTTATTCTTCACATAGTGTTTTCAAAAAATAAATATACAAGTTACTGAAAGTTTTTGTTTTGGTTACTATTGTAAATATAATTTTGTTTATTTATTTAAATACCTGTTGGCATGAACACATATTATACGTAACTAAAACAAGTTGAATACTTGGTCATCTATATTCTAAGTAATCAGTCAAATATTGTTTTTGTTTTTACATGATTGGATTAAGAATACGATTACAAAACTTCTGCTGACTCCCTGGACTCCCAGAAACAAAACAGAAGCCCTGACAGAGCAGACTATGAAACCACAGTCGGCTGAGAGGACAGCAGCCAACAGCAAACAGCTAAATGCTCCGAATAACATAAAAGATAAAAGGAACCCAACCCTCAAAAACATACAGAAATGCCTTTAATTCTGTTCTGAGCTAAAAGTTGGAGCAACAGTGAGACTGCCGTGAGTTCCTTAAAGTATGCGCTGCACGCCAAACCAATGAAATTCACAAAACCTGCCGACATAGAAACAGCTGGTGAAATAATAAAGCTTGTTTGTAAATTGACAGGTGAATTGAGCATTAGGAAGGTGCAAGTGAAGTCGTGGCAGCGCAAGCGGCTGTACGTAGCAAAGTTCAGTAGTCCCACAATATTCTGTAGCTGCCCACGAATGACTAAAAGTGCTCCAGTCATTTTCAGTGACGTCTCCTAGCACAGGCTATTGTTTGTAAAGCAAGAAGATCATCCCCTTTTGGAAGGTCTGCAGTCAAGAAAATGCATTTTATTTCTTTTCCTGTTTTGGATGCCAATACTACTCAAGCATTCATGGTATACCTGTAACTTTCAATATTATTGTCGATGCCATAAGAGCCAAATCTTCATAGAATTGGAAGATTAATAGACTTATTTCTTTAGCCTTACCTTTTGCTACGCTCTTTGGAGGATTTCATGATAACTCATGTTTATTGACAGATCAATAGAGAAGTAGATTTTCTTGATAACTTGGTTATTGATGGAAAGGAGTTGGTAGTTGTCAAAGAAGTTTACACATGGTCTCTATTTAAAATATTTCTTGAAGGCTTCGTGGGGATGTAAAGTAATTGTGAGAGGGTTTGATGAAATATTTCATTTTGATAGATTTGGCTTGTGGCTTCCTCAAGCTATAATGGACCCTCCTCACGTTTGTGTCAAAGGGAGATTGTAGATTATGAAAAGATCAAGGAGAGTTAGTTTAATAATGATCTACACAAAAAATGTTTTTTATGGTATTTTTGTAGGAGTTGAAGATTAGATCAACACCCAAGATCATCCGTCAAAATAATGAAAATCTTTCACAAGAGAATATGCAAGAAATGAATTTGTTTGATATTAAGATCTATGAGATATGATACAAAGTATACAATAGCCTTGCTTATATAGACAAGGTGAAAGATAGGATTATATACAAGATTATGACATGTGTCTCAATCCTTTAACATGTGACAACTAACTCAACTTATTAATAAATGAACTATGACTCAAGTATTAAATGTCAAAAAGACAATATAAGGTCTAGGTGACAACTAGAACTTCTAGAAAGATTCCTAGGACCTAAGTGGACTTAACATGTAAATAGGACCCACTAATGAACTAGTTAGGTAAAATGCTTATTTACACCAACACCTCCCCCCCTTAAGTGCAATTTAGGGAGTAGATTATGATGCAAATGATGCAAATATACAAGAATGAGTCCTGGCTACAGGGCCATGTTAGGTACCCATTTATAAATGATCTCTCACAAATGGAGAAAAGAAAAAAAAAATGCGGGAAAAAACCCTCTCCAAATGAGAGAAAGCATGAAAACCATCATGTACAAATGATGAGATGAGAGAGAAATATAGGTCTCATCAATATCCCCCAAGGACTGCATGTATCATGAAGATACATTACAAAAACCCCCTCCTTCCCAACCTCCCCATAATGAAGTATCTCCAAAATTGTTGAAGAATTTGTTTGAAGAAAAAAGAGTCAAATGTTGACAAACAAGTCTCCCCTTGGGAAGAAAGAAATCCAATGGTTGATACTGAAGAAACTCCATCTCCATGAAGAAGTAAGAGGGAATAAGCCTACAAAATGATATCTCTGAAGATGAATCAAATGTTTTTGAGAATGTCTCAAAAAAATCAGGTGTGACCCCAATCAAGGAAGGAGACAAAGATGTGGAAACTGAAGAACAATATCCAAAGAAGATGAGTTATCAAAGAGGAGATATACCCCCTCAAAATTTGCAAAAAAATAATGACAAGACAAGTTTGACATCCCTATCATGAAACCATCTTGCAAAGACAAATCTAGAAAACAAAAAATATCCTACTCATCTGAAGTCCTAGAAATCAAGTCAACACTCAAATTTGAAAAAGTAGGAGATGATGGAACCTCATCAAAGGGTTGATGAATAATGAGGTTCACAAAACCAATATGACATTCTGGAGTGACATCACCATTCTTCTCTATTATTTTATATAATTATTTTTATTATTGTTCAGGTATTATCAAATATTAGTCAATTTTTTTAGCATCTCTTTCTATGCTTGATATTAAAGGAACATTTTTTTTTTGTTTGATCTTTGTCCATTCCAATTTTAGTTGAGCATATCTCTATATTTTTTTAAATACATCTATTTCTAATTCATCATTTTCATATTTATTGAACCACCATAGTCTGCCATTTTAAGAGGCTCTAATTTGTAATCAATGGAAGCTCAAGATAAAAGCTGAAGATTTGAATGCAAATGCATAATACTTCTATCTGTTTAGAAACTTTAATCTATTGTGCTTCATAAAATATATAATGACATACTAACTCCAATTGTGTTTATATCCAAAGACATTAGAGATTTGGTTATGTAAGAAAAAGTAAATTGATATTAACATTTATAAAACAAATTAATAGTAAAATAAATTTGTAATTCAATTATCATGTGATTAAATATCTAAAATTTATCTAATAACACATTGAACATAGTGTCTTTTAGTAAGAGTATTTATTCCATAATTCTTCCAAAAAAAAATCTGGCTCAAAATTCAATCAATTAAATAGAACATATTTATAAGAAAAATTATTTACTCCATTAATACATTTTAATCTCTTGATTTTAGAAAGGCCTTTCTATTTGGGTGAACTCTATTCATATTGATTTTCCATTCCATTAAAACATCATCATCCAACCGTGGTTTTTTGTGAAACCATTTTTTAATTAATTAGAAACCCAACATAATGAAGAGGAATATGAAGTATCTTCCACCTTTTAAAACTATATTACCAAACAATATCTCATTTTTTAGCAAATTATGTTGTCCTAATAGTAAATGTATCTTGTAGTCTCTCCCTCATATGATATAGTTTCAAAAACCCATCTCCCATTCATGATTTAATATTGTCAAAAAGATAAAGGACTTAAAAACATGCCAAGAAAAATTTGAAAAGTTCAAGTGTTTGTTTCTAGAATAAAAATGATATGTTACTATTAACGAGATAAAAAGTCCTGTTGCATACTAGGGTGCCACTACTCAGTCCATCCTCCATCTCTCCCATTTAGTAAACACCACCATTTTTCTTAGTGGCTTATTTATCTTCACAATTCAATTAACCATGATAAAAATAGAAGAAAATTGTATATTTGCACATGAGTAGTTTTAAAAAATGTATTTTCTATAGAAGACTCACAACATAGTGATTTACAACAAAATATATTTTTGGTATTTACAGCTTTCTCACTAATCGAATTAAACCTATTGCAAAAATATATAACAAGTTCATGCAGTGAAATACATATACAGTATTAGAAAATGTTTTGACATTCACCTTCAATCTTCTCTCCTACTAATATGTTACTTATAGCATTGTTAGTTATGATTTTCACAACTTTTTCCCCCCCACTTGTTCAATTACTTTTTGAAAAAGGCCTACCAAATACTATGTATTTTTCACATGAATTTAAGTATCATGTGATTTGATAAACATAATAGCATTAGATGAGGAAATATAATAATATGGATTAATAGTTTGCATGCAATGTCAATCCAACCATCTTAAATTAAAGATACTAATAATTACCATCTCTGATACCTTTTAGTTTTTAAGATACTGATAACTTTTAGTTTTTAAGATACTAATAATTACCATCTCTGATCTCTTTTAGTTTTTCCTCAATGCATTTCTTCTGGTTAAAATAATAGTGCAAACTTTTTCAAAATTTAGAGTCACATATTTTTGAGGACCATTGTTGACCATATTTATATCCTCTTTCAACAAAGAAGAATTAATTATGTTGAATGAAATTCTACAATAGAAAAACCTCAATAGTAGCATTTATATTTTATTAGTCAATAACATTAACATTCCACAATTGAGATTCATAAATGGAGGTAGAAGAAGTTGTTGAAAGGGGTTGCCTCCCTAAATGAGTGTAAATATGAAATTGAGACTCTTGATTATTCTTTTGGTGATCTAGTAGATTTCAATACCTATAAAAAATAAAATCCTTAATCAAATCATATTTTCTCTTTTATAGAATTTTATTGCAAACAACTATATGTTCTTTCTTTCCAATCTCCAACTTGTATGACATTGAATTCATATAGTTGAACTAGATTTTTTTGTTTTACGTGGGAGAGTACATTTCCTTCTTTTAAATTTTTCATAATTCTATAATGAATTGTTTCTAGTTTCTATGATATTTCCTCACAACCTTTGTTTGAATTTTTCTCTTTGATTTGTTATATTTAGGGGGGTTTGTGAATTTTTATTTTTAATGATGCTAACATGGAAGGGTGTGGACAAGCACCATTCATGGAAGGGTTCAAAGAAGAACCATTCATTTTTCTTTGAATGTTGTTTAAAAGTATACATCTTTTACAAAATAAAAAATTATAAATACCAATGTATATGTAACGCCCCGCCGCGCAAACCCCAAAGGAACTAATACAAACACAACAATTTTATTTTTTAAGAACATAGTAACTGTACTTAAGTATTCCAACATAACAATGTTCTAAGTTGCACAACTAAATCCCTTGGGGTATACGAGGTGACATTACTAAACTAACCCATAACAAAGATAATAGATTAAACCATAATTAAACAATTACGTAAAACCATTCATTCTCACATCACCATTTAAAATATCCATTAACAATAACCATATTAATACAAGTAATCCATATTAACCATATATACAAAACACAAATGAATTAATCATAAAGATAATAACTATATATATACTTTCATAGATACAACATAACATAATCAATAATTACAAATGATAGTTCTCAATGATTACAAGGTCTGAATATAAATTACATCAATAGGATATTACAGATAATTAACATATAACAAATTATATCAAGATCCTCCCAACACACATGGGAGTCGATACATCAATAAATAAATTACACCTGAAGTATGAACATACATCTAGTACATAAGAACACTGAATCAACAACATCTGTCAAAACCTTGCAATGAAAGAAACAACTGCATCCAAAGGGAACCCAATGGGGTGTGAAGCACGTTCCACCCAACCACCCTCGTGCTGGGAGTAGACAAGGAAGGATCCTTGACCAAGCACGTCAATAGTAACACAAGACTAACTCTAGACAATTTAACATAATGCCACTACACCACACAAAAAACTAAACAACAAAAAATCATCAAAGACATAACAATAGACCACTTTCAAAACATAACAACCAATCACTTTCCAAATAACTCCACAATAAAACACTAAACTCATCATCAATAAATCTCAAGACAATATCAAAGGACTACTTCCAGAGGACTTAATAAAACAACACAAATGAAGTGTTAGAGGAGAGTGTCATCGCATGGCTTAACATGGATTATCCAGACATCCTATCACAAGGTGCCACCTCCATCTCTACATGGATTCTCCAGACAACCAAGTTAAGGTGCCACCTCCACCTATGGTTCTCCTGATAGCCTATCTCAAGGTGCCGCTCCATAGGTTTACTCATGCGGAGTCGTTAACCTTTCGTGAAGACAAGGCAACGACCTTGCCAACCACGGCCTTCTCGGTCCCCTTTAGTTTGTGATAGCAGTAACAGGCAGACGAGGCTTCACAATTATCTTATTAATGTTTAAACCCCACCCATGATTTATTACTTAGGTTATCACTGATTACTATAACTCTATGTGGGTTACCCTGACAACCCCTTTGTGCGCCAGCCCCCCACTAGAGCCACTTTCTCTAGACACTCAAGCACAAAAATATCCAACTCAACAGGATTGTACCACAAGAAATATTGAATAAATCAAATAGTTCATCTGCGAGGCTTAACCATCTCGCACACAATCATAAGCATAACATTCACAGAGCGGTATAATCCAAGTGTACATTAACCAAAGCCAAAACATAAGAACAACATCAAATTACAAGATCGAAAACAAATAACAGTATCCCCACCCCTGGAAGCCCTTAATAATAACTTAGGCTCCTACGAAAGATAAAATGAATCTAAGGTTTCCCACATGACATATACCCAAAAGAAGAAAATTGAAATAAACTAATGAACACTCTCGAGAAAACAATTACATAATGACAACGCCATTTAAGGTATTTCCAATACACAATAAAATTTCATCAAATAACTAAATCAACAACTCGAGAATATTCGATTCAGATCAAAACACATCATTTATTTCTAATTTTTCCCAGTTAAACTATAATATTATAACTTGTAAAAATTATCAAATTAAATCCATGATCACAATATATAAAATCTTATATATATATATATAAATATGTGTATATACGCTTTTATGCGTAATACATATATATATCTATATATATATAAAACCCATGTATTAAAATCATTTATATAATAAACTCATATATTCAAATTGTAAAATAGAAACTACCTATATATATAATATATATATATAAATATATAATATATATATATATAAATATATCAATATATATATATATATAAATATATCAATATATATATATATAAATATATCAATATATATATACACAAAATATATATACATATATTAATTTATATATATATATATACATTAATATATACACAAAATATATTTTAAATTTATAAATTTATATATATATATAAATATATATATATATATAATTAAAAATGAAATACAAAAAAAAAATGAAAGAAAATAAAGCAAGGTTTAAACAGTCGTGGCTGTTACCTCCTCACAGGTGGAGGTACAATGTACCTCCCCCTGTGGGGAGGCTGAAGTCCCCACGGATTGTGCCCAGTAGCCTCGGCTGCTGTGTGCAGCTGTGGTGGCTACATTCTGCCACCACAGGGCCATGGGGGTACGGCTTCAGCCGACCTCCCACCCCCTTATAATTTTTTTAATATATATATATTTATAATTATAACTTTTACACATATTTCTCTTGGAATGAAATACGAATAGATTCGTAATAAACCCATTTAAAAATCCAAAAAAATACTCAATACCTAAAGTTCAAAATTCGAAATATGTAAAATTTTAATTTTATATGTATAATTTTTTTAAAGAGAATAGAATATATATATATATATATATATATATATATTTATACACAGAAGTTCAACACAAAACATATAAATAAATTGCTTTTCTAACAGACCCATTATAGATCTAGGCATACAAATTCAACCAATAATAAACAGGATTTTCTTTTTCAAAATAATTATTTCCACCTCTAAGTTTTATGAAGATTTTCAATAAACTCAAAATAGATCTAACATGTAAGTTCGACATTTAATTAAAAATGAATTTTATTTCAAAACAATAGATTTCACTACTAAACTATCTTGAAGAATTTCGAAAAGGTTCTACTAAAGTTTTCTACAGAAGATTCAAGAGTTGAAAAAAAAAAACAAATTTTCAATCACAGAACCACTTTCAAAAGAAATAGAGGAATGGATTTTCAAACACAACAAACCAGATTTTACTTATAGAACAATAAAATAATAATAAATTAATAGAATAAAACCTGGAGTCCTTCGTTCGATGAATAATCCCTTCTGTAGACTCCTCTCGATTTCCTCCTGCAGCTCTTTTTTTTTGAATCTATCTTTCTTCAAAACAATTATTTTTTTAACCAGAAGCACAAACGAAGCTCTTTTTCTTCTCTTTCCTTTTTTTTTTTACCGAGTAACACCACAGAAAAATCTTTTGTGTGAAAAACTCCCTCAAAATAATAATAAATAAATAAATCAATAAAGCTCTTCACCTTTTTCCTCAAAAATTCTCTTTACCCATTGGTCCTTTTCCCAGCTTTTAAAAGCACAAACTTATCTACAATTTTTAATTAAAAATAAATTATTTACTCAAGATATTATCCACACAAGATTTTCTAATTTAATATTAATAAAAAATATAATATTTAATTATCTTCATCAATATTCATTTAATTTAATTTCTTACACTTTAATTGATTAAATACTTTTTAATTTATAATATATTTAAATTTAACATTTTACTAACTTACAATTAAATCAAGTAACAAGGCAATATTAATTAATTATCTTATAAAATAAGATTAATTAAATAAACACTAATCATAAATAAAAGTAAATACTCAACAATCAAACTACATAACGACAAGGACCAAAAACTTCAATCATGACACAACAACTCACAACAGAACGACGGACTTGGGACAGGGACACTTCCAAATCAACTCCTTTTTTCAACATTTTACCCGTTGGGATAATTTAATGCTCGCCCTGTCCTACCGAAGCAGGTGGAATTGAGACTTATTCCTACAAATCATGCATACAAATAATCGTCAAGTAACACATGTATATATATAATCAAAAATATCATACCGTGAGAAGGAATTGCAGCGTAGCAGGGCACTCGTAAATGAGTGGTGCTACACTGTCCTCTCACCACATTTATTCTAACAATTACATTATCAATGATGAAATAACATTTCTAAACTAACTGATCATATGATAACATGATTACTTATCTACTGCAACATAATATAATACTGAATCCAATTAACATCATTATAGAATCATAACATCGACATATATAATACTAAGGAAAAACCATTACATAATCAAATAATCTAAACACCACATAAAATATCATAAATCATAATAATAATGTCAATTGTAGCAATCAACTAAACTATGCATCCACACACACCAGGTCGGTGAACTAATCACCATCACAAATCAATATCACACTAACATATAAAAGTAACAAATAGTATCAGCAACATGGGGGTATTACAGTATATATGTTTCAAAAATATAAAAGAAAAGTTCTAAAAATGTAGAAACTTACATTTGTATAAAGAATTAATTTATGTTTTAAATTTTGATTTTGATAGCAACAAAAGTAAAAATTAATTGTTGAAAGAAACAACATAATTAAAGTGTGATTTTGTAACTAGAATTTTTATAGTGTTTTTCTTGCTAATCTTTCAATCAACTTCTCTTTACAAATTTTGTATTATAAATTCTAATATTCCTCTCAATCCTTTTATGAATTTCTTTTAATCAATTTTCCTTGTAGAAAGTTAAAAAAATATAGAAATAAAAATGAATATTTAAATTTAAAACAAATATCTAAATTAATTTTACAAAAATAAAATAAAAAATAAATTATAAATTTCAACTTTAATTATAATTTATAGTACAAATAAAAACAAAAATAAAAAACTTAATAAAATATGATTAAATAATAATAAAGAAACTTAAAAAAAAAAAATCATATAAAAAAAAACTATTAGACAATCTTTTAGAATTAAAAAAAAAAAAAAAAAAAGTGGAAAAAAGGAAATGAAAACTCTTTGACAATGGGTAGAAATGTGATCATGGGCTTAGAAATGGTCTGAAACAACGTTTCACTAATTAAAATGGAAACTGACCCTTGTTGTTGCGTTTCTATAACAAAGTTATGAAGACATCCATATACTCATCCTCACCTGACAAATCAGATCTTGCAACAATATCATAGTCTAATTATGGTTCATCACAATCAGAAATCTCTATCCAATCCCTAGAATGCACCTTTGACCATATTTATTAATTAGTTGAAAATAAAAAATCCATTGTATTATGATTTTTAATTAATTAATAAATTCGATCAAAAGTACATTCTCTGGACTTAATAGACAGTAGTATCACAAATGTAATACAATAGAAAAAAAAAGACCATCTTATATATGAAAAATTGCCCATTCTTTATTACTAAATTTTGTCTGATTAGCCATTCATAGAAAGATAATTAATATTAAACTCCTTAGTCACTTCATCTTTAGCCAACACTAGTTCAAAGGAGCCATCATGAGGCACCTTTGTAGACAACTCCAAAAACTCATTCCTTGTTGCATTAAAGGATAGAAGGTCAACAATACCTCGTCCCACATATGCATTGCTTACAACCTCATAAGTTTTGAATGGAAATGAGCTAGAATAGTAGCCCATGATCGAAAGAGACCCTTATCTACCACCCCTTCATGATCCAGAATCACTGAGACAAGATTTTAAACTTGACAATTCAGACAATAGATGATCTTTTTCAGTTAGAAATCAGAGACTTGGCCTTTCCTAAGGGACCCAACACTTGATTCCACCATTACAAAGAAAACCCATCTAGATAGGAAAGAAATCTTATCCAAAAGGGACCAAAGTAGCAGGTAGAACTGACAAAAATAGAGAGAGCCTCATTTTACAGCTCATGAAAGCCCACATAACCCATTGCATGATACTGCATGGCCTCACTTCTCACGTAATCTTTAACATTCAGTACGTGGCCACTCCAACCACTCATAAATGCACAGGACACCCGCTGCCGCCAAATGCAAACGAGGATACAATAAAAATAATTATTTAACATGAGCATTTCTATCATCTCAATAATATTATCGAGACCTTGCCATTCCAGGGCATCGATGCTTTCTATCAGAGATATAATATTGTTATCAATCCCCTTGTTAGCCAACAAAGCAGCCGATCGATTTTGTTAGATTTAGAGATTAATCTTGTGATGAGAGCGTTTCATTTTGCTTCACTATTTGTCCTGAAACACAAACTACAAGATCTTCCTTTAGAATGTTAAGTTTTAGGTTTATTATTTAATATTATTGTTAAACTTAAAAGATTAAATCTTTGATGAGAACGTTTCATTTTGCTTCACTATTTGTTTTGAAACACAAACTACAAGAGTTTCAGGTTAGAATATAAAGGTTTAGTATCACAATAAAATCGTTTTTAGTGATTTAGTGATTTATTATTTAAAATTGTTGTTAAAATAGTTAGTTTTTCATAAGTAGTTTGAAGTAGTTTTGAGAAGTTAAAGAGAATGTAATTTTTTTATAAACTTAATAATATTATTATATAATTTTTTTATTATTTTACTATTCTAAATGAAGTTTTCAACAATATTTGTGTCTATTATTTTCTATTATTCTATAGAGAAAAAATTCTTTATTATCACAATGTAAATATCCACCATCTATTGTTCGTGAATTTCCCCTAAGACACCATCAAAGTTCAGGTTCTCTCCCTAGACCTGTCCAATTTTGTCTCTAATTTCTTAGAATCTCTAAACCCATTGATAGGTAAGGTAGAAATTGATCTCCTTTCTATGTTAGAATTTATGTCGAGGAGTTGTTTTTGCACCTTTTTATGTTACTCCAGTTGACATGTTGGTCATTTGTGGATGTTCATTGTTTATATACTACAATTTCTTTAATTTTATGAATTATTATTCTTAAGATAAGAAATGCCTAGCAATGTGGTTGGTTCTTTGTTTTATAAGTGCAATCTTTAGAGACTAAATAATTCCCATCTATCAAGTTGATCCCATTTATGAATGTCAATGCTCTATTGATCAAAAATAGTTTTGTTTTTCTTTGTACATCTTGATACCACTAGTGTTGTATCAAAATAGTTTGAGAATTGTAAAATACATTGCATGTAAAATTTTGAGAGTCATACACCCCAAAAAATGTAAGAATGTTTGCAAACTATATGTAATATGTATAGAAATGGTCACAAGTTAATATTTGATATAATTAGTATATTACAAAGTTTTAGAGGCTAGAAAATGGAAGCTTTAGACAATATGATTTTTTAATTACCCATTATTCATAAAAATTTATGACTATTTCGGGTGGAGCAACATGAGGCAAGGAGAAATGGAGCGTGGGTGGGAAAAGTAGGATTTTGAATCTTTGAACAATGGAGCAGGTCGTGGAGCAGGATCTAAGGAATCCCAGGTGAAATCGGCGGAAGTCTCCAGTGGAAACAAAGGTAAGGGTGACTCAGACGAGAAGGATGCCAAAAATAATATTCTGGTTGACTCGGGGGGAAGGTTACCCAACTTGTGTGCCCTAGGGATTCGTTGGAAGGACAAAAAGGTGATAAATCTGTTGATGTGGTGGGGGCTGCTGGAGGTGAAGGGGTTAATCGTAAACCATGGTCTTCTCTATTTGGAGTTAACCCTAATGGGAAATCAGTTTTCCCTCTAGTGCGCAATATATCTTATCCAAGTAAAGGTAAATTTTCCATCTCTGTACCTGATCCAATTATTGATCATAATATAGCCTTAATGGACAGTGTGCTAATTGGAAAATTTACGGGTCCTAGACCAAACATTGAAGTGGTTAGGGAGTTCGTCAAGAATAAATGGAGAACAAATGGAAAAGTTATAGTTGTTGTGCTTCCTAAAGGTTTCTTTGCTTTTGAATTTACATGCAAGGAGGATATGATGGCTGTCAGGAGTGGTGGTCCTTGGGTTATAGGGAAATCCTCTCTAACCCTTAAGAAATGGACTTCGAATCTGGACCTTTTTGATTCCATCTTTGAGAATGTTCCTGTATGGGCTAGAATCCTAGGTCTTCCTTTGGAATACTGGAATGAGGATGTATTCAATGGAATTGCTAATTCTTTTGGAGAGCTTTTGTTTATAGATCCCATGACAGTGGCTAGAAAAAGGCTTGTGTTTGCCATAATTTGTGTGGGAGTATCCCAGAATTCCGATCTTCCTACCTCTATTGAAATCCAATCGAAGTTGGGGATCTGGATGCAAACTATTGAGTTTGAGTTGATTCCTTTTGATTGCTTCAAATGCAAAAAATCTAGGCATTAGGCTAAGAAATTCCCTCTTAATGCTAGCAAGGAGAAAGAGAAATCTATACCCATTCTGAAGCCTATCTAGAGAAAGAAGCTTGAAGAGGAGGGTAAAGTGAATAAAGAGAACTCCAATTTTGGTGAGTTTGGGGGTTTGAAGAATGATGACTGGGTGAATGTCCCAGAACCTAATGAAGTGGTGGGTCTTAAAGAAGATCTAGTTTTCCAGGAGCTACAACGAAACGAGCATGAGAATATATCTAGAATAAAGAAGGATGGAGAGCATGTTCTGGGTGGAACATGAAATGGTTTGTTGAATCAGGACTCCTCTAACAACCCTGTTTTAGAGCTTAAAATTAAGGAGTTGGGGTTACCAGGCTTGGATGATATCCCCATTCAAGGTTTAACGCTGGATTTTGGTCTTCCTCCTTCTCCTTTTGCCTCTAGAGGAGATCTCCCCTCTAGTCTGGACTCTTTTCTAAATCCGGGAAATGCTATCTCCCCAGATTTTGTCAAGGACACCTTTGAGGACTTGAGTCTGACTCAAGAGCTCTCAAGTGAAAATTCATCCTAGTGCAATAATGGATTAATGGATACCCTCCCCTTGGACCAACGAAGGATGTTTGACAAGATATTTGATTCGGTTAGAGAGGTGGAAAGCCAGGAAGAAACATATAGAGATGAATCCAACTCTTTGTCCAAGAAGAAAAAAAATAGCAGAATACTCTGAGTGGAGTGCCCACCAGAACTAGAGCTAAGGCAGATTGTGGAGCTACTAAGAGTAACCAAGGAAGAAGATCATAAAAGTGGTTGAGGGAGCATGGTAGTTTTTAGGATATTGCGGATGGTGTTCAAAAGACCATCCTGAAGATTCTCCAATCCCCTGGTAAGATATGAAGATCATCTCTTGGAATATAAGGGGACTAAATAGCCCCCACAAGCAGGACGTGTTGCAAAATTTTGTTAGGGACTACAAACTAGACATATTACTTGTTCAAGAATACAAAATGCCTAAGGAGAAGGTGGAAAAGATCAAGATGTTTCAATTTTGTGGTGTCCATGGAAATAGTTCAGCTGGTACCTTTGGAGGTATTGTAACATTTTAGAACCATAATCTCATTAAAGGAGAACCCTTACTGGAAAGCTCTAGTCATGTGACCACAAGATTTACCCATATAAGGGAAAAAATTTTATGGATTCAGTCTAACATCTATGCCCCTAATGGGATAGGTGCTAGAAGGTTATTTTGGAAGGAGCTTGCTACCTTTCGTAGGATTTTTAACAATGATTCTTGGGTGGTTATGGGAGACTGTAATACCCCTCTTCAGGATGATGAGAAGTTAGGAGGTTATCAGGATAACTTGGAAAGCATAATGGATCTTCTGGATTTCATTAACAACCAGGTGTTGATTGAGTTGGATTTGCAGGTAGTTTCCTTTACTTGGTCGAATCGAAGAACTAGTATGGACTTGATCCAAGTAAGGTTAGATAGAACGTTTATTTCTGATCAGTGGTTCTTAAATTATTTTTGTTCCCTAAAAGCTCTATCTAGGGTGGGTTCTGATCACTTTCCTATAATTTTTGTGGCGGATCCAGTTAAGGGGAAGATGAACTTTCCCTTTAGATTTGAAAGAATATGGCTCTCCCATCCTCAGGTTTTTGAGGAAATAAGGAACATGTGGAATATTGATGTTTCAGGGACCACCATGTTCATATTGGCTAAGAAATTAAGGGAAGTTAAATGTAAAATAAGAAAATGGAAAAAAAAACCTTTGGCAACATCTTTGGAATCAAATCCAAGCTTCAAATGGAGCTGGTGGAGATTCAGGATAAAATCCAGAGGAAAGGGTATATTGATGATTACAAGGAAAAATAAAATGAGGTGCTTGTCAAAATGCATGGAGTCATAGCTAGAGAGGACTTTTGGAGACAAAGATCTTGAGCTCTTTGGTTGTCAGCTAGGGATAAAAACTCCAGATATTTTCATTTGTCTTCGTTAAAACATAGGGCTGCCAATAGAATCTCTTACATTGAAAGTAATGGCATTCGGTTTGAGGAGGAGGATGATATTAGAAGACAAGCTATCCTTTTCTTTAGTAACCTCCTCTCAGCTATCCTCGACTCTATTGTTATTGTCCATGAAAATATCCACTCCCTTGTGGAATCCAAAACTGAAGGTTTTCTTTTAAAGCTAGATATTGTGAAAGCCTATGACCTTGTGGAATGGAAATTCCTACTAAAGATCATGAGAAAGTTTGTATTCAGCATCAGAGTTCTTCAGATGGTTGAGCAACTTGTTTCTACTGCATCCATCTTTGTTATGGTGAATGGATCCCCCTCTCATTTTTTCTAGAACTTGAGAGGTTTAAGACAAGGAGATCCTATCTCCCCTATTTTGTTCACTATTATGGTTGAATGTCTTGGGCGTAATTTGAAAAGATTGATTGCCCAAGGTTCTTTGGTGGGTCTAAGGCCCACTTCTAGTAATCTGATTTGCTCGCTTCAACAATTTTTTGATAATACTATGTTGATGGGTAGGTCCACGATGACTGAAGCTAAGAATCTAAAAAGAATTTTGGATGAGTATGAGAGAGCTTCAGGTCAGTCAGTTAATAGATTGAAAAGTTTTTTTTTCTTCTTCAATACTCTTGATCACAGACAGGTCAAGATAGCAAGAATTCTGGGTTGTAGAGTGGACTCCTTACCTTCCACTTACCTTGATTTTCCTTTAGGCCTTAAACCTCCCGAGTCCTTATGCTGTTCGTTTGTGGATAGGTTTAGCAAAAAGCTTGCTGGATGGAAAGGAGCCCTTCTTAGTCAAGCAGGAAAAATATAGCTTCTTAAAGCCTCTCTTCAGAATCTTCCGATTTATGCCCTAAGTATTTTCAAAATTCTCGCTAAATATGTTGATGCTATTGAAAAAATCCAAAAAATATTTATTTGGTCAAGGGTTGAAGAAAGAAAGAGAATACCTCTTATTGGGTGGGATCTTGTCTATAGGTCAAAGAAGATGGGTGGTCTGGGTCTAAGAAAGATTAGCATGTTGAATAAAACACTTCTTGCTAAGCAAATTTGGAGATCCTTCTCGTCTAATGGGGAATGGAAAGACATTTTAAAAAGTAAATACATGGCTAATTGTGGATCTCTTAAGGCTCTTCTGGACTCTCCATCTTTGTCCTGTGGATTTGCATGTTGGAATGACATGATTACTGGGAGAAAGATTGTAGATTTAGGTGTTGGATGGAATATAATAAGTGGAAATCAAGCTAAGTTCTGGGAGGATAGATGGTTACTAAGGGATCCCCTTATTAACAACGAGAGGTTTAATAGGTGGGCTGATATCTGCAAAAGGACTTTTGGAACTCAAGCCAAGGACTATTGGCGTGATGGGAGTTGGGTGGACTTACGACAGCTTAGCTCAGAGCTTGCTCTGATCCACTCATCTCTGTTGGTTGTTAGGATGGGTTTAAATCTACACGATGACATCCTAGTCTAGATAGATAACCCTTTGAGCAATTTCTCTATTTCTTCGACTGTTTCTCCGCTGTCCTTTTCTCAATCCCCTATTCCCTTCCGAGCCAGAGCATGGATTAAACATTTGACTCCTAAAGTCAATATCTTCCTTTGGATCCTTCTTCAAAACAATGTGCTCACAGTTGACAATCTCTGTAAGTGAGGATTCTAGATACCTAATAGATGCTATCTATATAAGAATGAGGTGAAGTCTACAAATCACTTGTTTCTCCACTGTCTGTTTACTGCTACCATATGGAGTAAATTTATGACTCTTTGGAATATATCATGGGTGTTTCCATATACTATTGAAGACTTCTTCTGTCAATGGAAATTTCCCTCTTTGAATCCTTCTATTCAAAGATTATGGGCTTTCACTTTCCCCTATATAGCATGGGGTTTGTGGAAAGAATAAAATAATAGACTCTTTAGAGACAAGGAAATGTTGGAGAACAATGCATTTGTAAAAACCTTCAGGTTAATTGTTGAAAACTATAATATCATTCCTCAACAAGAGAATAAAAATGAGGTAGTGGTTTTCACTCCATATGATTTAAAGATAGCCAAAGAGTGGAAGATTAAAAATGATGTGTCTAGGGCATCTAAACCTACAAAAAAAGACTGGACAAGGGTGTATTGGAGTTTTCCTCCATGTAGCTAGTCTAAAGCTAATTTCAATGGTGCGACAAAGGGAAACCTATGGGTGGCTGGAAGTGGAGGTGTGATTAGGGATTCTAATGGTAATTTTTTAGCGGCACTGGCTATTCCCATTGGATCTCAAACTAATATCGTGGCTAAAGCTATTGGATCCTTTCATATGATTAACTTGGTTGTTAGTAGGAATATTAAATACTTATGGCTCAAAGGAGACTCAAAAAACATTATTGATTGCCTCCTAGGGAAGTCCCCTCCATCATGGTCTATCAAGAGTTGGATAGAAGAGGCTAAGTCCCTCTTAGCTAATTTTGATAAAGTTAAAATTACTCATGTGTTTAGGGAAGCCAACAACATGGCTGATTTCTTTGCTCATAGGGGTTAAACAATTAGAGCTGGTCACATGGCAGAACCTCTATGATCTTGGCACTGATGTCAAGGATTTAATTAGTTATGATATCAAGCATGGGAAATAAACAAGTTATTTCGATGATGAAAGTGAATAGGGCCAATTACTTCAACATCATTAGATTTGATGGGGCCGCTTTTAATTTCTTAACTGGAAGTAAGAGGCGACACGTTTTGTGGGTTCTCTGGTTTAGCTGCGACATTTCATTTTAGAATTTTTGCTTTGGTAGTGAAGTTTTTGTGACAATGGGAGGAGACAGGAAAAGGGTGGAGCCAAAAACCTATGAAATGCATAAGAGGAATCCGAAGGTATGGGAAAAAATTGAATGTGGTGGGCTGTTCCCATTCATTGATAAGCTTCATGGGCTTGGATTGAAGGATACCAAGTACTTTGAGAAAAATTGGAAGAATGGGGAAATATTTTTGTTTGGTAGGTAGGTCAAGGTGGATTAGAACCTCATTGGAGAGGTGACTGGCATGTCTACTGAGGGAATGAAATTCTTTCATGAATGAAGGTTCTCTGATGAAGCGGTTATCAAATTCCCTAGGAAAGACAAAAAAAATACCAAGCTGATAAAAGTCTCCAATAGCTACTTTGAAGCGGATACAATTAAATCGCTATGGAGGAAGGTGCTCAGAATCATCATGGAATACATTACTTTGGACGGTAGATTCACCAGGGTTTATGGCTACCACTTCGCCTTGCTCAACCATTTCCATCACAAGGTAAGGTTTTCTTTACCTTATTATTTGTATTGTTCCATGAGCAATAGCCTGGAGGATCATAAGAAGGATCCTAATAAGTACCCTATTCTGCATTCTGGCCTTATTAGGCTCATTTATGAACACTTTCAAAATATGTCGGCCTTATCCAACCCTATCTTGGCTTCACCCTCAGATGATGAGGATACTAAGGATAGTGTTTCAGAGGATGGTAAGGAGCTTGACCTTGAGTGGAATTTTGAAAGTCCCCTGACCCCAAATTATGGTAAGAAAACACGATAGGGTAATCCCTTGCCCAAGAATCCTAGTGTTGTCAAAAACACCAGCTGCTTTGTTCTGAAAGCTAAAAACCCCAACCACCTTGGTCTGAGTGTCAAGCCCACCCAAAAAGAGTCCCCTCCTAATAAACTGGTCTCTTACTCTGAGGATTCACAGGAGGAATTTTCGGAGACCCCTAACACAAGCCAAAATTCTTACTCATCCTTCCGTGCTTTGGACAAAGAAAATAGGCTGAAATTCCCCAAAGACCTAAACCCTAAGGACCACTTTTTAAAACTGGACCGTTAGTTTCCTAGGGATATCCTGGCTATTTCTAGGAATGGTGTTGTGGATTACTTTGGAATAATGAAATGGGCCTTCCATGAAATTAAAGACCTTAATCTCAGAAATAGAGCCCTCAATGGAAAGCTAGAGGATTTGGAAGGTAAAGTTAGCTCCCTTATTACCGAGAGTGTGGGAGGAAGGAGTATAGAATGAGAATGGAGGTCGAGGATAATGAAGGATGTAAATTCAAATGTCTAGAAGATGAAATAGGTAAAATGAAAAATACTATGAAAACTATTATGGAGCATAATCACAGAATGGTGAAACATAATGCCATGATTATTACTGCAATGTCTAAGAAACTAGAGAATTCACAGTAGGGTTCTCTAGTTGTGGATTTGGTTGTGGATAAGGACAAGAATAGTATTGAAGATGTTGGTATTTCTAAGTCGACAAGAGCTAGTATGAAGAGGAAGACTCCTCCTATGGCCTAGATGGTTCAGGTCCTGAAGAAGGGAACTCAAGAAATGCACATTCTTGAAGCTGAGGCTGTTGAAGCTCTTAAGTTCTTAGGTTAGCTGGGGGTTTCTTACTGGCTTTTTTTGTTCAAGTTTTTTTTGGTGGCCCTTGCTGGCCTTGGGTTGGTGGCTGTTGTGTTGCTTGGGCTTTATTTTGATGCAACCTTTTTATCTATGGTGACTTTAATGCTTATTCCTATTTTCTATAAACTCAGTTGTTTTGAGTCCCTATAAAACCTGTGTTTTCCTTTATCAAAAACATTTATGACTATTTCACTATTTTGTGTGAGTAATAATCAACGTTCTATGGAGCCACATCTTTGTAGGTCTGGTTGTCATCCTTAATGCTTATAATGTTAGAAGGATATCCAAAGATTTGTGATTTGGAGAGGACATTGTAGAAAGATATTTTGAAGGTAAATAATGCTACTTTTTTTAATAAATTAAAGTGACAGTATTGTCCTTGCAAATTTAATATATTGTATGTACTTTTTTAATATTTTAGCTAAACATTATTAGTTTAATTTATTTATTTTAATAATCATCTTCCTACTGTCTTTACAATTCATATTTTTTTTACCTTTTCCTGAATTGTCATCTCCACATCCATACATATCCATATCCTAAAAAAATAGAAAAACATTGATAATAATATTTATCTAGATATCATATTAAAATATTAAAATTAGGCTATAATTTTATTAGTTGTATTTATATGGAATTTTAAAAAATATAAATAACAATAAATTAATGGTACTCTTTACTTAAATAAATAGTTATGTTTAGTGTCAATGAAAAATTGCATTGTAATATTGGTTTTGCATGGACATTAAAATGCAAAAACAAGTGGAATGATGGAATCCTTAGAAGATGATCTTTATTCAACTTTTCCCAAACATATGAATCAATATGTTAGAGTGATTAGTTTTTAGCAAAACCTTCATATGCACGAGACCTAAAGTTTTGATTATTAGAGGTTCTAAAGTTATATAAATAGCTTAATTTTTATGAGACTAGGGGCTTTGTTTAACATGCCCATATATATGAATTAGTTTTCGGTGGAATCCACCTTTTGCTAGTAATGTTGAGAATTATGATTTTATTCATAGTATTATTGTTGTTAGGATTAGTTTGGTATATTTTTACCTAAAAAATTTGTGTGTTGTCTATATGTGTGATTAGGGGTTGGTGGTGTGGGATTTAATCCTTCACCTCATTTTGAAGTGCCTAACTCTAGTCTAGTTAGGTTATGAGTGATGGCTGATTTTTATGTCTGGTAGAGGAGTTTAGATGTCTCACAAAAGCATATTTGTGGGGAGTTAATTGGAAATTGATTAGCCAATTGATTAGATGATTTCTCATGTGCTCACATGCAGTGTAGCTATAAGATTGTTTTTGGTGGTGAGCCTCATTAGTGTGGTGTTACCTTTGCAACATAAGTCCCTTTGGGAATGCCAAATAGGAGGGGACTCCTCACAACTTTCCCATAGTTGGGCTTGTATTTTTGGCTATCAAATTACACTTTAGCTAACAACCTTTTAGATGAAGGGGACTCATCACAACCTTAAATTAATGATTTTGATTTTTAGCTAAGTAGGAAAAGGTTAAAATTTTGTGTATTTATTGTTCAAGTATAGAAGGGAATATTGAGATCTCCTAGTAGTTTTTATAGTAACACAAATGGTTATATAAGATATTGGTGCATTTTTTGAGATTTATTAGCTGAAAATAAAAAATTGGATGTGGTTGGAGGATAGATTAATATAATGTTGGTTAAACCTTGCTAATTTTCAAATGTATAAAATGAAGTATATTATGCTTGCAAGAATCTAATAAGTAAAAATCTACAAGAAAATTATTTTTAATAATACTTTTAATGCAAGAGCATCTAGGTGCACGAGCAATCAATATCAACAAAAAAAAATGGTTTTTCTTTTCTTTTCTAGTTCAGTTTTGGTGTTCTTTAAATTGGTTTTAGTGGCTTTTTCTTCAAGAAATTCAAGGTTAATTTTTTTTCAAGTGAGAAGTTCACTATATATGAAGAAGCTTAAAGGATATCAATAGTCTAAATTTGGTAAAATTTGGCCCAGTATTGGTCAAGTTAGGCAATTTAGAGGTTTCCTAGGTTCACAAACTGATGGGTTTGTTGAAAGTGTAAATTTTTGAATGCCAAAATCTTAAGGAAGAACATTTTTAGTAAATTCCTAAGTTTGTGAACTGATAGGTTCATCAAAAAGTGAAAATCTTCAACAAAGAATACATAAAACTTGGTTCATTAGTTCTCTCATTCATTGAAATGTTGAAGCTTTGCTTATTGGTAAAAGTATAAGTTCGCTAAAGACAAGGTTTGTTAGCAAGTTTGAAAGTTTTCAAACTCACTAAAAGGTTGAAAATGATTAAAGGTAGGCTTGATTGGTAGGTTTGTGAGTTTTAGAAATTGTTGAAAATCCAAAACAAAAGTCTATCAACAAGTTCAAAGGTTTAAAAACTCGCTGAAGCTTTGAAGTGGTTTCTAAGTTCTAGAAAGTGCCAATTTTTTGAAAGGGTAGTGAGGAATCCAAGTTTGAGAGTTCACTAATTGGCTAATTCACCAAAAAGAAAGGCTTATTCATGAGTTAAGAGGATTCTCTAAAATTGCGACATAGAAGAATGTTGTCGAGCTAGAAGATTTTGAGAGTCAATAATGGACTAAATTATTTTCTTTATATTCATTCTTGACTATTCTCTAGATTCACAGGGTCTATAATCACTACAATTATAATATGGAGCAATAATTTTGGTGTTTTGGTTTTTTAGTTTCATAATTGAAGAAGTTGTGACCATTTAACTTCCTCATCATTGAGATTATAAAAGGTGAGTAAGTTTATTTGTTGAGGGGTCATGGCTAGCTAAGAAGAGATTTTGGTCTAGTTAGAAAGCGAATTAGACAATGGTCTTTTGACTATGAGAAGAAGGTAGAGACTGAAAATGAAGATGAAGAATGTGATGTATAAAAGATGGACTATGTAATTAATTGAAGTTGATTTCTTATATGAATAAATATTTAATTCATGTTGTGATTGTGGACATTTGAATGAGTTATATGAGTTATTTTGTGAGTTTTTGTTGAGTGGTTGCAAGGTTGGATTGTACAATAATACCCCCTTGTCATGACTAGATAACTTTATAGTCTATTTTTTTTTAAAAAATCTCATTTTTATTATTATTATATTAGAAATAAGATGCAAAATGATGATTGAAGGATGGTCATTTTAAAAAGTTGGATCTTTTATGAAATGATAGGACGATCCCACAATAATGGGTTACAGTTTTTTGCCAAAGTTGACATTAAAATCAAGGTTTTTCACCAAATATTCACTTTCTTACACCTATAGCAGCTAAACCATTAAGAATTTGAAGATGAATCAAACTAGTTATTTTTTAAATCTTTTGTGTGGATTCTAATTATATATTTTTTTTTAAATTTTTTTTTTTTTTTGAATCATTTTATGTAATTTTCAATAACTTATTTTTTCTACTAATCAACATTTTTAAAAAGTGATGTTTACTTTGGACCACATAACCTTTTTTATAGATAGGATACAATTCTAGTTTTTAAAATACAAATTTTTCACTCTAGTATCTAGTGCATAGATACTTTTTCATAATTTTTTGTTACATAATTTTTTTTTTAATTAATTTTCCAAGTCAAAGTAATTATAATATGGACAGAGGTGTACTTCGGCCCACATAAACCACATAATTTTTTTTGTATTCATTTGAATTAACTTATTCTTTTTTTGTTGGAATAACAACATTAATACCTAGTGTACATGTACTTTTTAGAATTTTTTTCTGTATTTTTCTATTTTTTCATATGTGTGAAACAAAGAACTTGATGTTCATTGAAAATCCTACATTCACAAGAAATAAAAAATAAATATAATAATCAAATTAAACATATTTAAAATTATACTTTTTGGGAAGCTTATAAAAATGGCTACATGCTTACAAAACATAAATTTTAAATGAATTCATTTCATCACCCAAACGGTAAATCAAAAGTTGTTTTTTATCAACATTTTGATAGGTGTAGAGGAGACTCAATTATAGGCATGGTTTAAATCTAACAAGGTTATATCCAAGGGGGTTTGATCTAAGAGGGTTTGATCAATCCCTCTTTAATTAAAATCATTTAAATGGAACCTTTAAAGTCTTAAATCATTGTATATTCTAAAAATATGTCATTCTAGGAAAAAATGAGTTATATGAGTTGTTTTGTGAGTTTTTGTTGAGTGGTTGAAAGGTTGGATTGTATGATAATACCCCCTTGTCATGACTAGATAACTTTATAGTCTTTTTTTTTTAAATCTCATTTTTTTTATTATTATATTAGAAATAAGATGCAAAATGATGATTGAAGGATGATCATTTTTAAAAGTTGGATCTCTTATGAAATGATAATAAATATTTTTTAAAGTATTTATTTATTTATTTTAGTTTGTTTAAGTTATTTTAATAGTTTCAATTCATTTTTAAATTGGAAAATCTTAATAGTTGTGTTTGTGTTATTAAATTATTTTTATCATTAGAATTGTTTGGTAGATCTTTACCCTATAACTTTATAATTCGTATGTAAATATGTGGTGGAGAGGAAGTTGATAGTGTGGTTTTTTATTCTTCACCTCATCTTAAGGCATCATAAGTCTATCTTAGTTATGATTTTGGGTTCAAGGTGAATCATAGTTGACAACTTTGTAGACAAGGATCAAGATGAAGTTATATGTGTGGAAGCTTTTGAGATAAAATAGTGAAAATATTTTGAGAGATATAGAACTTGTACATGGAATACTCTTGAGATAGATATATAACTACTATCTTCTAACACTTGACCAAGAGTGTAATCTCAATGTGGGATTCCAACTTCCATATGTGAAGACAAAAATCATTAAAGATGAACAATAGTGCCACCTCAAAGTGGGATGCCAGCTTTCTCATATAAGATAAAAAAAAATAAAGATAAAATAATAAATATCAAGTATGAAAATTAGGAATACAAGGTTCAGACATATGTTCACAATAAATTATACCAAAATTTCAAAAATTATCTAGCATGCATGAAATGTGAGGGGCTGAAATAGTGATGATACTCATGTTTATCTTTTGCATGATTTCAAGCAACATGTAAAACCACTTTTGATGTACTTATTTATATCCACACCTACTCAATGTTTAAAGACACAATATTCATTATTGTATTGGAGAACAATTTAAACAAAAGTGAAATTTTTATTATGTTAGATTTTTTTATTTGAAATAGTTTTCATAGGTGAAAATACTATAAATTATCTTTTCTTTCTATTATTCTTTTAGTTTTAAATTTTATATGCACTACTTCTATTATACATATTTATTGATCTTACTTTTCCCTACAAATATCTAAGAATTCAATCTATAAATATAAATCAAATAAATGAAATATTAGGATACAAAAGAAAAACTATTTTTTATTCAATAACATAATGAAGTGGATCATTTAAATTTTAAATCTGACTTTTTTATGTACAATTATTATTAGTTTGAGGGTATGTGCAGGATCATAATGGGCCAAAAAGTGGCAATATGATGGGTATGTGGCTGACGGCTTTTTTTAACCCAAAATTGATGAAATGAAAAGGGTTTTTAAAGGATATTCTCGGCTTTCTACCAATATAAATTATGTTTTACTTTTAATTTAATAAATAATTATTATTCATTTTCTATTTGAATTATGACTAAAGTCCTGATTGATAGGATAATTGAAAAACATCTATAGCTTTGAAATGGTATCGCATTTGTTGAATCCGAAACATGTGTCACATTCTATGCTTCACATAATATAGGATTAAAAAAAAATTGAATTTCATGAAGTTTTGACCAAGTTAAGGTTGTTAAACCTACAATTTTTATATTTTTAAAAAGTTGTAATAAAAATTCAAAATTAATTATTTACTTTGAAAAAATTACAAAAAAATATGCATCACATCGGGACATGAGTCCTCTACTTATATCTAAAATATTATAAAAAATTATCATTTTATTGTGGTTAGGGTGGTCAAACATACACCTACTTATTTTTTCCCTAAAATTTAAGTACTATTGCATTGGAATTTCAAATTTTCACCAAATAGATTTAAAAAAAAAAAAAAAACCTAGTATTTTAGAAACTACATTCAATTTGCTACAGATTTAATTCTTACATATTTTTGAAATAATATAGATAACTTATTCAAATTTTTACGTCAAGTTGCATAACTCTAATTTTTCTAAATTTTATCGCCACTTAAGGACTTGTTTTTTCTTTGACGATCCTGCACATACCCTTGATATTCCTTTCAATTATAACTAGTTTTTAAATGATTAAAAAAATATCTAATTTTATATAATAAAATATTTATAATAATATAAAATGATCAAAATTTCTTTAAAATAACTAAAAAAATTATCTAACAATGATCTATAAATATATAATTAAAAAAATAAATTTAAAACACCTTATTCCATATAATTCTCAATAGATGAGTATAAAAGCAAGAATAAATTGTATATAATCACTTCATTAGATATTTAAAATGTTTTGATTTTCTATATTATAAAAAAAGGAAATGTGTTGCAAGGGTGATATTAAATCATTTCTTTTTGTTTGGGGTGGTGGAACATATATATAGCTTTTCAATTGCAATTAACCTTGTAATACCCCTCATGCTACTGTTTGATTTTTGACATTCTCTGTGGTTTTGTTTGGCACATTGTGATTTGGATGGTACTGTTGATATCATGTTGTGGTAGCATAGACTGTTATTGATTATATGCTCTTATGACGCCATGGTTATTATGATGATATTTTATTATGATCGTTTGATGAAATTTTCTAGAATTCAGTAGATTAGAAAATAGTAATTGATGATATTAATGCAAATTAATGTAAATTTTATAATGCTTTACATGACGATATGTTTTGGTGAGGGGACAGGTAGCATCACTCGTTCGCGAGCGCCCTGCTACACTCCGAATCCTTCTCACGATGCTTTGTAATTGATTATATGTATATATGTTGTATATCACCTTGTTGGATGCAGACTTTGCAGGAATAAGACTCGATTCCACCTATTTCGATAGGTCTGGGCGAGCATTGAACCAACCCAACGGCAGGAAGTTGAACAAAGGTGGCATGAAAGGTAACTCCGTTCCAAGGTGTCAACAGTCTTGTACCTTCTTGGTTTGTGCGTGTTGGTCACATTCATTTGTGTAGTTGCATTGGTCTTTGTATGTTATTGCGATTTTATGATTTGTCTAAAAGTGGTGAATGGTTTTATGTGGTAAATTAAATAATTAGGTAATTAATAAAAATAAAGACATAAAATAATAATTAAATATGGCAATGAATAAATATTAGTAGTAATAAAAATATTACATTTATTTTGTATCCTACAATGGTTGATATGAAAGTAATTAGTTAATTAAGTATTATGGAAAGAAATATATATATATATTTAAAAGTTCATGTTTGTGGATTTAAATTTATTTAGTTTTAATCAAATACATGGAAAATAAAAATGAAATATGGAAAAGGCAACAAAAGGAATTAAGGTTAAATATTATTTGATTTTATTTCTTGAAATGTGACCTCTGGTATTCACGGGAAGAGGAATTGAAAGGATTCCTGGGCATGGAATTTATTAAGAGTTTTTCTTTGTTTGAGGGGATTGGGTTCGAATGCTGGAGAAATTTTATTTCCAATCATTTTTATGTCCTTAGTTCTTTTTCTATTTTTGGAGAAAATTGGTGAAGAGGAAGGAAGATTTGGATCTGTTGCTAGAAGATTTGCAGCAAAGAAATAGTGCAGCAAGAGGGGCAAGGCTTCTACAGTTTGCTGCAAGCGTAGGACACTAGGTTCTATTCTTGTTATTTGTTTATTTTCTGTTAAATAGGAATTGCTCTCTGTGTGTGAAATTTATATTTAAGGTTGAAAATGAAATAATTGTAGAAAGAAAACTCTATTGGGGTTATGGTTTAATCAAAGAATGTTTAACCAGAAATTGGGAATTGTTATTTGATTAATGAAATTTTTGGGGTTTCTGGGTTGTGGTTGTTTATTAAAAGGGGTTTTTATTGCTCTGGGAAATGAATAACATTCTGTTATTTCATTTTCTTTTAAAAAAAAATAAAAATTTGAGAAGAATTTCCTTTCCACGAATTGCTGGTTCATATATATATATATATCTTATAAAACATTTTTGTTTTTATTTCACACATGCACAGTGAATTGAATGTGTACAGTAATTCTCTGTTCCCTGTTATTGTAATGTTCAAACTTCTGTGTATATATATATACATATATTTATATATATATATATATATTAGATATATATATATATACATATATATATATAAATGTATATATATATACACATATATATATTTCAAACAAATGAAATTTTGAATGGAAATTTGAATTTATTCAAACCCGTATTATTTCTTTCCATCGCACTGTGCGCAGAATTCATTGTTGATTTTATGTTTATGTATATTAGGGCTGTGTGGGGGACGGCCTCGGCCGTACCCACCACACTGCTGTCGGTACCGTGACAGTCTGCGGACTGTCCACGGTAGTCTGAAGGACTATCGTGCACAGTCCGTAGACTGCCCACGGCCGGCGGGGTTTACTATGCATATGTGTTGGGAATTAAAATTCCCATTTAAATTTGTAAGTATTTGAATTTAATTTTAATACGCGAATTCTATATATTAATTTCTGTGCGGATTTTTATTTTATATATATATATATGTATATATATAAATATTTATATATGTATATATATTTACATATATATATATTTATTTATATTTGTGGATATATTTATATATATTGATTAATTTATTTATTCTGTTGCAGTATTATTTATTTATTTAAAAAAATATATATATAAATATTCCGTTTCTTTTTTGATTAATTATATTTTCTGTTAATTTAACTGTTATTTAGAAAATGTAGATTCTGTTTCTTTTCTGATTAAATTATATTTTCTGTTAATTTAAAAAATATAGATTTTGTTTCTTTTCTGATTAAAATAAAGCAGAATTGTTACAATGAAAATAATAGTAAAATAGAAAGAAATCTGTCTTATTGATTTTGTTAAATTACAATCTTGAAAGGATAATGTTAATAGAAAAATCAATTACGAAAGTAAAACAACATTGTTTATTTATTCTGGTTTAAGTATGACTGTATTTTAGGAATGGAAATTATTTTGAAATCTACCTTGGAATTAAAATAAGTTATCTCTTTTATTTATTAAATCTTGTTGCCTTGTTGGGTTTGGGGCTTTGTTAATTCATTGATGTGGGAACCCTTTTTGTGTTAACACTTTAGTCTTCCAGAGGATGTTGGTTTTATTGAATTTTCATCTTGAGTTCTGTTGAGTTATATTTTATTGATGGGGAGTACCGAATTTACGAGATTATGCTATGGTGTTTAAATTGCGAGATGGTCTATGCCTCGTATGTTGCTTTTGTTGTTGTATTTTTGATGATCATGATTGGCATGGTACAACCCCTATTTCTTTCTGGTTTTGGTTGGGTCTCTAGGGAGAGTGGCTCCTCGTGGGGGCCGGCGCCCCGTTTAAGGGGAAGGGCTCAGGAGAACCCACGAGTGAGTTAGTAAACAAGTGATAACCTAATAATTAACTTAGGAGGGTTGGGTAGTAATATCATTACAAGATTTAAAATATGGATGCCTCGTCTTCATTAGTGCTTCCGCAGACTAATGGAAGGCTGAGAAGGCCGTGGTTGGCAAGGTCGTGACCTCATCCTCACGAGAGGTCTACGGCTCCGCATGAGCTACCCTATGGTGCCGGCACCTCAAGTAGGAGGAAGGGCCAGGAGATCCATAGATGGGGGCCGACGCCTCAGTTTGGAGGAAGGGCCAGGAGAACCCATGTAGGCTATGCGATGACACTCTCCCCTAGTTGCCCATGTGTTTGCTTTATTGTGTTCCTCTGGAAGTGGGTTATGGGAATTGATTTAGATTGTTGTTTGAATTGATTTAAATTGATTTGATACATCTTTAGTATGTGTTGTATGATCTCATTTATATTGGATTTACGATCTTGCATTTTTATGACATTGTGATTTGATGTTATTGGTTGCTCATTTTAATCGGTGTATTGTGTGATGGATCTATGTTGGTACTTTTTGTATGGTTGTACTTTTGTTGTCATTCTTGGTCGGAGTTACTTCTCTGTCACCTCTTAGCACGGGGGTGGTCGGGTGGAACGTGCTCCGCACACCGTTGGGTTCCCCATCAGCGTTCGTGGCTTCAGTCTCATCCAGTTGAAGATTTATTCCAGTTGATCTCATTTTATTTGATAATTTTGTATATTGTATTCATCCCACATGTTTGGGATTCATGATGTAACTATATTGATGATGTAACATTTGAAAGATGATGTAATGTATTTATCTACTTTGTAATTTTAATTGGCTATGTAATTTCCCATGGGTTTATCTTGTGATGGAATTTATGAATGTATTTATCTAATGTTGTCATTTATAGTTCCTTTTTGATATCTTATGAGATGATGTTTAGTAATGTCTATTTTTGATGTGACCTCGTGGGGCCCCAAAGGACATGGTTGATTTTGTTGTTTGTGTTTAATGGAATGATGTATATGAGTATGTATATGATCATTTAATATTGGTATGATGACTATTGATCTTTCTTTTAAAAAAAATAAAAATATTTGCGTTCTTTATTTGTTTGTTCTTTGGGGCTCGCACGACAGGCGTTACAAACCTGTTAAATATTCTCAAATGTTTTAAATTGTTAACATTTAAATGATAATATTTAGAAAATAAAACAATGAATATTTAATATTGATGATTAAGAATTTTTATTTTATTTTATTGAAACATTAAAACATGAATATAAGATAGTAAATATAAATGTTCTATTATTTTTGATAAGGAAAATGAAGTTTTGAAGAGGCCCTGAAACCCTTTACAAAGACAACAAGCTGCAAAAGAAACTAAGCAACTAAAACTAGCAGCCTAAAAAACCAAAAGATGACAACAAATAAAACATTAGCAGTTTGTCAGCAAACCAACAACAAAAAACATTAGCAGCCAGGCTGAACCAGCAAAAAGGAAAGCGTCAACTACAAAATTTTATCCAAGACATTCACTGAGGCCATATTCTCCTTAATGACCTCCTCATGCATATCCACAACATCTTTAAGCTCATCAAAAGAAACAACAACCCTCTTTTTAGTCTTACTCCTAGTCCTAAGACACGGTCCAACCTGCACATCCTTTTCCAATGCTGGAGCAAAATCCTCAGCTTTCTCCACCTGGTTTGAGTAATTAACCTCATCAATAACTTTATCCAATTCATCCAAGTCAAGAGGTTTACCAGTCCAATTCAAAGCTTTCTCGTTTAAAATGGAAAGACCCTTAGTAGTGGTCTTCAACGAATTATTGTTGATATTAACCACAGTTTTCAAATCCTCCAACATCTTGTTGATTCTATCCTCAATACTTGCAACTCTATCCTCTAAAATTTTATTGACCATCATTTCCAAAGAGGAAATCCTTTCCTCATGACAAACCCTTGGGAAATCAACATCAACAACTAATTTATCCAGCATGACATTCATAGTTTTAACTTTACCTTTTATAGCCCATTCCTTCTAGTTGCCTCAGATCATAGCCACACAAATATCTTGCCAATTTTTCACCTAGATATTCAACTCCTTCACCTTAAAAAACAACCACTTCACCAGGGAAAAAAAATTCAACGTACCATCCTCAGCCATCTTGTAGAACATACTCATATTAACATTGTCTTAGTTGACATGAGGCATATCATTCAGCGCCAGGTTATTAGGGGCATTTGAACGCTCCACATTCTGCTCCTCATCCTCTTCAACAGGGGAGTCATCGACCTCAACTACATCCACCTTAATATGCTCCTCGTCACACAAATTAGCCAAATCAGCTAACACTTCCAACCGCTCCATCTTCGTAGCCATAAATGTTCTATTGTTAATAATATTAATTATAGTAAAAATAAAAGTTTGAAAATACTCTCTTTTGTTTTTTATAAAATATGTTTTTTTTCTAAATAATAATTTAAATGGAGAATGTTAGTGTCCTTGTTTTTGTTTTAGTAGATGGAAGATGTTCTTTGGTGCTTTTTAAACTCCCTTAAACTATCTTGAATTATCTAAAAGAATAAAAATATATCTTCATTGAACACTATATATTTTAAAAAAAAATTATGATATTTTCATTGTATTTGATATATATTTTAATTTAATTTATCCTTGATGTAATTTAATATGAATTTTTCTTGACTAGAATTATTGTTTGTTAGATGCTTGATACATCTGAAATATTTGACCATGTTATAAATAAGTTGAAACGTTCTCGTGCATGTATTTTTTCTAAATTTCTGCATTGGCGGAATCTGGTGTCACTATTGATAAGACAATATTGCCTTCAATTATTGTGCAAATCTCTTTGATTTTTTCCTTCAAATCAGGAAAGCATGGTAGTGTTTTGGTTGCATGCATTATTGATGAGGGCCCAGCCCGAGACTTGGAAAATAACCCACAAACAAGAGAAGTTTTATTATTCAGAAAATGGAGCTTCTTACATGCAGAGGATCTCAAATCCCCAAGTTCTACAACACATGCAAGTTACAGACAACTACAAAATAACCCTTTATGATATATGCGAGCTTGTCTAAAAGTTACCCAAAAAATTAGAAACCTGCCCATAAATAGAGCTCCTCATTAGTTTTGAGTCAAAACAACATTCAAATTTTAGTTTAGGTGGTTTGACACCAAAAATTTATAACTTGAAGTTCAAATTTCAAAAGAGCATTTACAATTGTATCTTCTAGAAAGTACGCCAACTTCTCGAGGCCATAACTTTTGATCACGGGACTACGATTCCACGAACCGTTTGAACCGTTGGAAGGTCAGAGTCAATAGCGATGCTTGAAATATGCTGTACTGAATTTCAAGCAAGTTTGGGGCGTTAAAGAACTCTAATTGCCTCAAATCTAACTCGGAAGATTTTCAGGTGCAAATCTGGGAAACTAAAGCGCAATATCTTTCAACCCAAGAGCGAGGAAAATAAAAATCGTGAATTGGGAGATTTCATTATGATGAAAAGGGTGTATCCAAAAATTTAAAAACATCCAAAGTAGAGAGCTTGGGAATTTAACTGGTATTTTTGGTGATGCAAGATTCCCTTACACCATTGGATGCTCACGCATCGGACACCCGGAGTAATTTGAAGTGGCCCATCCGCGTCGGATAGTGGAGGAAAGCAAATGGTCAACCTGCTGCCTTAGGCCAGCCGGGATGAATCTTCAGCAGGGCCTTCCTTTCCATTTCATCGGATATTCTTCATAATGCTTGTTCACGGTAATCCTTCCCCGACTATCAGGTTTCTTCAATCTCCTCAGCACTACGGAAGTATTAGGTGCTAGAATCCCTATTTATTTCCCATCATTAGGTATTGCTTTTCCTCTCGCCACCTTCATGATACTCACATCCGTCTAAAATGTTGAACCGCGGAAATGTTGAATCCATCACGGAAACTCTACCTCATATGCATTCCATGAATCATGCTTCTTTAAAATTTTACAAGGACCAAACTTCTTCATCTTCAATTTGTTATATGTTCCCACCGGAAACCTTTCTTTCCTCAAGTGGACCATCACTTCATCACCAATGCGAGAGCTCATATACCTCCTCTTACGGTTGCCAAGCTTTATCTCTTTGCATATTCATCTTGTTAATATGTTCTCTTACCTTCTCGTAGCTATGCTCCTTGGTGTATTACTTGCCAAAATCTTTGGCTTCAACACTTATTTTCTTCTCTTGGTCCATCTTCTCAATTAAGATACATTACGAGGCTACCTCCATACACAATCGGAATGGTGATCTACTAGATGCTTTTATTGACATAATTGTTGTAAAGAAAATTATGCTTGGGGTAAGATCAAGTCCCATCCCTTGGGTTTATCTCCTACCAAACATCTCAATAGGTTACCCAGGACTCGGTAACAACCTCTGTCTACCCATCTATTTGTGGATGGTGTGCAAAATTGAACTTCCACTCTATCTTCAGCTTCTTACACAAGGTCTTCCAAAATTACCCCACAAATTTGGTGTCACAATCTAAAACAATACTCTTTGGTAGACCATGTAGCCTCACCACCTCTTTGAAGAACAAGTCAGCAATATGGACTGCATCATAGGTCTTCTGACATGAATTTGAAATGTACCATCTTCAAAACCTATCAACCACCACAAAGGCTGAATAACCAAGAACAAAGTCCATACTTATATCCTCCCACGGCCTCTACGAGTGCAGTGAAGGGCTAATACCAGCTTTAATGATACGGCTCACTCCTTTAGCCATCAGGCATACCACTGCGGCTTTGTACAAACTTCTTCACATCTTGTGACAGTAGGGCCAATAATAATGCTCACTGATAATGGAAATGGTCTTATCCTGACCAAAATGTCCTGCCATTCCTCCAATATGCTTCTCCTTTATCAGGTTCTCCCTCATGGAACTCCTCAGGATACACAATTGACTTCCCTTAAATAACATGCCATCCTGGATTATGAAATCCAACCACCTTGTCCTGTCCACTGTAATAGGTTCCTTGCAAGCTTTCCAAGCCTCTGCAAAATTAGGATCTTCTACATACAGTGTCTTGAGTTCATTGAACCCAGCCACTTCAATCTACATCTTTGTCATCAATGTATGCCTCCTACTTAAGACATCTAAAACCCTATTTGACTTCCCACTCCTATGTTTCAAAACAAAGGTATAACTCTACAAAAACTCTACCCATTTCATATGCCTTTGATTTAATTTTCCCTGACTATTTAGGTACTGCAAGGCATGATGATCAATATATAGAAAAAATTCCTTCGGCAACAAATAATGTCTCCATTTCTTTAATGCTTGAACTATTGCATAAAATTCTTGATCATATACATAATACTTTCTCTTGGCATCATCTAACTTTTCACTGAAATAGGCAATGGGCTTACCTTCTTGGCTCAACACTACTCCAATGGCATAACCACTGGCATCATAATCCACCTGAAACACCTTGTTGAAATCTGGGAGGGATAGAATAGGTTGCTCTGTCACCTTCTGCTTCAATAGTTCAAAACTTTTTGCCGCTCCAGTGCTCCACTTGAATTCTTTTCTATCCCCTCTCATTATTTTAGTCAGGGGTCCACAAATACTACTGAAGTTTCTAATGAACTTTCTATAAAAACTAGCCAAACCATGGAAATATCTCACCTTGGTAGCAGTTCTTAGGGTAGGCCATTCTAGAATAGCCTTCACCTTCTCTGGGTCCATCTTGAGACCTTCTGCTGAGACAACAAACCCCAAGTACACTAACTCCCTCTTCACAAACTGCACTTCTTTAGATCAATCAACAGTTTCTCTTATCTTAACTTCTTAAAGACTCTCTGAATATGCATCAGATGCTCATACAATGTCTTATTGAAAATCAAAATATCATCTAAATACACAATAACAAAACTTCCCAAAAATTCTTTTAGTACCTCGTTCATGAGCCGCATGAATGTGCTTGGTGCATTGGTTAGCCCAAAAGGCATGACTAACCACTCGTCACAGACCCTCTTTGGTGCTTGAAGGTAGTCTTCCATTCATCTCCCTCTCGAATCCGGATCTGGTGATATCCACTCTTTAGATCAATCTTTGTGAAGTACTGAGATCCACTCAAACAATCCATCAGGTCATCCATCCTTGGCAGGGGAAATTTGTACTTGATTGTTATCTTGTTTATGGCTCAAGAATCTGTACACATCCTCCACTCCCCATCCTTCGTTGGTGCTAGTACTACAGGTACTGCACATGGACTCAAACTCTCCTGTATCAAACCCTTTCTCAACAACTCTTGAACTTGTCTGTTCAACTCCTCATTTTCTACTGGAGTCATTCTATGAGATGCCTTATTTGGAAAATTGGCTCCATGAATCAAGTCAATCTGATGACTAATCTTCCTCATTGGTGGAAAAACCCTTAGGTACATTATCAGAAATAATCTCTTGAAACTCATTTAATAACCCAGAAACTTCTACTGGTACCCCATCACTATCTTCCTTATCCATTCTAGGAATCAATGCATAACACATACGCTCATGCTTCATGCCTTCTAAAAATTTCCTTCCATCAACAAAACAAATTCTAGCATTACTGCATACCTTTTCTTCATCCTTCTTCAGGGGCTTCAACTTATGGCGGACTCCATCCTTCATTAGGGAGTAAGTGTTTGCATGGCCATCATGTATAGCTCGCCTATCGAACTGCCACGGCCTCCCCAACAACATGTGACATGCATCCATGGGGATGATATCACATAGTACCTCATCACGATAGCTTCCGACCTTGAACTTTACCAGGAATTGCTCACTAACCAAAACTTTGTGGTCTTTCTGCAACCAGGCAATCCGATATGGATGTGGATGCCTCTCCCTTTTCAGCTTCAACTTCCCAACCATCTCTTCTGACACCAGATTATCGGTGCTCCCACTGTCAATAACGACATCACAACATTTGTCTTCACACTTGCATCTTGTGCGAAACAGATTCTTCCTCTGTTCTGGCTCCTTCTCTTCAGTCACCAGGGCTCTTTTGACCACTAGGGCTTCTCCCCTTTCTGCATCATCTAAATGCTCGGATTGAGCTTCCTCATCTACATGTGCAACTCTTCCACAACCTTCTGGCCTTTTTTCTGCCCTTCCTTGATGTTGTGGACATTCATAGGCTCGATACCCTTCTTCACCACAATGGAAACAAGTTCCTCTGAAACCACCTCTTCCAAGTCCTGGCCCAGATCTTCCTCATCCTCTACCTCTTTGATCACCACTATTTTAATCATGAGGGAAGTAGAAGTTGTCATTCCTTTGGCTTTGGCTGGTACCCACATCTTCACTTTTCTTTTCATCATCATTTCGGCTTCCTGAAGGTCTTCCACTGCCCCTTCCGCTTTGACCTCCTCATCCCTTTTGCTTGCCATCAAACTTTTGTTCAGCTTCTCTTCCACCTTCGAGAAAACTGATACACATCCTCAATGGTGGTCATTTTGACTAGGCTTAACTCCTCCTAATGCTCGGTCGTAACCCATTAAGATATCGGGCTACCTTCTCCTTATTGGCCTCTATGTGACCCGTTCTGATGATTATCTTGTGAAAATCTTCAGTATATTCTTTCACAGATCTACTTCCCTACTTCAACCCTTGCAATTTCTTCAACAAATCTAACTCGTAGTCCACCGGTATGAATTGCTTCTTCAGTTTCTCTACCATGTGATCCTAACTGCTAATCTTTCCTTTTCCTCTCCGATTTCTCTCCAATTGGACCTCTTTCCACCAAATATTGGCATGGCCCTTAAGCTTCGTTTTTGCAAACTTAACCTGATTTGGGTCCTCTACTTCTTCATACTCAAAATACTCTTCTAGCTCGTTGATCCAGTCGATTAACTCTTCTAGGTTTAAACCTCTAGAATAACTGGGGACTTCTATTCTAGGTCTTTTTTTGATTTTTGAAATGGCCCTTATCAGCCGCATCTGATCTCGATCGATCACTTCTTCTTCCTCTTCTATGTCTGAATCTTCCACCTCTTCTTCGTCTTCACTTTCTCCTCTCCTTCCCGGGTCTAACCCTCTTCTCATTTGTTCTTGCAATGCATCAATTTGTCTCTGGAGGGCTCTGAAACCCTCGGCCGCCAATGGATCTCTTCCACCAGCATTTATGCCACCTCTGCCACCTCTGGCACCACCACACCTACCAGGAATCACTCTTAGAGGCATCTTAAATATCTTGAACCCACAACCACGGTCCTGGCACAAACTGCCTCACGATCGGCAATCTGTTCACACGCTCAAGAAAACCAGCTCTGATACCACTTGATGAGGGTGCAGCCCGAGACTTAGAAAATAACCCACAAACAAGAGAAGTTTTATTATTCAGAAAATGGAGCTTCTTACATGTAGAGGATCTCAAATCCCCAAGTTCTACAACACATGCAAGTTACAGACAGCTATAGAATAACCCTTTCGCAATATGCGAGCTTGTCCTCAAAAAGTTACCCAAAAATTAGAAACCCGCCCATAAATAGAGCTCCTCATTATTTTGGAGCCAAAACAACATTCAAATTTGAGTTTAGGCGGTTTGGCACCAAAAATTTACAACATGAAGTTTAAATTTCAAAAGAGCATTTGCAATTGTATCTTCTAGAAAGTGCGCCAACTTCTCGGGGCCATAACTTTTGATCCGAGACTCTGATTCGTGAACCGTTTGAACCGTTGGAAAGGTCTCGAAGTCAATAATGCGCTTGAAATCCACTACACCAATTTGGAAAGTTTCGGAGCCGTTCCGGGAACTCTTAGTGCCTCAAATCTAACTCGAAAGATTTTCAGGTGTAAATCTGGGAAACTAAAATTGCAATATCTTTCAACCCAGGAACAGAAAATAAAAACCGTGAATTGGGAATTTCATTATGAAAAAAAGGGTATCCAAAAATGCAAAAACATCCAAAAACCGAGAAATTTGAAATTTAACTATTTTTGGGTGATGCAAGATTGCCCTTACACCACTAGATGCTCCCGCATCAATTATTTCACTTTTATCATTATTAGGCTATTGTGTATTCTTGGTATGTGTGGTACAAAAAGGAATCCTTTTATTTCGAATCATCTACAATAGTTCTAGCAATTCTCTGATAGTTTTACTGTTCTTTGCTAGCTTGGACTAATGCAACATAGCTCGCCTATATATTAACCCTTGTTTAATCAAATTATTATTCTCCATCATACCCACTTGGAAACTGAAGTGTGACTAAAAGAAACTAATAAATTTCCACACCAAATAGTCTATTTTCTTCTGCTTCAATCATTATAATTAGCATACTTAGTTTCAGATCCTTCAAAATGATTGCAAAATAAGATCTGTAATACTGTCTTAAGCTGACTAAGTTCCAAATTGAGGGTACATTTCTACCTTGACTGACTGCTTTGAAGCAGTTTTGATGCGTCACTTTGTACATCACATCACAGGGAAGGAACACAGTTCTTGCTTTAGGTAGTTATTTAGGTAGTCAATTCAAGAGTTGCTAAATATTTGCCAAGGGCTTATTATAAAGTACAGGGGAAAACAAAAGAAATAAACAAAGGACAAAAATATTATTTTGAAGTATTTTTATTTTTAATTATATGCAATTATAAAAAAGTGGATCGAAAGAATTTTTACATATTGTATGAAATTATGCAAAAGATAAACATGAGTGTAAAATTAGAAAAAACTGAAAATAATATTTCAATTTTTTCTTAAAAATAAAAAATAATACTCATTTTTTTCTTTTGAATATACTAACTCAATTCTCTAATCACTATCAAGCTTGATCCTATACTAACCATTAAACATGGAAAATATAGAACACTTATCCAACATTAACATATAAAAGTATTGAGACTTTCATTGGGCTAGAAGCTTTGACTTAGCAATGAAGTTCACTTACTCTTGTAATTGCAAAGTATTTTGAAAAGATAACTGTAGTTGATCTTTCACTTTGGAGACTTGTTCAAACTCCATGTAAGTTTATTAGTGTAGAGTACATGCATTGTAATCCTTTCTCTACATTTACAATGTGAGATTCTGGGAATAACATAACCTAGATCCAAAATGATGTCCAAAGAGATAAAAAAAGATTAAATTTCAAGCATTTTGTCATCCATGGAACTGTATGAGTCCACTAATTTGTTCTATATGAGAAATTTTTTGATGGTTATGACCTTTCCTATATGAATATTTGTATCAAGAAATGTTTAGATGGTTATAGACATTTTGATGGATTTGGATAGGAATGAACACACTTGTTTAGCATCTAAGTCATTGGTCTAGGCTTGGTTATGTAGGTATGAAATTCAATTTTTGAGGGTTGAATTTGATTCAAGTATGTTCATTATATAAATGTATGTATGTACACATACACATATGTGCAAACACACACACACACATATTGTATACATGCATACACACACATGTGCTCTTATATCTACACACACATACATACATATGTACATATGTGCATACACATACACATACACATACACATACACATATATATACACATATATTTGTATTCTAAAAGTAATAATTAAATTTAGAAAATGACACATAATAAACATAAATAAATTATAAAAAATAGAAATATATATATTTTAATGCTAATTTGTCAAATTTGAATGTTATCAAAATATTCCTTATTCAATATTCACCTAATAAAAAATTAGTAATCAATATCATATGAGTTTTCATAAAGATTATCATTTTCATCAGAATTGACATTAGATTGTGTAGGTAGATTAGAAGAACGAAAACGAGTGCCACTAACCATTAGAGAGTAAAAAATTGATAAACATATTTGTGACTAGATCCTTCAAATCAAGAATAATGAAAATTCCAACAAATGATAGCTTGTACACTTCACGAAATTCCACATTATTTTTACAATTCAACCCTCCTTAACAAAGGTCTTTCAATGTTGTAATATTTTGGAGTATATGAAAAGGTAAGAAGATGCATTGAGGTGATTATTTTTTCGATTGGTGAATACAAATTGCTAGTGTAAGCATGCAAACCACAATAAAATATAGTATTAAAAATAATATTTAAAGAACATTACCCTAATACATGCAAAATTCTAATAGAGCATCGTATGAATATGCTCTTGATAATACTTGTATGTTTGTTGCTCATTTGGACAATATGTATTCACTCAATTTGAGATACTTTTTGAATGGAGGATTGAGCTCCAATTTATAGAAAAATTAAGAGGTAATTGGATGGTGGAGATCAAATATTGGATCATGAGTTTGATCCATGATTGGTTAATGTGATAAGGAGAGATGACAATCAATTTTCTGATCTAGTAGAGATAACTAGGTATTCAACTCCTTTGATTGGTGTGTTAATACCTATTTAATTTGTGATTTTGAGTTAACCAAATTTATTGGCTTATTAAAGGATTTGATGAGTGATTTGGCTAAATTGACTATGTAGTTAACTATTTTGATTCTTTAATTAACCATTTTGATAATTGAGTTACTAAATTATGATTTATAGAGCATTCAATAGCATTTCTAAGGTATTCAAGGGTAGATCTGAAGAAAAGATTATTGCAACAATCAAGAGTCATTGCATCATGTCAAAGATTTAGTGCATCATGCATGTTGTTTTGAGCTAATATTATGATGTAATTTTCAAAATTAATTCAAGTATTCAAAGGAATTACCCTTCATCAAGAATCATGATCAAGATCTACATCCATTGAGGCTACTTCATGCTTGTTTATAGATCTACACGGTTTCAAACAAGGTTCTATTGTTTCATCTTATGTTTCATGCTTCATTTCTCATCAAGGTTTGATTACCAAAATAGGGTTTGACCAAGGAAAACCCCCATTCACTAAAAAAACCACACTTTTTGTCTCTCTTTGTATGTTACAGGTTTATAGGTTGAAGAAAAAGTGGATTTGAAGCCTTCAAAAGACCAAAGTACCAAAGTTGTAAAAGTTGCAAATGTTGTCATAAAAAGTTATCAAGGCTCAAGGAAACTCAAATATAGAGCAAGATATCCAACCTATTTACATAAAACTAATGAGAAAGTGCTTATTTAATCCATCTTCAAAGGCTCACAAAGTTTCAATTCAAGATTATGATCCTAGGACACTTCACAAAGAAACAAGACACTTTGTAATAGTATGGGCATATGAGTCCCAATATTTCCTTTTTTCTAGTCTTTTACAGATCTAGAAAAGTCACTAAGAGATTCTAGATCCTACCTAGAAACCCTATACTGGGACTAAATCGCCCAATCTGGCATATGAGTCCCAATACACCTCAAAAGCAACAATTTTCAAGGTTTTGAAGCCTTGCTTAGTCATCTTCATTTCTCTAGGTACTTCTCTATTTTGTTTTGTTTATCAATCTGATTACATGCTTTCAAATTCTATTTTCTAGGTCACATAGCTAGGTTTTCATATTGCTTTCATTTCCTTATTTCTAAGCATTGGCTTAATGGTGAACCCCCTTTTTAATCACATCTAAGGAAACCACGTAGTAAAAATCCCCTTTCCCTCAATTGAGTCTCTTGGTTGAGGGATCTTGGTTTCTTAATGAACTAAAGTGCAAAATAGGTCCCCAAAGTTGTCTATATCCTAAAAGGTAGACACACCCAATTTCCTTTGGTTCATTTTGGTGAACCTGACCTTGGAACCCTTTATTTCTGATTTGGAGTGTATTAAAGTCCTAGATTTAGCCTACATTAGCTTTGCATTAGATCTTGCATTAGTTAATTTGCATTTACAATGTGTCACAAAAAAATGTATATTTGGACATTTTTATGCTCATTTGAGTCTCCCTTGTGGATTTTGGCTTGATTTTTCCTAGATCTAATGTTGTAATGTGGTCAACACATTCACATCAGGTCTTGGACCCTTGTGAATCATTAAGAATTCTAGGATGTCTTGTAAAAGTGTTGTGAAGTGGTGTAACCCACTTTCACACTTTTCTAGGACCCATTCATTATAATTCACCTAAATAACCTCTTACCAAGTCTTTTTTCAAAGTGTTGTAAAGAGTTGTAACAAACTCTCATGCTTTTGTAGGCTTGTCATCACTAATTTGACCCTTTCTTATATTTAAATGACCCCTTAATACACTTTTTGGCCCTACTTAAGTTTATTTTTGAGAATAATCCCATTAAACATCATTAAATACACTTTAATTCATGACGCCCATTAAAATTTCCTTGGTGGGACCAAGTTGCCTCCTAGGGCGACTTAGTCCCACTGGGCACAAAAATAAAAAATATATTAAATTTTTGGCAAGATATTATTCTCTTCACCTTAAGGTCAGCCTGTGATGTGTTATTTTCAGAAAATATTGTAACATCGAGTATAAATAAAGGGTTTTCCTCTCATTTTCACCCCCCATTCATCTAATACATTCATCCACACATTAGCATACATACATTCATAATTCTCAAGCATTTGAGGCACCTTCAAGTCTTCATTGGAGCATCTATTTGCATATCTTCAGATTTCTACATCAAGGGTTTGGTGAGTTGTAGCATTATATGTTGTTGATTCATCATTCTCTTTCTCTTTCATTTCATTTTCAAGGGTTTGACCAAGGAAAACCCCTATTCACTAACCCTTAACCCTTAACCTTGTACGGACTTGTAACCGTCAAATCAAAAAACCCTTAGTTTTAGTGTAATTGTTGAGGGTTTATTGGATGTAGCACTTCCACAACCTTTCAGACTCTGCCACCACCTTAGACACCTTTATTTAGGCCCCAATATGCTTAGAAAACAAAGAAACTTCTGGTATCTCAGAGATTTTTGCAAACCCTAGGGTAAAAACTCTATTTTCAAGTGAAAAATACCACCATTTTTAGACCTTTAACTCTTCATTTTATTTCAAAACCCAGTTCTCCATGCCTTCCACTCTTGAAATAACGTCAAGAAATGTAATAACATTTCTACATAAATTTTTTATACAAAAATGCTTTATGGCTTGTGCATAGGTAGAAAACACAAGAAAAATAGTAAAATATGAACTGAGCAGTTGAAACTTTATTGATTCAAAGAAAAAAAATCCTTCAACCAAACCTGTCTCGAGCCCTTGAAGGCCTTAAGTACACCTGCATAACCCATGAAACCTCCATATAATTCCTCCAATTTACAAAGCAATGCGAAGATAAAACCATGTAAGTGGTTTCCCCAAACTAATTGCCACCAAAACCATTCTTGATAGTTTAAAACCACGAACCACCCCAATGTGTAATTATGATAGCACTCAAGATAGAATCCATGAATAGATAATGTATTTGACCAATAACTCATCGAGAGCACAAATTCCCAAAACTAGCCCTCCACTATGAACATATCAACTAAGTAGGAACCCATAACATTATGGAAAGATGATCCACTTCTCCCAATATAACTCCCAAGCATTACATGTGAGAGATGGTCAATTTCATTGATGGCAACGATTGTGTGACTCCCATTGATGACCTTCTTTATTCAATGCCATTACAACAATATCCAAAGCATTCCAAAGAATACTAATGAAAATAATATTTCCCTCAACACCTCATGATCATTCAAGTACTCATTCTAACAATATAAGAGATTTACACTTCAAATTGCAAGTGAATATAATTTACTATATCTTAACATAGAAAATGCAAAACCTAATAGAAAAATGTATCAATGAGGTACAAGGATGTATAAGAAAGTTCAAATTTTAAAATAGAATGTAAACTTAGAAAATTGTAGATTTCAAAACCTTAATAATGTAAAACCCTAAAAAGAAGGTTGGATCAAGTGTAGGATTGGTTGGGCTCAACAAAATATAAAGAAAAAAAAAGTTTAGTTATGAAGTTAACCTAGGATAATTAAGTAA
>VDFB02047230.1:263119628-263132344 GCA_007258455.2 Sequoia sempervirens
CTAATGGAAAAGTTTCAGTAGTAGCTCTCCCAAAGGGATTTTTCGCATTTGAGTTCACTTGCAGAGAGGATATCTTAGCAGTTAGAAGTGGTGGTCCTTGGGTTATAGGGAAATCTTCCCTAGCTCTAAAGAAATGGTCTTCTAATCTGGACCTCACAGACTCTATTTTTGAGAATGTCCTAGTATGGGTCAGACTCCCAGGCCTTCCCCTGGAATATTGGAATGAGGATGTCTTTTATGGTATTGCGAGCTCCTTTGATGAGCTCCTATCTATTGATTCTATGACAGTTGCTAGGAAGAGATTGGTATTTGCAAGAATATGCATAGGGGCCTCTCAGAATGTTGACCTCCCCTCATCAATCGAGATTCAGTCAAAGCTGGGTTCCTAGTCACAAGACATAGAGTTTGAAACTATCCCTTTTGCTTGTTTCAAATGTAGAAAATTTGGGCATTGGGCTAAGAAATGTTCGTTAAATGCCACCAAAGAGAAAGAGAAACCAACTAGTTCTTTGAAATATATATGGCAAAAGAAATTGGGAGAAATGCTTGAGAATAAAGAGTCTAATGTTCAAAACACTTCAAATAAGGTTGATGGGGATATGGGTAATAATGGTGAGGTTCCACAGGAACTCCAGCATAAGGATTTTGAGAATACCTTAACAACTAAGGAAAATGAAGTTAGTGAGGATTAGATGGTTGGTGCTGAAAAACATAGTCCAGATGTTAGCCCCTCATCCCAAGAGCTGAGTCTAGTTGAAAGAATAGATGGGAACCCTAGCTTGGAGGATATTCCTATCTAGGGGCTATCCTTGGAGCTAAATACCCCTCTTCTTCTCCCTTCCTCTGAAGGCTTTCTTCCATCGGGTGTTGATCACTTTACAGATCCTAATTCCTTGGAAATTGTTAAGGACTCCTTCGATAATCAGGACCATTCTACTGAACTCTCTAACAATTATTCTACCTTTCATTTGAATGGCATCATGGAGACATTACCCTGGGAGCAAAGATTTCTTACTGATAAGGAATGGGAGTCAAGTAAAGGGATGGATAGTCAAGAAGATACTGAAAAAGAAGAGGTTTTATCTAAGAAAAAGAAAAAATAAAAACAAACAATGGAAAACCCCAAGTGGCATTTCAACCAGATCAAAAGAAAAGGCAGACTATGCAACAACAAAGAACTCTCAAGGGAAAAAGTCTATTAAATGGACAAGAGAGCATAATATTTTTCAGGATATTGCAAATGGTTTTCAAAAACCATCCTGGAGTGCCTCAACTCCCCTGGTAACTCATGAAGATTGTGTCTTGGAATATCAGGGGACTTAATAATCCCCACAAGTAGGATGTTCTGTGCAATTTTGTTAGAGATCACAAGCCTGATATTCTTCTTATTCAAGAAACTAAAACTTCAAAGGAAAAAGTGGAAAGATTGAATCTATTTCAGCATTGTATTTCACATGGAAACAACTTGAATGGTGCTTCATGAGGTGTTGTTACCTTCTAGAATAGTCATATAATCAAAGGGGAACTGATTTTGGAAGGAACGAGCCATATTGCTACCAGATTCACCCATATTAGGGATAATTTTAGCTGGATCCAATCTAATATCTATGCCCCCAATGCAAAAGGTCTCATAAAATCCTTCTAGATGGAGTTGGCTATCTTTAGGAGGATTTTTGACAGGGAGTCTTGGGTGGTCATGGGAGACTTTAATACTCCCTTACTGAATGAAGAGAAATTTGGAGGTTCCCAGATCAATGTGGAGAGTAAAGAGGATCTTCAGAGCTTCATCAACAACCAAGCGTTGATTGATCTAGACTTGTAAGGAGCTTCCTTTACCTAGTCGAATCACAGAAAGGGTACGGACCTCATCCAAGTTAGATTAGATAGATCTTTAATCTCTAATCAGTGGTTCTTTAACTATTACTGCTCTTTTAAAGCCCTCTCTAGGATTGGATCTGACCACTTCCCTATTAGTTTTGTTGCAAAGCCTTTAAAGAAGAAGAAAAACACTTCGTTCGGAGTTGAAAAGATGTGGCTTTCTCATCCTTCTTTTAAAGAAGAAATTAGGAAATGGTGGAATATAAGTATCTCTGGTACTGCTATGTTTCAAGTGGCTAAAAAATTAAGGGAAGTTAAATCCAACCTTAAAAAATGGAAAAAATAGTCCTTTGGGAATATTTTTAGGATTAAATCTAATCTTCAGATGGATCTGGGGGAGATTCAAAACAAAATCCAGAAGGAAGGATATGTGAATGATATTAAGGAAAAAGAGAATGAGATCCTTATTAAGATGCATGATATCATTGGAAAAGAGGAGGAGTTCTGAAGACAAAGATCTAGAGCTTTATGGTTATCTACAGGTGATAAAAATAGTAGGTAATTTCATTTGTCGGCCTCAAAACATAGGGCTGTCAACAAAATTTCTCAAATTGAAGTGGATGGGACTAGGTATGATGAGGAGGAGAACATCAGAAAGCATGCTGCCTTATTCTTTAAAAATCTTCTTTCTAAGAATGATGAAAATAACCAAAATGATCAAGATAATTTATTAGAGGCTATACCTAATGTGATCAATCAAGAAAATAACTCTATGTTGTCTGCTATTCCTACCAATGAGGAAGTTAAGAAGGTTGTTTTCTCCTTTGAAGGGAGTAAAGATTCGGGTCCTGATGGGTTCCCTATGTTTTTCTTCCAACGGTTTTGGGAGATTGTCGGAGAAGATGTGCTGAATGTTGCTAAAGAATGTTTTGGATCCAGAAGTCTCCTAAAAGAGCTGAATGCTACTTTTTTGGTTCTAATCCCTAAGAAACCTAGAGTGGTGAACTTTGAGGCTTTCAAACCCATAAGCCTCTGCAACTCGATCTATAAAATCATCTCAAAAGTTTTGACTTCTAGACTCTTAACTCTCTTGCCCACTTCGATTTCACCTTAACAGAATGGATTTGTTCCTGGCCGACAGATCCTTGATTCTATTGTCACATCGCATGAGAATATCCATTCCTTGATTGAATCTAAGATTGAAGGATTTTTGTTAAAGCTTGATATCTCAAAACCCTATGACAGAGTTGACTGCAAATTCTTGTTTAAAATTTTAAAGGCATTTGGGTTTTGCAACAAGGTTCTTCAAATGGTGGAACAACTTGTTTCTACTACTTCTATATTTGTAATGGTTAATGGTTCTCCTACGACTCTCTTCCAAAGCACCAGAGGTCTAAGACAAGGAGATCTAATTTCTCCTATTTTATTCACTATTATGGCTGAAAGTCTTAGTAGGAATTTGAAAAGGCTAATCGATAATAGATCCCTTCTTGGTCTCAAACCATCCTCAAGCAATCTAATTTTTTCTCATCAAAGATTTGTTGATGATACCATGCTCTTGGGAAAATCTTTTCTCTTGGAAGGAAAAAATTTGAAATCTCTACTGGATGAGTATGGGAGGGCATCAGGACAATTGATCAATAAATAAAAAATCTTTCTTTTCTTCTTCAACACTCTTGTTCCGCAGAATGAGAATAAAATTGTTAGAATCCTTGGTTTGAGGTGGATTCCTTGTCTACCATCTATCTTGGCTTACCCTTAAGCCTTGAAACTAGAATCCTTTTGTATTTCTTTGGTGAGAGGTTTAGTAGAAGCTTGCTGGCTAGAAAGGAACTTTTGTTAAGCCAAGTGAGTAAACTTTAAATCCTCAAAAGCTACTCTTCAAAAATTTTGATTTTATGCTCTGAGCCTCTTCAAAATCCCTGCTATGTTTGCAGATGCTATAGAAAAGATTCAAAAAATATTTCTTTGGTCAAGTGTTGAAGAAAAAAAAAGACTGCCTCTAATAGGATGGGATCTTGTGTGTAGACCAAAAAAGGCCGAAGGTTTAGGTCTTAGAAAAATCAGAATGGTTAACAAGATTCTTCTAGCTAAACAAATTTGGAGAATATCTTTGTCCTCAGGGGAATGGACTGATATCCTTGCAAGCAAATATTTGGAGGGTAATAGATCCTCTATAATTTTGAAGGATTCCCATCTTCTTCCCAAAGGCTCAACCTACTGGAATAATTTGATTAATGGAAGAAAAGTTATTGAATCTGGAGTGGGTTGGCAGGTTAGAAGCAGAAACCAAACTAGATTCTGGGAGGATAGATGGCTATTTAATGAGCCCCTTATAAAATTTGATCCCTTTAGCGGATGGGATGAGAACTGCAAAGCTGTTTTTGGTTCATATGTGAAAGACTATCATGTGGATTTGTGCCCTATTAGTCAGGCTCTTGCTCCTATTCAGTCTTCTTTGCTAACTGTCAGACTCTGCCCTGATCAGATGGAAGATCATCTTGTTTGGCGTGATGAGCCCTCAGGCAATTATTCTATTTTGTCTTCTTTTGCTAGGCTTACTTCTTTCCAGGCTTCTCCCCCCTTCTGGTCGAAGGCTTGGTTCAAACATCTGGTCCCTAAAATCAACATCTTTTTCTGGATCCTTCTCCAAAATAAGTTGCTCACAGTTGACAACCTCTGCAAGCATGGTTTTCAAATACCAAATAGATGTTTTCTTTGCAAGATGGAGGCTGAGTCAGTGAGTCATTTGTTTCTTCACTGTCCTTTTGTTGCCTCAATATGGGAAAAAATCATCCATTTTTGGCAACTATCTTGGGTTTTTCCCTTGTCTATTGAAGATTTCTTCTCTCAATGGAAAGCCCCGACTCACAATCCTGTTCTTCAGAACTTGTGGGATTTCTCTTTCCCTCATGTTGCTTGGGGTCTTTGGAAAGAATGAAACAACAAAATTTATAGAGATAAAGAAGCACCGGTGGATATTATTTTTGATAAAATAATCAGATTTCTGAAAGAAAATGTCAAGGCTATTTCCCAAAAGGTTTGCAACTCCAAGAAAGTGGCTCACTTGTCCTATGATCTTATGGTTGCTAAGGAATGGAATATAAGTATTGATTTTCCCAGTGTGCATAAACAAGCTAAGAAGAATAGAGAGGGTGCTTGCTGGTCTTTTCTGCCTAATGGATGGGTAAAAGCCAACTTCGATGGAGCGACTAAAGGTAATCCTGGGGCGGCGGGTTACGGTGGAGTCATAAGGGATTCCTTTGGAAACTTTCTAGGTGCAATTGCCACCCCTCTTGGATCTCAAACCAATCACTTGGCTGAGGCTACTGGAGCTTTTCATATTATAAATTTAGCCCATAGTCTAAATTTTAAAAACCTTTGGCTTGAAGGGGATTCCAAAAATATAATAGATAGTCTTTTAGGTAGGTCGCCCCCTTGTGAACTATTAAGTCTTGGATTGATGATGCTATCTTGACTTTAGCCAAGTTTGATAATATAAAGATTTCACACTTCTATAGAGAAGCCAATGTTGTGGCATTTTTTTTGTGAATGAAGGGGTTAGGAGCAAAGGACAGCGCACTTGGCTAAATATTAGTGAATTAGGAGTTAACGTCCAGGCCCTACTAAACTATGATGTGTCACATGGGAAAGAAATGTGTCACCTCATTAATGATGATAGGACGGGGTAATTACATCACGATCATCAGATTGTATGGGACTGAGCTTAGTTGCTTAATTTGCAAGGTTTCTTGGCACGCTTTGTGGGTTCTTAGATTTGGCAGGACCATTTCAAGTAAAGATCTCATTGTTGTTTGCCTTAGTGTGCTTGCCAAAATGGGTGGAGATAGGAGAAGAATTGAGCCGGACAGATTTGAGATGCATACTAGAAATACCAAAGCGTGGAACAAAGTAAAAAGTGGGGGTTTACTCCATTTTCTGGAAAAAACTCCATGGGTTGAATTAGGAGGCTACTGAGCATTTTGAGAAGAATTGGAATAATGGGGAACTTACCCTTTTTGGTAGGAAAGTGGAGCTCGATGAAAACCTTATAGCTGAAGTGACTGGAATGCCCATTGATGGACACAAATTTTTCAGGGACATGGTTTTCTCTGATGAAGCTGTCATCAGATTTATGAAGAAAGAGAAGGAAAAAATGAAGTTGGTGAAAATTTCTAACAACTACTTCAAAGTCGATACCATAAAATCTCTATGGGGGAAAGTTCTCCGGGTTATCATGGAATACATTACTGTGGATGGTCGTTTCACTAGGGTCTACGGTTATCACTTTGCCCTGCTCAACCATTTCCGCTACAATGTTAGGGTTTCTTTTCCCTACTATCTTCTCTGTTCTTTGAGAAAAAGTCTAGATGACCACAAGAAAAATCCAAAAAAGATTTCCTATTTTGCATACTGGTTTGATTAGGTTAATTGTTGAACATTACCAAAATATGCTAGCCCCTACCAATTTGGATGCCCCTCCTAATTCTGAGGAGGATGATACTGAACCCAGCTACTTGGGGAATTTACCTAATTTGAGCCTAGTTAGGATGGTCCTTAGCCCCTCCTCTGTCCAAATTGGTAAGAAAAGCCTTAACCCCCATTTTGTGAAAGCCTGCTCTATGCTTAAGCCAGGAAGTCCTACCCTTAAAACTAGAAGTGTTGGTAAGAAGCTTTTGGGTAAAAACCTTGTGTCGTACTCTAAAGACTCTCCCGAGTCTGAGGACTTTGGAGCTAACAATACTTCTTCCTTTGCTGCCCCGTCATTGGACAGAGATGCTAGAATTGGTTCCCCTGTTACCCCCGACCCTACTAAAACTTACTTCAACCCTGAAAGGGAACCCACTATGGATGTCTTGGGTTTAGCTAGGAATAATGTTGTTGACCATTTCAGGATTTTGAAATGGATCTTTCATCAAATCAACGAGCTTAACATAAAAAAATGGGCCCTTCAAAGTAAACTGGAAGAAATGAGTGTCAAGGTTATTGCGCTTGGCAAGAACGAGGTGGAGCGAAAAGATCATGGTGCCAAAAAAGAAACCTAGAACCATGCAGGCATGGACAGAAGAGTTGAAATTGAGCTAGATAAAATGAAAAATACTGTTAAAACTATAGTCGAGTAGAACAACAGGATGGCAAGACACAATACCATCATCATCAATGCCATGACAGAAAAATTGGACAAAGCTCAACAGGGGTCTTTGGTGGTTGATCTGGAAGAGGTCAATGATAAAAACCGGGATGAGGATGTTCTTGATGGATTCCTTCCCCCTCACACAGGTATGATATAATTTTTTCTCTTTCTTAGTTATATATTTATTAGACCCGAAAGCAAATATTTTCTTTTCATTAAATCTATAGGTGAATAATGACTAAGAACCAAGAGTAATTAGTATTCGAAGAAAGTTTAAATTGAATACAATGCGCTTAAACTAATGAAATAGATAATTTATGACTCCTCATTATTGAATAATAAAAGAACTTATAACATTGATGCAGATTTTAAATGTGACATAAAAAAGTTTTAAACAAAAAGACAAACTATATGAAATAAATATAATCTACTAGCAATTCTATATTGGAAATGTTAATATGCAAATATAACAATTACTACTTTTTTTACAATCAAAAAGCAAGATTACTTATATTCAAATTTGATAACTCTTCAACAATACATTTCAACTATTAGCTTTATACAAAATATTTAAAATCTATATTAAAATAAATTCTCAATTATTACCCATATACAAAATATTTAATATATATGGAAATAAATTGTTCAATTATCTTTGAAATTGTAATGTTTGTAAAAATATCATATAATCATTCAACTAATTTTAAATATTTGAAAGTAACAATGACATAAAAATTGACTAGAATTTTATTAGGAATGGAAGCTTGAGGAAAATGTCAAATCTATGAAATAAGAGAACTATTAGCAACACACTATTATTTCTATTTCAAACATGAATCTTTTAATATATATTGAAAATAAATGACTTTAGAATTCACATAGAAGAACTAAATATTCCACCATATAATAGGAATTAAATAATCATAGTGACAATGCAGACCAAAAACAATCTCGGCACCATGTTAAAATAAAAAAGATGGTAGGTCAATGAATGTAAAAATATGTAGATGCAAACATAGAATAAATTATGTCCATATTTGTAAAATAGAAGTCTTAGCATCCCATAGTGAGCATTTAAAAGGAAAGGCTACGATAAATAATCAAAAGTGAAAAAGAGTAGTCAAAGCGTAGGATGGCTAGTGGAGCCTTTTTCTAGAGTAGGAGTAGATATGTTCATTATGTCTACAAGCAAAATTTTACACTCTACTTTGAAATCAACTTTTGTTGCTTTGACAATCATTGTTTTTAGCCATTCCTCATAAATTTTATAAGTTTTTGTTCTAATCAAAGTAGTAAAGATGTATGGTTTACAAATAAGGCCTTTAATAACAACAATAGGATCTATTGTAGACTCAGAGCTATCCTACAACATGTAGATGTCTTTTGATAGAATTTGCAGCAAACTAGTGGCAACTTCATCAAAAGCAATACAACAAAGGCTAGTTGAATGGTCTTTTAGCTTTAACTACAAAAGATAGCGATAGTTGCATTCCTCAATTTCCATCTGGAAATGATCACAAAACCAAACATTAGCATGGGGGCATGTGCATTTTCTTTTGCATTCTTTCCCATTAACCAGCAAGGGGCAAGCAGGGTAACAAAAAGACTCTATTTTTGCAATTTGAATGGTTGCTTTAAAACTAGCTTGAACAGTTTATGGCAAGTGGAGGCAATTGTTTATGATAAATGGAATAGTAACTCTATCATTTGAAGGATGCAATCTATGAGGTGGAGAAGATGAACCCATTTTCTCTACTTTAATTGGGCCCTTCGATCTGAGAGTGTTTGCCTCAGGAATAGAAGGGTTAATGTCAAGGATTGTTCATGTTGATGTGTTCATAACTTTACCATTAAAGTAGCCTAGATGGACACCCTACACAACAACTATGACTACATCACAAGAAAGGTACATCTGCTCCAAGGTATCACCTTTTTCTTACCAACTTGGGCCCAACAAATTAACATCAATGAAAGAAGCAAAGTTATCATATCGTTTAATGGTTTGTCAAATTGTTTTAGTTCCATTTTTCCTACGAACTATTGAAATGTACCCAACATGCACTACAATGCCAATAATATCAACCAAGCTATTATCACTATAGATGCTTATGTCACTAACTAGCACAAAGGCTAAAATTTTTCTTGGGATGGGAATCTCATCTTCACACCATTTTATTGTTGATTTTTTATCCAAAAAATTTCAAGATTACTATTTAATTTATTGAATTTTTTATTGTCTTCCTTGACCAATCCCATCGATATTAAATAAGTTGACCCCACCTCAACTCGACCATAATGCAATTCAGCAATATCATCAAAACAAGTAATACATATTTTTGTCCCCTCCATATCTATAATGTCAAAACTAAATAGTTTCCCTTCACCTCTTTGTTTGTGGAAATGATACATCTCCCTAATATGTGTTACACGCCCTTTCACTGTCCAAACTTTTTGATAAATGGTGAAAGCTTTAATAGGGATAACCTTTGGAGGGTTGTTTTTTTCTTTAGGGCACACCAGCAAACCAAATTGAGGGGTCCATTTAGAAGGAGAAGGCGAGTCAGGCATCAACATTTTCTCTTCTTGTTGCTTGAAAAAATACCTAGGGGTCCCTATAATTTGAAAATAAGGCATAATCACAACTAATTTGGATATGATTAAGGACCTGGAAAATAAGGAAAATAATATATTGGACATATTATATGAGGAAAATATGAAAGAGAGAATTTTTAAAAATATACAAGAAACAATGCAACTCACCTTGAATCTTGGATATTTCTATAGACGTAGTCTCTTAAACATACAAGGGACCCTATTTTCAAGGAACCTAAAGAAACATATCATTGCATTTAGAAGGGAGGGTTCCTATTTTCAAATGATGGCCATCAGACAAGACAACCTTGTATCGCTCAACCTACCCTTTATCACCACCAATTTTTTTGAAGGAAAAAAGCTAAAGGACTAGAGAGGGAACAACATCTTCAGCATTGATGGAAATAATTGCAAATGAATTCAAAGTTATTTGTTTCTTTGTAGCCTACAAAGACAAGTGTAATCAAGCAAAATGCACATCATCACACCAAATAGATAGAATGAGTAATAAAAACAAAGGTTGGAAAGAGATACCATTTTTATGTGTTCTAAAAGATCAATGCATGTCTACTTCCATATCTATATCCTCTACTAGGGAAAGCCATATATGTATACACCTAAAGGACAATAAAACAACAATAACAATAAAAGTAGGAAACAATAATAACAAGTTTTAAGCAGGCACAACGAAAAAGAAGTGCAAACTTACAGATTTAGGCTCTAGAGGCTGGTGGATGGCATCCTCAGAGTTGGACTTTGTAGCGTGACCTGAGGTGACACCAAATCAATTTTTGGGGGCTTTGGAGACCCATCCACAAAGCTTGATTCTGCAGACATAGTTCTAGGACCTTTTAAAGGCAAGAAATCTTCCAATTGTAATTGACTAATTGGAAACTCTATATCATAGTAAAAAAATAAAAGATTAATGTATTACAACATTCAATGCCAACTGGTAGACAACTTATAAATATTCACAATCTTTGAGGTTTCCTATATATGTATGCATGGAATTTTCTTGCTATATTTCTATAAATACCTATATGCAAACATTTGTATATGTTTCTACTTGTTGCCTTCATCCTTTTTAATAGAAACAATGGAATATACAACAATAAGAATGAAAATGCTTAAGTACATATATGGATTGAGTTTTTCCTTTGTCTACACATTTTAAGAAAAATATATAACCAGATATATATATCCATATGTACACATGCATATATTTATTTATATATAAAACAATATATCTAAATGATAACATATTCCATCCAAAAAAGTATGCATGGTAAAGATTACATAATTTTAAAAATTAGAAACAATCCTTGTTACAAGAACAATAGAATAATTTGTTACATGCAGCTTCAAATAGATGAGTGAAAAAAAATATCATGAAATTTATTGATACTTAGATAAATGAGGGAAGAAGAATATCATGAAACATGTTAATACAATAAAACCAATCTATGCTATAGTTTCCTTGTAGATTCTGGATTCATAATTTTTTGTGGAATTCTTATTGACCAATGAGCAACATTTAGGATCATCCTTTGTTGAAGAGACAAGGTTCACGTCATCATTATAAACTCTATCTATATAGGATTTAGACTAGTTTGCTATTAAATGCTTAATGCTTTTACAATGATTATTCCAAGTTAATTAAATCCAAAAGGAATTAACTATGGAAATAACAAAATGAAAGTAATAACAAGGTGATTATATGAGGAAAGGAAGGAAAGAGAGCCCATTTCCCTTTGAAGCCATTTTCCCTTTGAAAGCAAATTCGGTGTTGCCATTGGCCGGTTTCCTTGTCGCGTGTGTTACCCCCTCTGTCCGCGTCGGTCAAGTTCATTTTATTCAAAAAAAAGATCTCTAACGGGTTTTGAACCCGTAACCTCTAATACAACCGCAACCGTCGCTAGCCGTTGCACCAAATCCGCGGCTCTAACCAAATGTGGGGAGCGATTTGTTTTGTTGTGATAACGTTGGAGTTTTGTAAGGAAAAACCGACGGCCGAGCTTCGAACCCGGAACCGCCGGGTCTTTAAAATCTAAGCCCACCGATAGGCTATTCACCGGTTTTAAAATATGGATGGCTCGGTTTGGTTTTGTTAATTCTTCAAAACCGAATGTTTTTTTAAATTAAACAAACTCCCACCAATTGATAAACAATAATCCTTTTTAAGGATTAAATGTAACCTCCAAAACCATAAAGCCCGAAAAGAAGAAAGATTGAAGGGCTCTAAAATATTTTTAAAGATTAATATATGTTAAAAATGGAGGAGGTTGAAAATATTATGTAAAATAGGGAGATTTTTGAAGATTTTTATGTATTTGGAGAGATAAGGTGAATATTGCAAAATCAATTGGTTAAAGACCAATTTGAGTTAATTTTATGTATAAAAAGGGGGTATGAGATGAGAGTGGAATCAAGTTTTTTTCAGGTTGAAGTCTTGATGCTGAGGTGACGAAAGAGAGGTCTTGTTGGAGAGTTTTCAAGTCATTCTTGCACATCAGAGCACTGTTATGCTGCCGAAGTGCTTGGAGAATGGTGGTGCTTTTGTAATTGATTTTGGATTTAATCGGATCGGTCTCTCTATTGGAGTGGACCCGGAGACGTAGTCACTTTCGTGATGAACTCCGTTATCAACTGTTTGCACTTCTCTTCTTCTTTGTATAGGATCTAGACTAAATTGCAGAAATGAATGCTTAGTTTTTACAATGATTATTCCAAGTTAATTAAATCAAAATTAACTTAAGGAAATAACAAAATGAAGGAATTAACAAACTGAGAGAAGGTGAGAGAGAAGAAGAGAAGTGCAAACAGTGTTTGATTACGGAGTTCGTCACAAATGTGACTACGTCTCCGGGTCCGCTCCAATAGAGAGACCGATCCGATTAACTCCAAAAATCAATTACAAATGCACCACAACCATTCTTCAAGCACTTCGGCAGCATAACAACGCTCTGACGTGCAAGAATGGCTCAAAATAATCTCTACAAGACCTCTCTTTCGTGTCACCTCAGCTTCAAGACTTCATCACCTGAAAAAAAACTTAATCTCCACTCTCACCTCACACCCCTTTTATACAAAAAAAATAACCCAATTTGGCCCTTAACCAAAATATTTTACAATATTCCCCTTATCTCTCCAAATTACATAAAAATCTTTAAAA
>VDFB02047230.1:263140311-263174044 GCA_007258455.2 Sequoia sempervirens
TAATATTATTAGTTATATAATATTTTATATATTAGTTATATATATATACATTAACTAGAATATATAAATAATATTTAAATGTATACATAATAATATAATATATTATATATTAGAATTATAAACTATATTGTATATTCTAAAACTAGATATATTAAAATAAACTATAAAATATTTATTGCATTTTCTAAATCATATATTATAAAGTGTAAAACATTTTTTAAAATCATATATAAACCAAATCGGATATCCGATTCAAAACGGATATCCGATTTGAAACGGATATCCGATTTGAAACAGATATCCAATATTTATGACAAAGAATTTATTGCGTAGGGATTAGCCTAGGCTTGCATTGGTATTTGGCTTGGACATGCCAATCCTAAGAAGTCAACGCAAAAAATGTGTTTGACAACTCATCTTGTTTTTCTAGACTTCGTCCATGTGGCTGGCGACTTTATTTTTAGCCAAAACTGATGAAACGAAAAGGGTTTGTAGAGGAGACTCTCAGCTTTCCACCAATATAAATTATTCTTTACTTTGAATTTAATAAATAATTATTATTCATTTTCTATTAGAATTACGACTAAAGTCCTGATTGATAGGCTGATTGCAAAACATCTATAACTTTCAAACGGTATCATATTTTTTGAATCCAAAATATGCGTGACATTCTATGCTTCACATACTATAGGATTAACAAAAAAAAAATTGAATTTCATGAAGTTTTGACCAAGTTAAGGTGGTCAATCATACGAGTTTTATATTTTTTAAAAGTTGTAATAAAAAATTCATAATTAATTATTTACTTGGAAAAAAATTACAAAAAAATATGCGTCACATCCAAACATGAGTCCTCTACTTATATCTAAAATATTAAAAAAAATATTATCATTTTATTGTGGTTAGGGTGGTCAGACAGACACCTACTTCTTATTTTTTCCCTGAAATTTAAGTACTACTGTATTGAAATTTCAAATTTTCATGAAATAGACTTTTAAAAAAATAAAATAAACTTAGTAGTTTAGAAACTACATTCAATTTTCCACAGATTCTATTGTTACATATTTTTGAAATACTATAGATAACTTATTCAAATTTTTATGTCAAGTTGCCTAACTCTGATTTTTCTGATTTTCATTGCCACTTAAGGGCTTATTTTTTCCATGATGATCCTGCACATACCCCACATACATACATACATACATATATACATACATACATTTATATATGTGTATGCATGTATGTATGTATATATATACCTTCCATAGCCATGAGAAGCTTCCAGAGAGAGTGCATAGTGAAATGATGGAAAAGAATGGGACACCCAAAAAAAATATTAGTCATATGCATTAATCGGAACCAAAATGAAGTTTAATTCGGGTGTAATGTGTTTGGTGTGCGGTGCTAATGTTAGGAGATTAATATGTAGGAGTGATTTTTAATGGGTGCCAAAATGATTTTATAAGGTGCTAATGTGAATTAGACCCATTGAATTTTGGGCGGATTTGAATGATAAAATAGTTTTAATTAAATGTTAATAGTGACATATTTAGGTGTTTTTATTTCTTTGCAATGTATATGTATGCATATATTTATATGAATACATGCATGTATGCTTATGTTTCTATGAATGTTTGCATGTATGCTTATATTTCTATGACTGTATGCATGCATACAAATATGCAAAAAATCACAGATATATAAGGCTCCCCAAATAAACATTGAATCCAAATATAATGCAGAATTCAGTCATATCATCTCTAAAAAGCTACGTAAGTGGTAGCTACAAATTCAAATGCTATAACAAATTCAAATTTGAAACACAACAATCAAATTGAATGCATTCAATTTTCAGATTCAAATTTCTAAATAAGAGGGATAGTAGCCAGCGACATTCACAATTATTCTCCTCTAGTAATATCATCTCCATACTATAGACCATTGAATGGCATCCTTTGCACATTCGTCATATATCCAAGGGTGATGAGAAACAATGAATATAAGTTGAATAAATCTTGGTATATAATTCTATTAACATTTATATGTTTTTACATATATTTATGTATTCCATATGGAACTTTTAATATGTTGAACTTGATTAATTATGTGTTGAACTATACATGCATTATTTTAAAGGTCGTATGATGTTTGTACATTACTAGCTGCGGTTGTGACTACCCGTGGTTGTAAATATTTTATTGCAGGCCCAAGAGAACAAGGAGTGGTGGTGCAATAATGTTCATGGTGGGCAGTTCGGTAAATGTGTTTTTCAACACACCAAATAATTAAGGAATTTTTTTTTCAAGTGGCTCTAAGTTTCAATTATTGTTCTATATTGTTCTTTATCTAGTATGTGTTTTTATTTATTTCAATAACTATTTTCCATGTTTGTTTGTTCTATTATATTTGTTTGTTGTGGCAGACATGTCAAATGGCTAGGAGGTTGTAAAGATCATGTCCATGTCAAATTGCAAGATTACATTTCAGGTAAAGTCTTTCAAGAATTTACTTTGGCTGCGACCCGGTATACATTGTGTTCATTTATAATGTTCTTTTTTCTTATTCATTGTAAACTTACATTTACAATTTACAATTAGATTGATTTCCAAGTGTAGGTGTTGAAAAAATTATAATTTTAAATAGATTAATTTATGGATATGTTGCATATAGATGTATAGATATATGTATGCATATACTTAGTTGTGTATGTATATATACATATACACACACATACACACACACACACACATAACTAGGGAGGTTGTGAAGAGCATGTCAAATTGCAAGATGACATTTCAAGTCCAGTCTTTCAAGAGTTTTCTTTGCTTGTGACCCGATAGACATTGTGTTCATTTATGATGTTCATTTTTCATATTCATTGTAAACTTACACTTACAATTTACAATTAGATTGATTTCCACTTACACTTACACTTACAATTTATGGATACGTTGTACATATAGATGTGTATACATATATGTATACGCACACACACACAACTACGCATATGCATACATATACATATATATGTATATGTATGCATATACATAGTTGTATCTGTGTGTGTATATATATATATATATTACATAATTTTTTAAATTTCAAGTACATACATTTCTTAATGTGCATTTAAATTTTCAACAATGTTTGTTAGATCAATACAACAAACACATAACCAAGAAAATGATAGATGAATACAACCAACACAAAATTGATTTTGGATCATAAAAAATATAGACCATTAACTTGGAAATCAAATTTATTACAGCATAAACATGATTCAGACAAAGTTGGAAAGAAGACAAGGAGTCTTCAGTCTTACAAAAAACACATTGGCACACATCAATGTAGATAAGTTCAGAACATACTACCATTCAGTTTTACAAAAATAGACACTAGTATCCTTTAGCTATCCAATAAAATAGACTAGTATCCTTTGGATGTCCAATACAATAGACTAGCATTCAGTTTTACGATAAACACTCTAGCACACTTCGAGGTCAAAAATTTCACAACAAAAAATCGTAATCAGACATCCACAGATTTGATTAAGTGGTGAGACCTTGGGGGTCAACTAACTCCGCATCAACTGGAGAAGATGTTAAGGACTACGGATTGTTCTGTATGGCACTTGCTATACAAGCAAGCAATGCCTGATTTGCATTTGGAGTTAGCTATAATTGTGGAGAGTAGCCTTTAGAAGACCCGTTTTGTAGGCTGCTAAGAGTAGCAAAGGATGGAGACAAAATGTTAATCATGTCCCTTAAAATTGGATGTTGACCTGGAAGAGAAGTTGTAGGAGTACTCTTACTTCTGTTTCTTTCTGCTCTTTCCACCTGCTTTTGGTTTTCCTTCAACTGTCGAACAATCTTTGCTTGTGCCCTTTCAAACTCCTTTTGATGTCGCTGCCTGAGCTTCTCCTCTACAATTTTCTATTTTTTTGCAGCACACTCCAATCTCTTTGCCTCCCTCTCTGCAAGGATTGCTTCTTTTTCTGCCTTCTTTTCAGCCATTTGCCCCCTTCTCCTTTGCTACAATTCTTGGTTTGTTAGTTTTTGTGCCTCTTGTTCATTCAAGAAATTGAAAAAATCGTTCAATGTCAAAATTTGAGATTTCCTACTTAAGCGTAGGACCCCATTGCGACCTCTATTAGATGATTGGTGCACCCTTTGCATTGGGATTTGCAAAAAAATGCTTCTCCTACCTATTGGTTGTTGATCATTGACTTGTGTGCATGGCACGTAGTCAAATTCTCCATCACTTGAGTCATTACCTTCGATTCCATCCTCTTCATCATTTTCATCCTCCCAATTTCTCCCAATTCTAAAGTAATGGATGGCATCTTTAGGATGAAAATTTGGAGGTCGATGGCATGGACAACCCTTCATCCACTTGACTAAAATTCAGATGCACCCCTAGGTTCAAAACTACATCTTGAAATTCAGATGGCAGATTGAGACTCTCTTCATTTTCAGCTGCCTGATTACATGATTAAGCTATTGGTTCTTGTTGAATTTCTGCTACCTCAATGTTTTCTAGGCAATATCCTTCTTCGTTTGTAATATTTGAGGATTGCTTGCAGAAAAGGTTTCCACAAAGTGTCCAATTTGTTCCTCATTCCAACCTGCTATCCTCAAACAAGTCTCCACTGCCATTAACTATGCGTCATCATCAGTTGTATCACCCTCTCTTTCTGCTCGCAATGTGGTTCCTTCCTCTTCAACCATGAAAGCTTGGCTTGGCCCCATATCGAAGTCAAGTGCATGTCAATTTAATGGCCAAATTCCCGTTCTTCTAAAACCAATAGTAATGTTATTAGGAGTCAAAGCTTGTGCAAAAACTTTGCTCGCAAGTGTTTCCAACTCTACCCTTCTAATTTCAAGTTGAGGATTTGCAGAGAGCCATGTACTCTTATGTTTTTTTAAGTATTTCTTGAATGGTGAGAACACACTAACATCAAGGGGCTACAATTTGTGGCTGCAATGTGCTGGAAGTGTGAGAAAATCTATTCTCATGATAGTCTTTGCTTCTTCGATTATTTTGAATGCCACATGGCTGCCATGACCGTCAAAGATGAGAATTTGTCTGTTGGTTGGTGACACCCCTCCTAGGACATTTCTTGCAAAGTGTTTTAACCATTCCATAAATAATTCTTTGGTCATCCAAGCATGCTCTTAGATTTCCATGCATTCCCTTGGCTCACAGTTAACAATATAGTTTCTAATGTTCCTTTTGGACTTGAACAAATAGTAACTAGGTATGGCTTGACCTGCTGCACTAACACAAGCTAGAACAATGATCCATTCTCTGCTTTTAGAAATTAATTGTGGAACACATTTTGTCCCTATTTTTGCAATAACTCTCATTGCACAATTTCTGCCAGCCTTCACACCTGTTTCATCGTAGTTCCATATTTTGTTGGGTCCATAATTGTGTTTGTTGTAAAAATCCTCCAAGTTATCGTAGAATGACGAAACTATTTTTGGGCGTAGCATTATAGCTCGATCTATGTCCACTCCTTCAGGTGTTCGAATTGTTAGATCAGGATGCCTTTGACGAAAGCCAACCCACCATAACCTCCCTGGTATCTCATTTGTGAATGGGTTAGGACTCACTCCAACCATTTGGGCCACTGTTGACTTAAGTTGTGACACTTGAAGGCCATGGCCAATATTAGCCATATCTTTACACCACTGCACAATTTCAGCTTCTTCTTCATCAGATAGGACTATTGGTGGCCCCTTCCTTTTTGTGGATGTCACACCATTCAGCCATCCCTGCAAATTGCTAGGTGGGATTCCCCATTTGATTGCTAAACCTCTAATTGACATTCGATTGTCCTCAACATCTGCAATGGATTTTTTCATGTCATGCATAAACCAACTTTTTGTGCATAGATTTGGGGTGGACACATGATCAGTAGGTAGCAGTTCCATTTTACATCAGTATTATTAACAATAGGTTGAAAACCATCATTTTGATTGGTTTGTTTTGCATTTTCAGAAATAACATCCTTGTTGATGTTGACTGCTGGAAGTTCATCAACAACATCTGGAACATCAAGAATGTCACTCCACAAGGTACTCTAATCGAGTGGGAGCCTCCCACTCGATCTTTTACTCTTCTGCCCTGGTGCCATGATTGTTAGTGATCCTATACATTGTAAGCCATAAAGTGTCAAAAAAAACAATGTTGAAAGTGATAAAAGAAGTTGAAATCAAGTTAGAAACAACTCAAAACATTGCAAAACATAAAATAGTGCTAATTGTGTCACTATTAACATGCAATTATATTTATTTTATCATCCAAATCCCCTCAAAAATCAATGGGTCTAATTCACGTTAGTACCTTATAAAATTATTTTGGTGCCCAGTAAAAATCACTCCTACATATTGATCTCCTAACATTAGCAACAGACAACAAACACATTACACCCCTATTAGACTTCATTTGGAGTCTAATTAATGCATATGACTAATGTTTTTTTTGGGTATCTGATTCTTTTCCATCATTTTATTTGGGTTTATATATATATACATACATATAAATGTATTTATATGTATTTGTATAGATATATGTATACATGTATTTGTGTATACATATAATTACACAGTTACATGTATGCATATATCTGTACATATACATATATATATCTATATATATGTAGATATATGTATGTATATATATCAATGTTCAAAGCACATTGTACATAAAATGAAAGAAGTTGTGTTGTATTCAACAGTGATAGGATATTAATTTTAACAGAGGTAGATCGATTACAGACTTGGGTTTTCATAAATGTGCACAAAAAAGTAACCAAGGGTTTCATAATAATAATTCCTCAGTCACAAGAATACAAAAGTGTGTTTTCAGATAGATGCCTAATATTCCATGCAAGGGTTTCATGAGATTAATTCCTTAAGCACACAAGTTTGGAAAAAACCAAGCAAGGGTTTTCACAAAAATGGCATATAATAAATGGGCTTGTCAATTTATGCCCATATTGACATGGTTTTTTTATAAAAAGGTCAATGCAGACCCCAAAAAATCATTTTTTTGCAGACATGTGGTCAAACCCACTAAATTTCTCTATCATTTCTGTAGAAAAAATATGATACAATAGACTTTACTAGGCTGTGAGCGCATGGTAAAATGAGGAGAGGAAATCATTTAACCCCAAAAAAACCTGTGTAAAACACTAACACCATGACCCGACAAAATCAAATAGCACAAGGTGAAAAGGCGTGTAAGAGGAATGATTTATTTTACAAACAAGCAGTAATAATTTTTCAATCATCGAATAAACCCTTCACAGGTCATGAAAGATGTAGAAGAAATGATTAACCAGTACCATTGTTTTCATTTTCAAAGGATAGGCAAAGGATACCGACATATATATCGATCTGTTCAATGAACAAGAGACAACAAACACATAATATATAATACATTGTACACATTCATTTACAAATTCAAACACACAGGTTATTGAATTTGTAAATGAATGTGTACAATGTTATAAATAAAACATTGCACACATTCATTTACAAATTCAAACACAAAACTTATTGAATTTGTAAATGGATGTGTACAATGTTATAAATAAAATATTGCACACATTCATTTACAAATTAACATTGTACACATTGTTTTACAAATTCAATAAGATGTAGAAGAAAATGAATAACCAGTACCATTGTTTGCATTTTCAAAGGATAGGCAAAGGATACACACATATATATCGATTTGCTAAATGAACAAGAGACACAAAATATAAAATGACAAATATATGTATGCTGGCTACTTGTATGTGCAATGGAAAGTAGAAAAATATAAACAAATACTAGTCTGTTGTATTGAACAACCAAATGAAATGTATTTAAACACAGTTATATACATATATATATATGTGTGTTTGTGTATATATATACATATATATATACATGTATATATACATGTATATATGCATTTATATATAAGTATATGAATGTATGTATTTGTATATATATTTGTTTATATGTTTTTAAATACATAATACACATATATACACATATATTAAATGTATATATACAGACACACACATATATATACATGTATATATTCATATATATATATATAAATAAAGTCTGATAAATGACCAACCCTGAGAAATGACCAAAAAAAAAAAAATATAAATACACATATATGCAGAAATAAATGACAAATATAAACCCTGAAATAAATTACCATTTTATTGATTTTGTAAATGGGGTTTTTAAGGAAAAACGCGTCACCAAAAAACCTTTCATTTACTTATAAAACAAAGTAAAAAGACACTGCAAAAAGATAAATGTTAAATGCACAACATGAAAATAACTATAAGTAGAATGTATAAAGTACCAACCCGAGACTTGGGATATTGGAGGAATGTGTAGAGGAAGCCTGTGGATGCTCTGAATTTTGCAGCGAATAATTTTTCACAAGATGCAATTGTGAATGTTGTTGGCTAGTTTCCCCCTCTTATTTAGGAATTTGAATATGACAATTGAATGCATTCAATTTGGTTGTTGCGTTTCAAATTTGAATTTGTTTGAGCATTTGAATTTGAAGCTGCCAATTACGTAGGTTTTTAAAGATGATATGACTGAATTCTGCATTATATTTGGATTTGATGTTTATTTGGGGAGCCTTACACCTTATTTAATTGTGCAGGTACCTACAGGAAATGAAGTAAATACATGTATCTCCCAGGGAGTGTGTGGAAGACTGTGCATTTCAAATCCCATAAAATTAATAGGAGATTGTGATTATGTCATGTAAAACACCATTAAGTGTGCATGTGTAGTTATAAATATAATATGTATTGAGGGATAAACATTTGCAAGTGGGGTTATTTGTAACAGAAAATATTTTAAATTAAATTGTAAATGAGCCTTTTTATGTGCAAGTTGATTTTTTTTATAAATGCAAAAGCATGTGTAGCTGTTTATTATGATTGGTGAGTTACTGATTGTGTTATGAACAGCGATTGGTGTTGTAATTTTTTATTTGTTAAAATAAAGTTTTTTAATGGATCAAAGTGAATTTTTTTTTGGGTGGTGGAGTGAACATGGAGATGGCGGTTATTCAATGGAAGGCGGTAACTGGGTCCTTTCCCCTAACACAAAAGTACACACAGATAGAGGTTGTTCACTCAATATGAGCTAAGTCCACAAATCAGGCAAATATTGTTTTGTGTTTTTGATTGGATAAGGAATACGATTACAAAGTTACAAATCAGACAGCAGCCCTGACAGAGTAGACTATGAAACCAGAGGACATCAGCCAACAACAAACAGCTAAATGCTCCGAATAACATAAAAGATAAAACGAACCCGACCCTGAAACCTAAAAACTAAAATACACAGAAATGCCTTTAATTCTGTTCTGAGCTAAAAGTTGGACCAACAGTGAAACTGCCGCGAGTCCCTTAAAAGTATACGCTGCACGGCAAACCAATGAAATTCACATAACCTGCCGACACAGAAAGGGCTGGTGAAATTAAAAAAGGTTGTTTGCAAATTGACAGGTGAATTGAGCATTCGGAAGGTGCAAGTGAAGTCGTGGCAGAGCAAGTGGGTGTACGTAGCAAAGTTCAGTAGTCCCTAAAATTCTGTAGCTGCCCACGAATGACTGAAAGTGCTCCGGTCTTTTTCAGTGACGTCTCCCATTATAGGCTATTGTCTGTAAAGCAAGAAGAGCAACCCTTCTGGAAGGTCTGCAGTCAAGAAGATGCATTCTGGATGTTCTTAGAAGTGGGCAACATTGTTCGGTTAATTATTATTGCGTTGCTTATTTGTTTAATTATACGTTTATTTATTCAATGTAGAAGGCTGAACAAATATATTCATTTCTTTTTCTTTTTCTGTTTGGTGGGGCGGAGGGGTGAGATTCAAATCTTAGATGCAGACTTGTTTATTCCTCTAGTGTTCAAGCTCATTGCTTTGTCCGATTTTTAGTTGCAAAGGGCCCCTGGAACAAACTAAATGTGTTACTAGTACGAGTATGATAACCAGATTTCAAGTTTACATGGCATTGCACTTCTCAACGGACTAATTCTTGAGCTGTCAATTATTCATCTTGTTGGATACTAAAACTATTCAAGCATTCATGGTATACCTGTAACTTTCCTGTCCTATCTACTTATTTCCTTTGAATTTACTTTCCTCTTTATGAGATTGGATCTGATGACTTTCGTACTCAAGCCAATAGCTAACCACAGATAGAGAGCAGCCTTTTAACTAACAGTAAAATGAAATCAATTGTATATTATGGAATCATGTTGTTTAGAACTTTATGAATGTCTTTATAATGACCGCATAAGGGGATGTTGGGTTCTTTAATATGTACTATTTTTTATCTTGTATTCCCATAGGCTTTGATACTAGAGAGTTATGACGACCTAATAATTGCGGCTGGAAAAAGGATTGTCTATCCTTTTCCAACTGTTATACTCTAATTTGTGCATTGCAATTGAACACACAACCTGAGATGCATTTCTAACCTCTAAATCTTTCAATTATTTTATATTCTCTAAGAATATATTTTTATTTATTTGGTCTAATTTTCATCTTACATTGTAAATTAATAACATAAATTTATTATTTAATTCATCTTATATTCTTCTACCATCATAAAAATAAATGCACAATTAAATGTATTTCTTTCTTCTTTTCAAATAATTTGACTTAATCTTATGGTTTTTATAGATTAATATTTTTAATTAAATGCTAAATCATCCGTTAATTTTGAAAAAAAGTAAATTATGACCATTCCTCTTCTCCTACATCCAATGAAAATTCTTTTAATCAATCTTCACCATAGATATAATCTTCAAATCCCAATTGCCCATCCTCCAAGCCAAGAAATTTTAAATAGAGCCTCAAAGTTTCCTAAAAAAAACACATATGTGAATACAAATGTACATGCTATTATTATTATTTTTTGATAAAAGGCCAAAAACCTAAACTATTTATATTAATCTTATAGCTAAACATGCTATTAAATTTTGAAGCATCTATTTGAACAACTACACTCCAAATTTGTTGAGCACATCCATTTCACTATGGAGTTTGTATTTGATAAGTATGGCTAAGTATTTTTGTTTGAATTTAATTAGCTCCCTAATAAGAAATTTTGGCATTATCACATGCACTCAAATATCACTTCATTCCTACTAGCCATAATACACAAACATAAAAACAATATAGACCTCAACACACATTCAACTTTTTCAAACTTAGGAAAATATTCATTTATTGCACAACTCGGTTGATCACATAGGCTCTTTCCTCTTGATAAAACCATTGTTCAAGGTTACTCATATCATTACATGGGATATATCATTCCCAAATCTAGCATCACTACACACTATAACAATTATTCATAAGTTGGTTTTCAAATTGGCAAGAGGTAAAGCTTTGTGTGTCTTTTCTTCTTTGTTTACTTTTCTTCTTACATGCATGTGTCAGTCCTTCACACATATGAAGCATTGTCATGGTGCATATATCATGATGCATCCTATCCTATTCTACAATTTTTAAAGTTGCTTAGCACATTTGAAAAATTCTTAAAAATAACTAATAAGTACCTATCATCATTATACCGAAGTTTTCATACCAAAATTAATCAAAAATAAAATTAACTAACTAGCCTAGGTGAAAATGACCTCGTCCTACACCTCCATGCCATTTTTATTCAAGTCTACCTCATTTCATTCAAATTCTCCTATTGAGAACTCACTCATGTTCTTTGAACTTACCTTCCCTCTTAAGCCAGTACTGCTACACCATCCATAATTCATCCTCAAATGCTTTGAGAATCTTAAATTCAAAATCCAATCAGTCACTAAATCAATCAATAAAATAATTGATCTACCAATTCTAACCAAAATCCCAAGTGCATTATATCCATCATCATCATCCCACCACAATGTTCATATTTATAGTTTCTTTGAAGCATTGTTAGTCCTTTTATTCTAAAACAAAATTTAGTCACAATAAAACTTTGAAGAGGGGAAATGTACACACATTAAAAGTCCATGTTTATGATATCTTTTAAGACCGTGTTTAACACTAATCTCTAGCATTATTTTAATACCATGTCAATATTCATTAGTATGCTAATTATCCAAAATCAACACTTTCTAACCATATTGTCCTCTTTGCTACAATGAATTAAATAAATTACATTTATTTTATTAAGTTAACACATTTACTATATTGTCATATCACTAGCTAATTAAATGATTCTATTATTTAATTAATTAGTTCTTATTACATCTCATCACTAACTAATTAAATAATTTTATTATTTAATGGTTCTAATTTCCATCTCACACCACTAACTAATTAAATATTATTTAATTAGTCTAATTTCCATCTCACATTGCTAGCTAATTAGTCCAATTTCTCTCCACCATCCTAAAAATAAATAAATGTATTTCCATCTTACTTCCAAATAAGTTTCGCTTTATCTTATGATTGTAACAAATTAATATTTTTAGTTAATGCAACCTCATCCATTCATTTTAAATAAACTAATCATGACCACTCATCTTCTCCTAAATCTAGGAAAACACTCTCAACCAATATCCATTATATATACACAAGTACATAAATTAAAAATATGAAACATTCATTTGATAAATTACATTCTAAATCTACTAAGCGCATCCATTTCACCATGAAACTTATGTTCAATAATTTATGGCTTTATTTTTGTTTAAATTTCATTACCTCAATATAATGTTTTTCATAGTTTAGAAAAGGAATCCATTTGCTTGCATTTGTTCCCCTTTTATTTCTAAATTTTGTAGTTACAATGATGATCATGGAGGAATGAAGGGTGTCTTCTCTAATATTTGTATCATGTATAACCCTACCTATCAATAATTATAGGAGAGAATTCATATAAGGCTTGTCATTAGAATAGTCACATGATAGATTATTAGAATGAATGTATTGAATGCCTTTAAATACAAGGACATATCAACATATTGCATAAATTTATGTTTATTCAATCTTAGGAAGGAAGGGTAAAGGTGTGAAGTCTATTAGATTTGAATTTAACAATTGAAATTGGGCCAAATGAATCAATGATTGGAAGGACAACCTCATATCTATGAACTAGTCCTAGTACACTAAAGGGGATAGACCTTAGTTGGATAATGCGTGTATAGAAATGATTGTGAGAATATGTTTGATAAACAATTTTAAATAGGGAAAATATATAGGAGTATGTAAACATATGAATATAATAAAGGTGCAAGTGTACAAGAATGTGTGTAAGAGTTGAGTGGATGACATAAGGTTAGGTACCCCAAACATAAAATTGCATCATTTGCCAATATGGCTATGTATAGAAGCACTCTTCTCAAAATAACCACAAAACTAAATGAAAATCAATATTGATATACAAATTTCCCCAATGCAAATACATAAATTATTATGTACCTATGGAGATAAAATTTTAATATATTTAGGTGGATAGAGATATTGGCATGTGGCACACATCCTTTAAGTTAGTTATGTTAGGTCCTTGGACAACTTTTGTAATTAATTATATTAGGTGATGATTGGTCCTTTCTTGGGATTAACCCTCCATTATGTTGTTAGGAGGAGGTTATTATCATTATAAGGATATGTGTTGAGTGTGATATTGCTCTTAGGATGTCTTCAAGGTATAGTTTGGAGGTGCTTCTTTCATAAGGATAATTGTACAATGTTACCCTTCCACAAGGGTTTATTTTATTTTTGAATATGTTGAATATTAGGGAAATGTTGATCCATAGACATCCCTTGTGTGGAATTCGATATATTTTCTATATTGTATTAATTATATTATTATATGTGTGGATCATTAGAGTTATGATATGAGTAAAGGTGATGAAATTTTTTAATTTTTAAAGATTTTCTTATATCTAGTTCAATGGATATTCTTGAATTTGATAGAAGTGGATGAGCATTAAAATGATGGAACCAATAAGAATATTCTATTCTTAAAAGGTGAAGCTAGTTAATGGCATAGTGCATTGTGTAACAACTTTGCTTCTTTGGATGAAATAGAACAATCTTTCTTAGATACATGAGAACCCAAAAAAAAAGTAGAAGATGGAGGAGACAAAGAAGAATAGGAAGGAAAAGGAGGAGATGAAGAGAGTGTGGAGTATAAATGTACATGCATTTTATTTTCAATAAAGGAAGAATCAATCCTTTAATTCCATGGATGTATTCAAAAGACAAAAGTTATTGTTTTTTAAGTCCTAGCAGCAAGTATAAATTTATCACTATGAAATTATCCAAGAAGCTATGAAATTATCCAAGAAGCTATAAGTACAAGCAAAGCACATCAAGGAAAGTCAAATATCAGGTAAGGAGATTTAAGTTTTTTAAAGATTTGAAGCTCTCTATGGATAAATATGTTTTGCATTCAAACTTATAGATGGGATGAATATTATTCTTAATTAGAATCTTTGTGAACATCAAACATCAATGAGAAAAATAAGTTGATGAAGTTTTTACATAAGAATTAAAAAGTTACACTATAGAATATTACACATATTGAAAACAAAAAGAAAGTTAAGATAGAAGAAGTTTAGGAATATATTGCATCCATGAATAAAAGAAAATATAAGAGGAGCGAGATGTAGAGAAAAAAGAGATGAATAATTCTTTTCATGAGCCAACAGAAAAAGTGGCCAAAAAAGTGAAGAATTATAGAAGGTTCCAGTGATCGCTAAAGGGTGCAATATGATATCCACATCCTTGTGAGAGGCAAAAATCATGAAGGAAACCATCATAAAGGCTTGATAATATAGGGAATCATAAACCCTTAGGGCTATGGTGCATCTGGGGAATATCAACTGCCGAAGTAAATATAAATATTTCTGAGGAGAATAAACCCGTTCAGCAGATTGCTGTTGGTTGCAGTTGGCTCTGTTTATTCCATAAATCAATCTGTGGAAGAAACTGTTTTATGTCATCAGATCTTCATCACCCATTGCTCACATGAAGCTGCTGTTGATTGCTCTTCTTATTCTGCACCGTGGGTCTCTCACTGTAGAGGCCACAACAAATTTATTCTTCACATAGTGTTTTCAAAAAATAAATATACAAGTTACTGAAAGTTTTTGTTTTGGTTACTATTGTAAATATAATTTTGTTTATTTATTTAAATACCTGTTGGCATGAACACATATTATACGTAACTAAAACAAGTTGAATACTTGGTCATCTATATTCTAAGTAATCAGTCAAATATTGTTTTTGTTTTTACATTGGATTAAGAATACGATTACAAAACTTCTGCTGACTCCCTGGACTCCCAGAAACAAAACAGAAGCCCTGACAGAGCAGACTATGAAACCACAGTCGGCTGAGAGGACAGCAGCCAACAGCAAACAGCTAAATGCTCCGAATAACATAAAAGATAAAAGGAACCCAACCCTCAAAAACATACAGAAATGCCTTTAATTCTGTTCTGAGCTAAAAGTTGGAGCAACAGTGAGACTGCCGTGAGTTCCTTAAAGTATGCGCTGCACGGCAAACCAATGAAATTCACATATAACCTGCCGACATAGAAATAGCTGGTGAAATAATAAAGCTTGTCTGTAAATTGACAGGTGAATTGAGCATTAGGAAGGTGCAAGTGAAGTCGTGGCAGCGCAAGTGGGTGTACGTAGCAAAGTTCAGTAGTCCCACAATATTCTGTAGCTGCCCACGAATGACTAAAAGTGCTCCAGTCATTTTCAGTGACGTCTCCTAGCATAGGCTATTGTCTGTAAAGCAAGAAGATCATTCCCTTTTGGAAGCTCTGCGGTCAAGAAAATGCATTAATTTATTTCTTTTTCTGTTTTGGATGCTAATACTACTCAAGCATTCATGGTATACCTGTAACTTTCAATATTATTGTCGATGCCATAAGAGCCAAATCTTCATAGAATTGGAAGATTAATAGACTTATTTCTTTAGCCTTACCTTTTGCTAATCTCTTTGGAGGATTTCATGGTAACTCATGTTTATTGAGAGATCAATAGAGAAGTAGATTTTCTTGATAACTTGTTTATTGATGGAAAGGAGCTGGTAGTTGTCAAAGAAGTTTACACATAGTCTCTATTTAAAATATTTCTTGAAGGCTTCGTGGGGACGTAAAGTAATTGTGAGAGGGTCTGATGAAATATTTCATTTCGATAGATTTGGCTTGTGGCTTCCTCAAGCTATAATGGACCCTCCTCACGTTTGTGTCAAAGGGAGATTGTAGATTATGACAAGATCAAGGAGAGTTAGTTTAATAATGATCTACACAAAAAATGATTTTTATGGTATTTTTGTAGGAGTTGAAGATTAGATCAGCACCCAAGATCATCCGTAAAAATAATGAAAATCTTTCACAAGAGAATATGCAAGAAATGAATTTGTTTGATATTAAGATCTATGAGATATGATACAAAGTATACAATAGCCTTGCTTATATAGACAAGGTGAAAGATAAGATTATATACAAGATTATGACATGTGTCTCAATCCTTCAACATGTGACAACTAACTCAACTTATTAATAAATGAACTATGACTCAAGTATTAAATGCCAAAAAGACAATATAAGGTCTAGGTGACAACTAGAACTTCTAGAAAGATTCCTAGGACCTAAGTGGACTTAACATGTAAATAGGACCCACTAATGAACTAGTTAAGTAAAATGCTTATTTACACCAACACCTCCCCCCCTTAACTGAAATTTAGGGAGTAGATTATGATGCAAATGATGCAAATATGCAAGAATGAGTCCTAGCTATAGGGCCATGTTAGGTGCCTGTATACATCTAAAAATGGTGACAGTTAATCAAGCTTGCTAATTAATTAAATATGAATTATTTAATTAATCTTCTAAAGTCATCTACATATAAATAAATTTAATTATTTATTTATATCATTCACTTTCTAATTCTTCTAATTTAATTAAATAACTAAGTTTATTGAATTATTACCATCTTCCATATTCCTCTTAATTAATTAAATAGATTTTATAATTTATTTATATTAATTATCATAAGTTTGAATTTTAAATTCAAATGATATTCCTCTAAATTCCTTTTCCACATTTAATTAAATATTCTGAATATTTAATTAAGTACTTTCTAATTCTTCACCCTACATATAATTAAATATTCTAAATATTTAATTAGAAACTTTCTTCTCTTCATATAATTAAATATTCTAAAATATTTAATTAGAAACTTTCTTCACTTCATATTTAATTAAGTATTTTATATATTTAATTAAACACTTTTCTATCATCTTCTCACACATAATTAAATATTAATTATTTAATTATGGAAACTTCTAAAATCCTTGTCACATATATTTAAATAACTTGATTATTTAATTATGTGGTTTATCTTCAACTATCAACTAACTCCTCAAATGGAAACTTTCCTTCAATTTTGAATAGAAAAGATTGTGTAGGAGGAAAAATATTTCTTTATTCTCTCAACCTTCCATCTTTTTCTCAACTTCCATAATCTCTCACCATTCATCTTGACAGGCTTGATTTCAACCGTCGATCTTTGCCAACTAGACTATTGCCTCCAAAACCCTATAAATACAACCTCTTTGTGAGTTGAAACAATCCTAGATTTGGTGAATTTAATGTGATTACTATAGTTGCATTCTATATAGCATTTAGCCATCTTGCTTTCTTAAGCTTAGCATAGTATTTTAGCTTCATCATTTAGCATAATAATCATGATAGAATAGTCTTGCACAAGTTGTTTTAGATTCATTTATCAGAGTTTCATATCTTAGTTTAATCATATCACATCATTTAGTAATAGACATGCATGTTGCATAATCTCATTCTCTAAGTTGTCATTCTGCCAAGTTGCTGCTTACAACAACTGAGAGCCAACAACTTACAACAGATCCTTGGAGATAGAGGACAATGGTACGCCATTGAATAAATTGTTGTTATTGAGAGTTTTTTATCTTTTATTTAGTTTTCTTCAATATAATGTTGCATTGCTGTGTTTGTTTATCCTTTTAGTTATTAGACATATTCACACACACATTTTTGGCACCCACCATGGGGCTCTTCCCCCATTTTTAACATCTACTTGCAGGTTTTCCAACAGGATTTTGCATTCTGAAGTTCGGCTTTTAAAAAAATTTTGCATTTTAGTGCATCCATCAAATCTTTCAGCGCATCTGCAGGCTGTTTCAGCGCATCCGCAGACTGTTCTAGTGCTTCTGCAGGTCTTTTGACGCATCCGAGAACTATTTTAGCACATCCGAGGACTACTTTAGTGCATATAGGGAATAGAATGGTCCATACATTTAGCTTAATTCATTAAAATTCTGTTAAAAAAATTTGCATGTTTAGATTGGCACATTTAGGCTTTTTTTTTAGCACATTTAAGGTTTTCTGCAGCACTTCTGATGTTTGTTTTAGCACATTGACTGGTTGTTTTAGCACATATGTATGATTTTTTAGCGCATGCATGTTGTAACTAAACAAGGTTATGAGTCTGACGCCTTTCACAAATAGGACCTTTTCTGGCTTAAAAAGAACCCATCTAGGATAGTCGCATCTGGTTTTAAAAAGAAGCAACCCTAGGATAGACATGGATTAAAATGAAGCAATCTAGGATAGTCACCACACAATGATTTTTGTGGTTAAAATGAACAACTTATTTTCGTGAAGCAATTATCTTCACATAGTTTAGATCATTGTGATTTGGGCTCTAAAAAGAACACTGTTTACTTTGTCTGCGGCAATAGGTCTATGCCCTTCCCTTAACTGGGTGATCAGAATACCAGAACTGCCTTTTTAATTCATGCAATTTTACATGCTTTCTAACATCCTGTAGAGGGCCCGCTCTTGTGGGAAAAAGTACTCACCCAAGAGGAATGACCTAAGTGGGAACAACTAAAGCCAAGTTTTCCAACCCACTATAATCAAAAGCGAATTCAGGGAAAGTATGCAATTCAATGGTAGTGTGCAAGATAACCATCCCAAAAGCCTTTGTTCTAAAGGTTGGGAGGTCTTCTGAGGGAGTTTATCATTTGTCGCACCAAACAAAAACCCTTACTAAGAACTTAGTGTAGAAGCTAGCCGAGTCAGTTTCCGAACATCCTAATAATCACAGTGCAAGGGGAGGGAAAAATTTTCCCCCAAGATACTCACCATATTTATTTACTACCAAAGACCGTTTTCTCAAAGGATCTGGTATCCACTTCCATCACTTTGAGTACGCGCCTGGAAAAGATAAAAACACGGGTGCCCCTTCGGGGGTGACACAACTATGTGAGTCGACACAATTATAAGATGTGGGCTGTGATTATTATGATGACCCTTTTAAAAATTAAGAGTGAGTCTGTCTGAAGTGTTTTTTTTGTTCAATACCCATGAAAATCTCAAGAACATACACTCATTGTTTAGATTCTAGAACTTTAAGAACAATTGTCTTCCTATTGCATGCTTTGTTTTCAAAACATTAATTCAGATAAGATCATCCAAAAAACATAAGAAGTTGATAAATCAAACTGTGACATTTATGTTAAGGGATTGGAAATCAACAATAGAGCAAAACTTGGAAACATTAGGCTTTTGCAAATTCCTTATTTTCTCAAACTAAGATCAAAACATTGCAAAGTGCATCATCACATCCATTTCCAATTTCTAGTTTAATTCCCATAAGTACAAGATCATCATCCTTCAATCCAGGGAATCACAAACTAAAAATTAGAAATTCCTTAGTCATATCAATAGAATCCTTATTCTATTCCGACAAAGATATCCAACAAAATTGCACTATTCCAATTGTGATCAAAGTTAGTAAAATTTTGGTATAAGCATATTCCTATTGTCACAAGGTCCCAAAAACACAAAGAAGAAGATGAAAGAAGAGATCCACTTTACAACATGGGTGATAGGGAAGAAAATCCTTTTCATAGGTTTCATACTGGGAATAGTTCAAATGATGAAATAACCAATGAAATGATTCAAGAAGCTGAACATGATCCACAGTTTCACATAATTTTGGACAAGATCTTAGAGCGAAATAAAGAAGGATACTTTCTTTTATTGGCAAACCAAGGTGCCAAATTTCCCTCTGACTATGATATGGAGAAAATTAAGGAAGATCCTGAAAAGACTTAAACTCCCTTAAATGATCTTAGTACTCTTACCCAACAAATAAGAGCACTCCAAAGGAAAATCAAGGAAATATAAGGGGGCACAACTAAGAAGTCCTTTGATGGAAATATGAATGTAACCTCTTCTCCAAAAATAACATCATCCAAATTCAATATTTTTGAATTTTTGCAAAGGTTAAATGAGAAGCCCAAATCTAAGCCATCAAATAAAATTGACCAATCCTGTCATGTCATGCATTTATCTTCATCCCCCATAATTCAAAATGAGCCTCATGATTATTTCACCCAAGATAACGATTCCATTCAATCACCTTCTTTTATCATATCCTCTACATCCAACGATTCATTTCAATCTACACATCTCGATCAAAACATTCTTTCCACTCCATCCCATGATACCAAAATTCTACAAATCCTTCTTATCTTTGATCAAGATCCCATCTCTCAAGAACCATATGATGATCCCCTCCTTTCATTATTCACCCATGATAATCCTCTTCCATCTCAAGAACAAAATGTTTTTCCAAGTTCTTCATCCACCCCATTCAATGAATCCATAATCTCTTATGATTCCATTGCATCCCAGGAGTAGAACAATTCTTCCATCCTATCCAAAGATTCCCTTCCATCTGATGATCAAGCTACTCCATCTCCTTCATCTAATGATTCTTTTCCTAGTCAAGATCAAAGTATCCCATCATCCTCATGTCAAAAGCCTCTCACACCTCTTCAAGCTATCCATGAACCCCACACCTATAAATTAGGATCCTCCACCTTTATCCACTCTAGTTTACTTCCAACACCTATCCTTTCATCCATATCATATCCTCCTCAAAATGGACTCGCATCTTGTTTCACAAATAATGCATATCCCATGGGTAAATGGATGTGCAAAATTATGAATTACAAAGGAAAAAGCTTAGGCCTTCATGAGCAAGGTATCCTAGAACCCCTTTCTGTCCAAGCACATCCATATTCTCATGGACTTGGTTATACACCTCATGCTCAACCTAGGTATCCTAGTCCATCAAACTCTCCATCCATCCTAGGTCCTTATCCTAGTCCATCAAACACTCCATCTATCCTAGGTCCTTATCCTAGTTCATCAAACCTTCCAACTATCCTTGGTCCTTATCATCCCAACTCTAGCTCATCAACCCTTCCATCCATATTAGGGTCCCACATTTCTCCATCTCCTATTCTTCAAGAACAACAAAGGCACACATCCTTGATCCAATTTCAAAATTATTCCTACATTAACTCATCCATCATACCTCCATATCGATCATCTCAATGCACTCCTCCCATTGCTTTTGGAAGCAATTTGGGTGCCAAATATCAAAATCCTCAATATCAAAATCCACATGTATCAAAGGATCAACATGTCTCCTCGAAGAGTCATGCAAAAATAAAAGAAAATTTGATCCAAAAATCAAAAGAAAACTTCAAAAGGCCACAAAGGCCCATCAAAGCAAAAGAAAAATTCAAAAGGCCACAAAGGCCCATCTATTCAAAAGAAAAATTTCAAAGACCACAAAGGTCCATAAATCAAAGAGAAAAATATCAAAGGCCACAAAGGCCCATAAAGAAAATATCAAAATCAAAATTCACGTGGATTCCTAAAAGTCTCATAGAAGCAATAAAATCAAAATTGGCATCCAAATTTGCTAATCCAAAAGCTTCTCCCCATCTCCCATCTAAAAACATATCACCTTCCAAATCCATTTTTCCTCCATCACTCCATCAACCTTCAAGGTGTGTGCCAATGTTAATCTTGCCATCCTTTCCATCTATCCATCACCAAGCCTTCCAACCTCCTATCCATTATCCAACATCCAATCCCAATTCTCCTCCTTTAATTCAAAGCTTTGATTAAGGCCTTAGCTTCTACTATCATGCCAACATTTATAAGTCTAATTCCCATTCCCATGGTCTATTAGAGCACATATTCGAGGGATATTAGTCATGAAACTTGATGCTTAAACCCTTCCTCCATCCCCCTATCATGCAAATATTATATTTCATATCCATCTCCCTATCCATATACTATCTTCCATTTTCCTCTTATCATTCATGGTCATTATCCACATTTTCACCTTTGATCTTGACAAGGTTAAAAGGGTATGTGCAGGATCATGATGGGCCAAAAAGTGGCAATATGATGGGTATGTGGCTGGCGACATTTTTCTTACCCAAAATTGATGAAATGAAAATGGTTTTTAAAGGAGATTCTCAGCTTTCCACTAATATAAATTATTCTTTACTTTGAATTTAATAAGTATTTTTTATTCATTTTCTATTCGAATTACGACTAAAGTACTGATTGATACGCTGATTGAATTTTTTTTTATAGATTTCAAATGGTATCACATTTTATGAATCCAAAACATGCATCACATTCTATGATTTGTATACTATAGGATTAAAAAAATAAAAAATTGAATTTCATGAAGTTTTGACCAAGTTAAGGTGGTCAGACATACAAGTTTTTTATATTTTTTAAAAGTTGTAATAAAAAATTCATAACTAATTATTTACTTGGAAAAAAATTACAAAAAATATGCATCACATCAAGACATGAGTCCTCTACTTATATCTAAAATATTATAAAAAAATATTATCATTTTATTGTGATTAGGGTGTGGTCAGACAGACACCCACTTCTTATTTTTTCCCTGAAATTTGAATACTACTACATTGAAATTTCAAATTTTCACCAAATAGATTTTTTGTTTTTAACGAAACCTAGTAGTTTAGAAACTACATTCAATTTTCTACAGATTCTATTCTTATATATTTTTGAAATAATATAGATAACTTATTCAGATTTTTGCGTCAAGTTGCCTAACTTTGATTTTTCTGAATTTTTTGCCACTTAAGGGCCTGTTTTTTCCATGATGATCCTGCACGTACCCTTAAGGATCTTCTTGAAAATCATGCATCTTATCCTATTCACTTCATCCAAATCTTCCATACCATACCCTTCATCATGCATCTTCTCTTATATTGTGGGGCATTTTGTTTCTTCAATTGGTCATCCCATTCCATCTTAAATGTCCTTGAAAAATCCAAAAATAAAAATAAAAATCAGAAAACATCAAAATCCAAAAAAAATCAAAACAACCTCAAAATCCAAAAAAGTAAAAAAAACATCAAAATCCAAAAAAATCAGAAAATATCAAAATAAAAATAAAAAATCAAAATATTTCCAAAATCCAAAAGAAATTCAATAAATTGTATGCTTTCATCAATAAAATGGTCATGTCTCATCCTAGACTGGGGGAAAAATCCTAAACTCACTGGGGGCAAATTGTTTTGAGCTTAAATCAACAAACAAGCAATAGCAAGACAACTTAGTGAAAACATCAATCATCCTAAACATCAAGTTGAACATCAATCACAATCAATCAAACAACCGACTATCCAAATCAACATAAAAAAAAAATACAAATCAACTCTCATTGGATGATCTCTTTTGAATCATGGTTTGATCACTTTAACACTTATGTTCAATTGTTTTATCTTGATGGTTGTTATCATTTCTCTGGAGTACCTCGATGATGTCTGGAACTAGAGGGGCTAGGAAGGAGAATGATATTTTCTTTGTCTGCTCTCTATGAGTTAATCAGTATTACTGTGAAAATTGTCACGAGACATGCTCTACAAAGTATTATTGATGACATTTCGAATTTGCATAGGAAAATGATTAATTCTTGCTTGTTTATGCAAGAGATGCTCAGGGCATCTCAGTCTCATTATACTTAGATGCTTGTGCTATCTTGCACTATCAAATCTCAATGGAAGTTGTATGGAAGTTGTACTCAGGTCATCATGGTCTACATTATACCATCAATGCTTGTACTAACTTTCAACATATCAAAAGGCTCAATGATGATAAATAAGCATAAAGTTGGCTCACAGAATGACAACGGTGTGTAGTTCATTTTGCATAGTTAAAATTTGCATGGTTAATATAGATGACATCCATATTAGTTTGTGCATGAGCATTATCATATCCATCAACTCTCATTTGTATTATCTCAATCAATCCATCCAATCATTTCTTCCAATCTCATCTCAATCAATTCATCCAATCCTTTCTTCCAATCTCATCTAATCAATCCATTCAATCTACCACAAATCATTTAATCATACCTTTGATCTTGTTCCTAGCCTTACTACAAGCCTTGATCATTATCATCATCATCAGGATGTATCCTTCCCTATCCTTGTGTTGTTTTGAGATGTATCCTTCCCTTATCAACAACAATCTCATGATCATCATCATTGGGATGTATCCTTCCCTCATCAACAACACTATCATCATCATCATCAATCCATCTTGGCTTGTAGTTTGACTGGGGAAACATCATATTTATTTTTGAATCCATTTGTACTTTCTTTCTTCTTATTTTATCTTTCCAATCTCCTATCGCTTATCATTCTCTCTTGTCCATCATTTTGCATCATCTTCCTCATCTCGCCTTTCATCTAATCGATCCATCATCTATCAACCTATCATTGATCCTCACCTATCATGAGGTCAATCATCATCATCCTATCATTGACTCTCACCTATCATGAGATCAATTATCAAAATAATCATCATCATCATTTCATATCAATCTTTCAATAGCGGTTTTTACTAAATCATCTTTATCGGCCGATGAATCAAACATTAAATCAATGTAAATTTTCAAAAATCATCAAAAAAATTTCCAAAAAATAAAAATCCAAAAAATTCAAAATTTTATCTGATTCATCACTCGAGGGGGCACATTTAAGCATCATCAGTCAAATTTTCAAAGTCAGGGGAAAATTTTCGTTATCTGAATTTTTCTTTGAAGCAATGCGTAAAACACATCACTTCAAAGAGGGGCAAAATGTATACATCTAAAAATGGTCATAGTTAATCAAGCTTGTTAATTAATTAAATATGAATTATTTAATTAATCTTCTAAAGTCATCTACATATAAATAAATTTAATTATTTATTTATATCACTCACTTTCTAATTGTTCTAATTTAATTAAATAAATAATTTTATTTAATTATTACCATCTTCCATATTCCTCTTAATTAATTAAATAGATTTTATAGTTTATTTATATTAATTATCATAAGTTTGAATTTTAAATTCAAATGATATTCCTCTAAATTCCTTTTCCACATTTAATTAAATATTCTGAATATTTAATTAAACACTTTTTTTTTAGACTGTAGGAATCGGGTAGCACGACCCCCTATAAACTCCAGTGCGCCTGGTAAACTTTTTAAAGTGATCGGCAGCGCTGGCGCGACACGCCCTTCGGTACCACGGGGGTGGGGGAGACTAGACCTCATGACCAACCTCCTGCAACAGGAAAGATTTAGCCAACCGAGCTAGGGCCCCAACCCAATTAAACGCTTTCTAATTCTTCACCCTACATATAATTAAATATTCTAAATATTTAATTAGAAAATTTCTTCTCTTCATATAATTAAATATTCTAAAATATTTAATTAGAAACTTTCTTCACTTCATTTTTAATTAAACGCTTTTCTATCATCTTCTCACACATAATTAAATATTAATTATTTAATTATGGAAACTTCTAAAATCCTTGTCACATATAATTAAATAACTCAATTATTTAATTATGGGATTTATCTTCAACTATCAACTAACTCCTCAAATGGCAACTTTCCTTCAATTTTGAACGGAAAAGATTGTGTAGGAGGAAACATCTTTCTTTATTCTCTCAACCTTCCATCTTTTTCTCAACTTCCAGAATCTCTCACCATTCATCTTGACAAGTTTGATTTCAATCGTCGATCTTTTCCAACTAGATTATTGCCTCCAAAACCCTATAAATACAACCAGTTTGTGAGTTGAAACGATCCTGGATTTGGTGAATTTAATGTGATTACTATAGTTGCATTCTGTATAGCATTTAGCCATCTTTCTTTCTGAATTTTAGCATAGTATTTCAACTTCATCATTTAGCATAATAATCATAATAGAATAGTCTTGCACAAGTTGTTTTAGATTCATTTATCATAGTTTCATATCTTAGTTTAATTATATCACATCATTTAGCAATAGACATGCATGTTGCATAATCTCGTTCTCTAAGTTGTCATTCTGCCAAGTTGTTGCTTACAACAATTGAGAGCTAGCAACTTACAACATATCCTTGGAGATAGAGGACAATGGGACATCATTGAAGAAACTGTTGTTATTGAGAGTTTGTTTATCTTTTATTTAGTTTTGTTCAATATAATTTTGCATTGGTTTGTTTGTTTATCCTTTTAGTTATTACACATATTCACACACATAGTACCCATTTATAAATGATCTCTCACAAATGGGGAAAAGAAGAAAAAACACACGGGAAATAAACCCCTCTCCAAATGAGAGAAAGCATGAAAAACATCATGTACAAATGATGAAATGAGATAGAAATATAGGTTTCATCAATATCCCCCAAGGACTACATCTATCATGAAGATACATTACAAAAGCCCCCTCCTTCCCAACCCCTCCATAAGAGGGAAATAAAGAGACTACATAGTCCCTCCATAATGAAGTATCTCCAAAATTGTTGAAGAATGTTTGAAGAAAAAAGAGAGTCAAATGTTGACAAACAACAAGTCTCCCCTTGGGAAGAAAGAAATCCAATGGTCGATACTAAAGAAACTCCATTTGATGAAGGGTACTCCCCTTACAATCTAAATCTCACAAAAAACAATAGATAATGGCACAAACAAAATGCAAGAAGGAAAGAAAATATTTTCTATTATCACTGAAATGAAAATGAAATTACAACATTAAATTTTCCATCACATGGGCTTTTTGATTACATAAATCTGCAAGTATGCAAATCGGAGCCACCATCTACGCTGCCCTGGCCTCCCTTCTATAGTCCCTCTTTATATCTTTTATTTGGGAGGTGTAACCGCCCTAGAATCTTTTGGAAAGTGTAACTTCCTCGAGAAGATATTTTGAAATTTTATTAATTTTGGTATTACAACTTCGTGGGGTCATAACTTTTGATCTGACTGTTAGATTTTCTATTATAATACCTTTTCGGAAAGCTCTCGGGAATTCTTCCACCAAATAGTAAGGCCTAAAGGCCAACTTCTTTTTTTTCCACCAATTTTTAGGCCCATCTGGAGCCTCTAATTTCCTCAAAATTGACTCTGAAGATTTTACTAGGATTTTCAAAAATTAAAATTTCAATCTCTCAAATGAAAAATGGTATTGAAGTGATTTCTTTGCCATTGGCTTCAATTTACAATTTTGGAGGTTTGTGTAAGATTTCGTGTCTAACTATGCATAAATGCAAACTTACTAAAATAGTAACCCTACCAAAATTAGCCCTTATTGAAAAGAAGCATCATTTTTTTTGGGTGATGCAAGATTGATCTTACACCCTAGATACTCCTGCATCAGACACTTGGGGTAATTTGAAAAGTGACCCTATCACTTCTCAGGAGTTAGAGGGAAACCAAGACGGTTAACCTCAGACTCAGATAACCATGATGAATCTTCAACATGCCTTCCTCTCCATTTCACCAAGTGCTCTACATATTGCCTGTTTCTTGTTCTTCTTCCCACATGGCTATCCAAAATGTCTTCTATCTCCTCAAGTTTTTTTAAGTAGGCACTGGAATATTCCACTGTGCCTCTATTATTTCTTCATCAATTCCTCCCTCATGATATTCTGTTAAATCTGAAATGTTAAACACAGGTGAAATATGAATTCCATTAGAAAACTCTACCTCATATGCATTACCAGAATCATTCTTCTTTAGGATCTTGCATGGTCCAAACTTCTTCATCTTCAACTTGTTGTATGTACCAATTGGAAACCTTTCCTTTCAGAAATGAACCATGACTTCATCTCCTACCTGGAACTCCTTATACTTCCTTTTCTGATCTGCCTTAGCCTTATACTGAGAGTTCATCTTATTGATATGCTTCTTCACCTCGTCATGCAAATTATTCAGGTGCTCATCAAAATATTTAGCCTCAGCACTACTCTTCTCTCCTTTATCCATCTTTCTTAGTTTAGAAGCATTCCTCGAACTACTCCCATATACAATCTGGAATGGTGATTTACCAGTGCTCTTGTTGATAGAATTGTTATAAGCAAATTTCGCCTGTGATAAAATCAAATCCAATCCCTTTGGTTTATCTCCTACTAAGCATCTTAGTAGGTTACCCAAACTCCTATTGACCACCTCCATTTTTCCATCATTCTGTGGATGGTGAGTAGAATTAAACTTCAAATCTATCTTCAACTTCTTCCATAATGTTCTCTAGAGATAACCAACAAATTTGGTATCTCTATCTGAAACTATACTCTTTGGTAGACCATGTAGTCTCACCACCTCTCTAAAAAATAACTCCACAATATGAACATCATCATTGGTCTTATGACATGGAATGAAATGTGCCATATTTGAAAATCTATCCACCACCACAAATATGGAATCATGCCCTCTCTGTGTCCTCAGAAATCCAAGGACAAAGTCCATACTAATGTCCTCCCATGGCCTCTTAGGTACAGGTAATGGTTGACACAATCCAATATTCTGACTTGTTCCTTTCGCCATCTGACATACTCTGCAACTTTGTACAAAATTCTTCACATCCTGTTGTAACTATGGCCAATAATAATTCTCACTAACAAGAGCAATGGTCTTGTCTCAATCGAAATGCCCAACCAATCCTCCACTATGCTTCTCCTTGATTAGATTCTCTCTCATAGAACTCCTTGGATTGCACAATTGGCTTCCTCTAAACAAAATCCCATCTTGGATTAAGTAATCCAACCATCTTGTCCTATCCAATGTAACAAGTTCCAAACACTTGCCTTCCAAGCTTCTGCAAAGTCTAGATCTTCTAGATACAAACTCTTGAGTTCATTGAACCCAACAACCTCTATATTCATCTCTATCAACAATTTTTTCCTTCTACTTAAGGCATCTACAACTCTGTTTGACCTTCCACTCCTATGCTTCAAAAGAAAAGTATAACTCTGCAAAAACTTGACCCATTTTAAGTTCCTTTGATTTAACTTTCCTTGACTATTGAGATACTGCAAAGCTTGGTGATTAGTATATAAAACAAATTCCTTTGGCAACAAATGGTGTCTCCATTTCTTCAAATCCTGAACTATAGCATAAAACTCCTGATCATGTAGACAAAATATTTCTTCTTAGCATCATTCAACTTCTCACTAAAATAGGCAACAGGCTTACCTTCTTGACTCAAAACAACTCCTATGGAAGTGCCACTAGCATCACAATCTACCTGAAAGACCTTATTGAAATCTGGAAGTTCCAAAATAGGTTGCTCTATAACTTTCTTCTTCAACATATCAAAATTTTTGGTTGCTCCTGTAGTCCACTTAAAATCTTTTCTATCTCCTCTCATTGCTTTAGTTAGAGGTGCACAAATACTACTGAAATTCTTAATTTAAACTTTCTGTAAAAACTTGCTAGACCATGAAATGATCTTACCTCTGTAACACTCCTCGGGGTAGGCCATTTAATGATAGCTCTCACCTTCTTTGGATCCATTTTAAGACCCTCTACTGATACAACAAATCCAAGATACACCAATTCTCTCTTCACAAAGCTACATTTCTTCAAATTAATTAGTAGCTTCTCCTCCCTTAGCTTCTCAAAAAAAATTCTGATATTCATCAAATGCTCCTCCAATGTCTTGCTAAAAATTAAAATGTCATCCAAATAAATAATAAAAAATTTACCAAAAAACTCTTTTAGTACCTCATTCATGAGTTTCATGAAGGTGCTCAATGCATTGGTTAGCCCAAAGGGCATGACTAACCACTCATACAAGCCCTCTTTGGTCTTGAATGTTTTCTTTCATTCATCTCCTTCTCTAATCCAAATTTGGTGATAACCACTCTTTAGATCTATCTTCGTGAAGTACTCAACTCCACTCAAACAATCCATGGTGTCATCCATTCTTGGAAACAGAAATCTATACTTGATGGTGATCTTATTAATGGCTCTGGAATCTATACACATCCTCCATTCTCCATCCTTCTTTGGTGCTAGTACTGTAGGTACTGCACATGGACTCAAACTCTCTTTGATCAATCCCTTCCACAACAACTCTTGCACTTGTCTGTTCAACTCTTCACTCTCTGCTAAAGTCATATGATGAGCTACCTTATTGGAAAACTGGCTCCAGGAATCAGGTCCATTTGATGACTAATATTTCTTATTGGAGGCAAACCTTTACATACGTTATAAAAATTAATAGCTTGAAACTCATTCAACAAATCTGAAACCTCTATAGGTGCCTCATTATTATCTTCTTTATCAACTCTAGGGATCAATGTAAAACACATATGCTCATGCCTCATACCTTCTAGGAACTTTCTTCCATCAACCAAAAAAATTATTGCATTACTGCATACCTTTTCCTCTACCTCTTTCAAGGGTTTCAACTTATGATGAACTCCATCGTCTGTCAAAGATAGTAGGTTTTGGCATGTCCATCATGTAATGCTCGCCGATCAAACTGCCATGGTCTGCCTAACAACATATGACAAACATCCATAGGAATAATATCAAACAATACCTCATCATGGTAATTTCCAATCTTGAACTTTACCAGAAATTGTTCATTTACCAAAGCTTTATGGTCCTTCTGCAACCAAGCAATCCGGTATGGATTTGGATGCCTTCTTCTCTCCAAATGCAACTTACTAACCATCTCTTCTGAAACAAGGTTATCTGCACTACCTCCATCAATAATAACATTGCAAAATTTACCTTCACACTTACATCTAGTGTGAAACAAATTCTTCCTTTGGGTTGGTTCTTTCTCCTCATTCAACAAGGATCTTCTGGTAACAAGAACTTCTCCTCTTTCTGTATCCTCAGAATGTGAAGACTCAACATCTTCATGTACATGTGCAACTCGTGCATTACCCTCAGGTCTCCTATTTTTCCTTGCTTGATGTTGAGGACACTCATATGCCCTATGCCATTCTTCTCCACATTGGAAATAGGTTCCATGAAAGCCTCCTCTCCTTGGTCCTTGTCCAGATCTTCCTCTTCCTCTTTGGTCTCCATTATTTTGATCATGAGGATGATAGGTGTTATCTTCTTTTTGGTTCTGGCTGCTATCGGATCCTTCACCTTTCTTTTGATCTTCATTTTGACCTCCATATGACTATCCACTAGTCCTTCCACTGCAACCTCCACTTCTTTGCTTACTTTCAAACCTTCTATTCAACTTCTCTTCTACCTTCAAAGTAAACTGATATGCATCTTCAATGGTAGACATTCTTACCAGACTCAACTATTCTTGAATGCTCAGTTTCAACCCATTTATATATAACATGCAACTTTCTCCTTGTTGGCCTTAGAATGACCTGTTCTAATTAGGACTCGGTAGAATTCTTCTATATACTCCTTAACAGATTTTCCTTCTTGTTTCAACCCTTGCATCTTCTCAACAAATCCAACTCATAGTCTCCAAGAATGAGTTGTCTTTTAAATTTTTTCACCATCTGATCCTATCTTGTTATTTTCTCTTTTCCTCTTCTATTTCTTTCCAACTGGAATTCTTTCCACCATATGCTAGCATGGCCTTTTAGTTTGGCCTTTGCAAATTTGACCCTAGTTGGGTCTTCTATTTCCTCATACTCAAAATACTCTTCCATGGACATTGATCCAATCGATCAGCTCCTCTGGATTTAGGTTTCCAAAAAAATCAGAAACTTCTATCTTTGGCCTCTTTCCAATCTTGGAAATGGCCCTAATAAGTCTAACTTCTCTAGGATCCATTACATCATGTGCTTCCTCTTCGAATGGCTCCTCATCTTTAGCCTCATTCTCACTTTCATCTCTTCTTCTGATATTAGCTCCCATACACAGCTTCTCTTGCAGTGCTTGAACTTGTCTTTGGAGGGCTCTAAAACCCTCTTCTGTTACCCCAACATTTCTTCCACCACGGTTTTCTTCATGGACACATCTTTTCTCATAGGCCCACAACCATAAGTCCTGGTGCAAACTGCCTCATGTTCGGCGATCTGTTTACACACTCAGGAAAACCCACTCTAATACCACTTGATGAAGGGTACTCCCCTTACAATCTAAATCTCACAAAAACAACAGATAATGGCACAAACAAAATGCAAGAAGGAAAGAAAATATTTTCTATTATCACTAAAATGAAAATGAAATTACAACATTATATTTGCCATCACATGGGCTTTTTGATTACATAAATCTGTAAGTATGCAAATCAGAGCCACCATCTACTTTTCCTTGACCTCCCTTATGTAGTCCCTCTTTATATCCTTTATTTGGGAGGTGTAACCGCCCTAGAATCTTCTAGAAAGTGTAACTTCCTTGAGAAGATATTTTGAAATTTTATTAATTTTGCTGTTACAACTTCGTGGGGTCATAACTTTTGACCCGACCATCGGATTTTCTATTATAATATCTTTTCGGAAAGATCTCGGGAATTCTTCCGCTAGAAAATAGGGCTTAAATGCTAGCTACTTTTTTTTTTATCAATTTTCAGGCCCATCTGGAGCCTCTAAGTGCCTCAAAATTAACTCTAAAGATTTTACTAGGATTTTCAAAAATTAAAATTTCAATATCTCTCAAATGAAAAATGGTATTGAAGTGATTTCTTTTCCATTGGATTCAATTTACCATTCTGGAGGTCTATGTAAGATTTCGTGTCCAACTATGAATAGATGAAAACTTACTAAAATAGTAACCCTGCCAAAATTAGCCCTTACTGAAAAAAAGCAACATTTTTTTTGGGTGATGCAAGATTTCTCTTACACCCTGGATGCTCCTGCATCACCATCTCCATGAAGAAGTAAGAAGGAATAAGCCTCAAAAAAGATATCTCTGAAGATGAATCAAATGTTTTCGAGAATGTTTCAAAAAATAAGGTGTGACCCCAATCAAGGAAGAAGACAAAAGATGTGGAAACTTAAGAACAATATCTAGAATGTCTTGAAACCTCATCAAAGGGTTGATGAACGGCGAGGTTCACAAAACCAATATGACAATCAAGAGCAACATCACCATTCTTCTCTATTATTTTATATCATTATTTTATTATTGTTCAGGTATTATCAAATCTTAATCAAATTTTTTAGCATCTCTTTCTATGCTTGATATTAAAGGAACATTTTTTTTTTGTTTGATCTTTGTCCATTCCAGTTTCAGTTGAGCACATCTCTATATTTTTTTAAATACATCTATTTCTAACTTATCATTTTCATATTTATTGAACCACTATAGTCTACCATTTTATGAGGCTCTAATTTGTAATCAATGGAAGGTCAAGATAAAATCTAAAGATTTGAATCTACATACATAATACTTCTATCTATTTACTAACTTTAATCTATTGTGCTTCATAAAATATATAATGACAGACTAACTCCAATTGTGTTTATATCCAAAGACATTAGAGATTTGGTTATGTAAGAAAAAGTAAATTGATATTAGCATTTAAAAAAATAAATTAACAGTAAAATAAATTTTTAATTCAACTATTATGTGATTAA
>VDFB02047230.1:263174144-263204062 GCA_007258455.2 Sequoia sempervirens
GATCACCCAGTTAAGGGGAGAGTATAGACCTAATGCCACATTCAAAGCAAACAGATGTTCTTTTTAAAACCCAAATCACAATGATCTAATCTAAGTGAAGATATTGCTTCACTAAAAATAAATTTGTTCAATTTTAACTGCAAGATCATTGTTTGGTGTCTATCGTAGATTGCTTCATTTTATCCAGATGTGGCTACCCTAGGATTGTTTCATTTTAAAATCTAGAAAAAGAAAAGAAAGAATTCTGTCTGCGGAAGGCGTCAGACTTAGAATTCTATATTTTTATTACAATCCATATGCACCAGAACAAAAGCTATATGCGCCAGAATAGAAACTAAATGCACTGGAACAGAAGCTGTATGTGCCAGAACATAAGCTGAATGCGCCGCAAGAAAGATTTATATGCTCTAAAAAAGTTACTGTGTGCCAAAAGGAAAAAGTTACTGTATGCACCTAAACAGTCACTAGATGCACCTAAATAGTTACTAGATGTGCCTAAACAGTCACTATATGCACCTAAACAGTCACTAGATGCACTCCAAAATCCTGCAAAACAAAAAAGTTAAAACCCTGTATGCGCTGCGAAAATTTTTGAATGTGCCTAAACGCCAATTTTTTTTCGAAAATTAAATCTAGAACGTGAAACTGTCAACAAAAACTTGTAGATAATGTTAAATTCGTGGGTTCGAGCCCCACGGTGGGTGCCATTTTATGTGTGTATGAAATATTGGATCAATTTAAATGAAATCAAACACATATAAATAAGACATTAAATCTGGAAAAACTGAAAATATAAACATAATATGCAAACCGTTATCGCAGCTTTCCCGAAACTATCTTATCTCTCTCTAACTCTAGCATTTTTTTGGTTTCCCAATGGCTCTCAGATCAATAGATCAAGCTCAACAAAAGGACAACATGAAGAATGAGATTTTAAAATGCATATTGTGCTAAATGCGAAACTATGCTAAAATGAAAGTATGGCTGTGGAGCTGAAAATGTATGATTACATAAGCAAGATGAAAGTATGGCTATGTAAATGCGTATGAATCTGTAGGTGTATGTGTGCGTAGTGTGTAAGTAACCAAAAGCTTGGATTTGTGCTAGAATTTATAGTTTTCGAATAGATTCGATTGGCTAATTCGATCGACAGCCTAGATTAAGCTTGTTCGAATGGACGGTGGTAGATTTTTGAAAGTGGAGAGGGAGATGGTAGGTTTCCCTTTTCCTTCAATTTTGTCATTGAGTTTTGAAGGGAAATTTCCATTTCGAAGAGTGAGTTTAGAATTTGGAAGGGTGATTTGAGAATGAGTTAAAATTAAATAAATTAAATTTATTTAATTTGGAAGTGGAGACGAATATGGCAACTCGCATAATTAAATAAATCATATTTAATTATGTTTTAGAAATGAAATTAGGGTGAGATGGAAAATATTAAATAAAATATTTAATATTTAATTCGATTATGGGGTGAAGGGAATATTCCATTATTCAAATATTCAAATATTTAAACTTTGGAATGATGTGATAATCAAATATAAATAAATTATAAAAATTTATTTAATTTAATTAAGTGAAAAGTGGAAGGTGGGATGAAGAAGATATTGCATTATTTAAATATTCAAATATTTAAACTTTGGAATGATATGATAATCAAATATAAATAAATTATGAGAATTTATTTAATTTGATTAAGTGGAAGGTGGAAATGTCAATAATTAAATAAAATTATTTATTTAATTATGGTAGAAGAAGCTAGAAAATGAACAATATAAATAAATAATTAAATTTATTTATATGTAGATGACTTTAGGGGAATTAATTAAATAATTCATATTTAATTAATTAACAAGCTTAATCATGACCATTTTTAGACGTATACAATATGTATATATATGTATACATATATATATATATATATGTATACATATATATATATGTATACATATATATATATACATATATATGTATAGATGTATATATTAATGTATATATGTATATATGTATATATGTATATATATATTCAATGCCAGCCCTATTCAAAGGAAATTTCCCAATTTTAATTACAATTAACTACTTACAAAATAGGCATTCAATGCCTATATAATCAACTCAAGATTTACATATAGGGAAAGGCCATTATCATAACATCTAAATGATAGTGAATTGTAGTTAGCTATGTGTCTGAGGATAACTACGGTGTACCCCAGAGAGTTCTACTGAAGCCATTGAAGATTACGATCACTCAACCGTAATAAAAAGTATTTGTTACTACAATCAAATCCTTAATGAAAGTGCATGTCAAGGACTAAATCAAACTTCAAAATTGAGGGGCGCTATCTACATTGCGATGAACCCAATATATATAACAATAAAAGGGCACACATGATGCTTAGAACTATAAATGATACTCAATAAATTTCTAGTCGAACTCTTAAATAGCCTCCAATATACCAACATATATAGGGAGAAAACAACGAATGAGATTGTTAATAGATTCATGGAGTTCTAGTTTGTTTTTATTCAATTTTTCAGCTATCCTTAATAACTTTGATTTTAGAGGAACTTCAAGTAATGAACAGATCTACTTTAGTATAGATATGACAACCATACAATCGACCATGATCAGACTCATTGAAACCAAGGTAAATAAAAAGTTAGCAATTTTCGCCACTTGATCAAGAGGATCTTACCTTGAGATTAAAATTTCCCATGAGAACTTACGCATAAATGAATTGAACAAGATAATAACAGGTCTTCCTTAGGCTTAAACAAAGAAAATATTTGCTCAAGGAATAAACCGACATGCAAACCACACAGAGGTGGCATGATAAACATTAAGGAAAGTCAATGTTGCTGCTTAATCTTAGTGTCCATTTATGGTTTAAACTAATCATATCTTACACTAACCAAGGCTCACAATTGGATGAGGATATGGGATGAAGATCCTAGGTAAAAACATCAAATTTAGAAATGAATTTAGAGCCAACTTATGTAGATTCTGAGTTAAGAAAATCTTCCATTACTACAATTAATCAAGGCATTCTTTCTCAACAGAACACTGGTTAATCCCCATAGAATTGGAAGCAATGAGAAATCTGAAAACAAAATTAAGGAAGACGACACCTATGATGCTAGAGAGACTATAAATTTCAAGCCAAACATATGATGGCATGGAGAACAACTATATTAATATCATAACTAAATCTACAGGTCTTTGTGTTGCTAGTTAAAAAATACTACAACAGGTCTCTATATTTTCAGTGAACAAATACTAAGCTTGTACAAACAAAAATCAAGGGCTTATAAAGAATACAAAGGAAACAAAAACTTCTCTTAACAAAGTTATGCAGAATGTATCTATATGCAGGAGAGGTGACTGCCATCATCTAGTCCTTTTAATTTTCTTACAATTTCCATATCATATTTCCAATTTTATTTGAAGAAATTTGAGCATTTTGGTAACTAGGAAAGGATTTGATAATCTACTAAAGAAACCACAATAATTAGACATTCTCCCATTCTAATCAAATAACACAAAATTAAATAGAGGTAAAGACCATGGAACCTGGATTCTTAGAGATAGAATTTGATGCTGAGCTGAGATTGGTAGTTGAATCTAAGCTCCTAGCTGCAACTTCTTAATTCATGAGAGCTTTAATACACTTTCAGTTGTTTCCAATTTTTTTCAGAATCCCCTTTCAGAATTAAAAGAAAACCCCCCAAAAAATATTCACGAAAAAAACCAAAAAGAAAACAAGAATTATTTTTTCCTGAGAGAAATAAAAGGCCAATTCCTCTGTGGAGTTAGCTCCACTTCTCTTTAATTACTCCTCCACTACTTTGATTACCTTCTTATCCGAGAGTTTCCCTCCATTTGAAATTTTATTTATTTAATATTTCTTGTAATTTCACTTCAAACCCTCTCTTCCATATAGCACACAACATACTATTGATTTAATAATTTATTATTTAAACTACATATACAGTTTGCTTATGCAACATAATAATACATAAATATAAATACATTTATATATATATACCTATTTATTTAAACATCCTATTTTAAATAAAAAGTCTTAATTTAATAAAATTTAATACAATATAAGATTTAATTTAATTCTTTAATTTAATTAGTCTTTTATATAAAACCTTTTGTTTCATCAATTTAATTATAATGAAATAATCAAACAAGCACAAGTCACAGACAAGACTCCAAGAAAAGTCAACCAAATATCAACTGAAAGCATGACCAAGGTTGAACGACCACATGGAAATGAAAAGATACTAATAGAACTTACTAACTAGGTGCGACAACAAAGATTCATCCTTGAAAAGGATGATGGCTCGAATTGGGGAACCTAGTGTACCTCCAAAACAACAAATCCATTGGGATCTGGCATGCTTAGACCTAATAATCAGGTGGAGTCGATGCCTTATACCTATAGCTTGCATAAAAATGAAGGGTCGAGCATGTGCATAAGGAAATAACTAGTCACACCATGATGGGGAAATCACAGAGTCACAGGGCGCTTGCAAGCAAGTGATGCAACACTGTTCCCCATCACTGACACATAATAACTACTATTAGAACATGATACGTATACATCTAACATTACGTAACATCATCATATCCATTATACTCAATAAATAATCAACTAATCTACTAAACATGATATCAATAAAAACATCAGATGTCCATTATTATCAAAATAATATCATAATGTCATTAACCAATCACAATGTTAACTCATCAAAGTATCACCATGTTTGAGTAACATCCAACAGTGTCATAATGTCTAACAAGTAGTAACATAAGGTCAAACAAAACATCATAAAGTCTAGATGCAAATCAAAGAAGCTGTCCAAACATATGCAAACTGAGGGGGCATCACATCCTCCCCCTAGGACCAGGCTTACTCCCGGAAGCCTTTAAATAGGTATGGATAAAGCTCTCTCATCTTGGAAGCATCCTCCTAGGTAGCTGAAGATTCATCATTTGGATCCCATTGGACCCTACCCTGCTCTATGTCTTGTCCCTTGAGTGTGATTCTCTTGTACTAAGTGATTCCTATGGGCTCCAATCCAGCTGCCCATCCTCTACCTGTAAAGCATTCCAATCAAGGACGTGAGATATATCAGGATAATATGGTCTAAGTACTGAAATGTGAAATACATCATATATGCATGAGAGACTAGGCGACAAAGAAAGAAGGTATGCTACAAGACCAATTCTCTCCAAGATCTCAAATGGTCTAACGAAACGTGGTGTGAGATTAAATCCTTTTCCATAACGAATTAGACTCTTTCGGGATCGCACATGCAGGAATACCCTATCACCAACTAAAAAATGACAGTCTACCCTGTGAGCATCGACATATTTCTTTTGCCTATTTTGAGCTTCCATTAAATGCTCCCTAATCCGAACCACCTGTTGCTCCATCTCTTGAAGCATCTCTGGACCCAATAGAACCCTGTCCTCCAAACTGTCCCAACTCAACAGGGTTTGACACAGATGATCACATAACTCCTAGAAGGGAGGCATGCCTATAGAACTGTGATAGTAGTTATTGTATGCAAACTCTACTAGATGTAGGTAGTCCTCCCATCGTGTCTGCTGATCCATGACGTACATTCACAACATGTCCTCAAGAATTTGATTGACCCTCTCGGTCTGCCCATCTATCTCTGGGTGATAAGATGAACTAAAGTTCAACTGAGTCCCCAAAGCATGCTATATAGACATCCAAAGAGCTAGTAAATATTGGATCTCTATTAGAAATGATCCGACGAGGAATATCGTGTAACCTGAAAATGTCCTCCATCAAAACTCTAGTCACTGATGAAGCATTGTATGAGAAACATACAGGAGAGAAGTATGCCACCTTTGTTAATATGTCTATAGTGACCATAATGGCATCATGCCGACATGAAGAAATAGGAAAACCAAATATAAAATCAATTGAGATAATATCCCATTTCCACTTCAGAACCAAGTGAGGTTGCAAAAGTCCTTCAAGATGTTGGTGTTCAACCTTCACTCTCTGACACTCAAGACATCTAGACACAAAATCAACAATATCTCTCCTCATACCATCCCAAAAGTACAACTGTCGAAGATCATCGTGCATCTTTTTAACACTAGGATGAGCTGAATATGGTGTCTGATGTGCCTTTGACATAATCAAAGTGTGAAGGTCTCCAGTGGAAGGTACATAAATATTATCCAAATTCCTTAAAAGGCCATTTGACTCTAGGGTATATCTTGCAAATATTCCCTCTAAAGTCCTACTTGAATCCACTTTAGACCTCACCTCCTAATACCAACCATCTGAAGGAAGTGCTAAAAGTATCTAACTCCTCAAATCCACACCAAGAGTCACTACCCAAAACTCATGTCTCCATCTACTAAGTGCATTTGCAACTACATTCTCCTTTCCCTAAAATAACTTCACTTCAAAATCATATTAACATAGAAATTCCATCCATTGTCTTTTCCTAACATTTAGATTAGGTTGTGTAAAGATGTACTGCAAACTATAGTGATCAATGTGCAACTCAAATTGATGCCCCAATAAAAAGTGTCTCCATCTTGTCAAAGCATGTACCACGGTGGCTAACTCAAGATCATGGGTAGGGTAATTCAATTCATGATCCTTGAGTTTGCGAGACTCATAGGAAATCACGTGTCCCTACAAAATTAACACAACTCCTATACCCTCCAAGGAAGCATCTGTACACACTGCAAAATCTCCAGAAGGATCAGGAACAACTAGAATCAGAGCACTGGTCAATCTCTCCTTAAGAGTCTGAAATGTTGTCTCGCACTGCTCTAACCAAACAAATTTCTTCCCTTTCCTTTGAATATAAGTAATGGGGTGTCCTATCCTCAAAAAACCCTATACAAACCCTCGGTAAACCCCATGAAAACCTTTGACACATTAGTAGGTGTAGGCCAATCAATGACTGCTTGGATATTGGAAGGATCTATTGTAATTCCCTCACCAGATATAACATATCCTAGATATTTCACCTCTGTCTTGAAGAACTCACATTTCGACAAGTTAGCATATAGCTTATTCTCTCTCAAACACTGTAGTACTTGTCTCAAGTGATCCTCATGCTCCTCCATGGTCTTGGAATATATCAATATATCATCTAGAAACACCAAGATAAACAGGTCAAGGTAGGTGCAAAACACACCATTCATCAAACTCATAAAAACTGAGGGTGCATCCATTAACCCGAACGACACCACTGTGAACTTGTAATTTCCATATCAAGTACGAAATGCGGTCTTATGTATATTTTCCTCAAAGATGCGTAGTTGGTGATAGCCTGATTTAAGATCAATCTTTGATAATACCCTTGCACCCTTGATCTAATCAAATAGGTCAGCTATCCTCGACAACTATTTATTCCTTATTGTCATCTTGTTCAACTGTCGTTGGTCTATACACAATCAAAGGGACCCATCCTTCTTTTTCACAAATATCATCGGTGCTCCCCAAGGAGAGACACTACAACGAATAAATCCCTTCTCTAACAACTCCTCAAGCTATAATCAGAGCTCCTTAAGCTCCTAAGTGGTCATCTAGTAAGGAGCTCATGAAATAGACTCAGCTCTAGGTATAAGATCAATCTTAAAGTCGATGTCATGCTTAGGTGGCATCCCTGGAATCTTGCTAGGAAACACATCAACATATTGTCAAAGAATGGGATGACTATCAAGCAACACCTCCTCCTGACCCTCTCCTAACTCCAAATCATTGACTGTCACTATAAATAACTGACAACTCTATTGCATACACCTCCTCAACTACATAGCTGAGATCATCCTCAAAGAAATAGGTCTCTGAATCCCAACTACCTGGACCTCCCGTTCAGAATCATCAACACACTTCACTGACTTGTGATGAAAATATATGACTACTTTGTGGGCCTCTAAACAATCCATGCCTAATACAACATCACAAGAAATAAGAGGAATGATACGAAGATAACCATGGTGTCAAGAGATCCAATCTTCAAACTACAACCATGGAAAAAAGAATCAGCTGCGACCTTAGCATCAGAAGCTAACTCAACCTGCCACCTGTCATCCTGCTTCACTACCACCAGTCCACATTGTACTACTACAAAAGGAGAAGTAAAGGAGTTTGAAGCACCTAAATCAAAAAGTACAAAAACTCTACCACCTTGTAACACACCTGATGTCTCAACCACCGTCCCCTGGTGCTTAGCCTAGCAATTTTTAACCACAACAAAAACCCTATGTGATCTTCTAGCATCCCATGTAATATCTAAAGCTATAGGTCTATGAGAAAATACAGTAGTGCCCTTCTGAGGACATTAACGAGCAATATGACCCTACTGTCCACATGAGAAGCACCCTGTACCTCTGCCAAAACCTCCACTACTTGGAGGTGCACTAGACTGCTAAACACTGCCCCTATTAATTGTAGACTATGAACTCTAGCCTGGATGATTAGAGTGGTAATGCTTAAATCATCTCTAGTTCCTATCTCTCTTGGGTTGAGATCTATCATCTTGACGAGATTGAGAGTTCTTATGTTTAGAATATGAGGGTTGCTACTACTGTTGGCCACCCTTAGAGGGTTCCTGCTAACTCCTAGATGGTCTTGTTGACTGTGACTAACCACCACATGAACTAAACCCTGCCAGAGGTGCAATACAAATCTGAACCCCCATCTATCCACCTAAGGCCATAACTAGATTTTCCTCAACAATTTGAGCCTTTTTCAAAACTACCTCCATGGTCTTCAGATCAAACACTCAAACTCCACCACTGATGCAGGAATTTAAGCCCCTAATGAAATGTTGTACTAACATGCACTTGTCATCTCCAATGCTAGCACACTACTTAAGTTCATAAAATTTCTGCTCATACTATTCCACTAACATTGCCAATAGTCTAAACTCATGAAACTCATCTTCTTGGTGCTGCCACCAATGGTTAGACAAGAATTGAGCTCTGAATCTCTCAAGAAACATCTCCCATGACATTGAGTCTATATCCAGATGGAGTTATTTCTCCTCAATATGCCACCATGTGGAAGAAAACCCTCAAAGATGCATAATGGAACATTTGGCCTTGCTATTTCTACCATATGGGTGCATAGAAAAACATCGATTCAGAATGATAAGCTAGGTCTCCGCCTCTAATCCACTGCCTATACCATCAAATGTCAGAGGACGTGCTCAAAGAAGGTCCTTCATGTGACCTGCTAAAATGGCATCCTACTCAACAACTAACTCCCTCTTCTTGGGAGATCTCTCTCTCTCTCTCTCTCCTGAATCACTAACTGCTCACCTTCCTGCCTCAGACCAAGCCGAGCAAGAACCTCCTCTAGTAATTGGTGCAATTGTGCGCCCTCCATCCTAGGCTGACCCAGATTATGTCCTAAACCTCCCTAATTGTTCTGTGAACTTTGGTGCTCCTCACGATCTAACTCATGAGAACTCTATGTAGGTGAATCTTGGTGATTGGCCCTATGGCCAACACCATGATCTCTACCTCACCCTTGACCTCTACCTCGTCTCCTAGGCATGATCCTACATAGATAAGTTTAGGGTATTAAACGAGGTCAACAAAAAATTACTAAACTTCAAACTATACATTTAAGACAACTTAATGGGCTTAGTAATATACCCAGAGTACCTAGTGTTTAAACTTGGGCTCTAATACAATGTGTAATGCCCCCACCGAGAACCCTAGAGGACAAAACCTATATAATGGAAAACATATATATTTTTTTAAAGCAATGTCGTGTGAATGAAATTGAACATAACCTTAATTATTACCCTATGTCCCCTAGGGTGCACAACTGCATTACTTATTTCCATTATCCAAATTTATAAAAACCAAATAACTTATTAACAACCAAACACTAATCATCATTTAGCATAACATTTACTCATCACAAATGATCATATGAACCATGAGAAACATCCATTCTATAACATAAAAGTATAACTAAATTACTTTCATTTCAATTAAAAAATACAATATCACTAATTACATAATTCCTTGCATACATGAGTTACATCAATTTAGTGTTTCAATTACAATATGTACAATAATACTTTCTCGATACAAGTGATAAGTTCTCAACATAAGATACATGAAACATGATAAATATACAATACATTTACAAGTACAATGATCAAACTCCAAGAGTAGATGCAGTGTAGAAGTCATTGGATCAAACAAAGTCATCACATCATGAACATGAAGTGAACCCAATGGAGAATGTAACATGTTCCACCCAACCACATGAACCCAAAGGTTCACCCCCTGTGCTAGGAGGTAACAAAGGGCCCCACCATAACTAATAGACAAGGTCTAGTAATAACAAGCTTGACATAACTCACAACACAAGAGGAACACATCAAAAACAACAACAACAACATTGATGACTATACTTCCAGAGGCTCACAAATACTCAAGGTGAAGCCAAGCAAGGGAACTCATGGTTGTCATAGGGGAAGTGTCATCACTTAGCTAGACATCGGCTATCTAGGTAGATCTTCCTAGGCCACAACCCCCATCCTAGGTTATCCTCATAGCCTCTACCAATCTCTAGCCCCTTATGCCAACTAAGCGGAATTAACCTACCTCTCGTGGAGACTAAGTAGTTGATTATGCCATTCTAGGCCTTCTCGTCTCACCTGAAGCCTATATGAGTAGTTGAGGCTGAGCGAGGTATTAACTTATCTTGCTTAATATTTGAACCACCCTTTCCCCTTAGTTTATTTTAATGTTATCACTTGTTAACAAACTCCCACATGGGTTATCCAAGTGCCCCTTTGTGTGCCGAACACCATTGGAAGCCACTCCCCTACTGACCATCAAAACAACTAAAATTAAAAAAAAATCCACTTGCACAACTCAAAACTTAAGTGAATAACCCAACGAGGCATTACCCTTCCTGCTCATAAAATCAATGAAATCAATCAAAAAGATAACTATAATGTGCAAGGTGAATGAACAACATTAACATATTCAATACACAATTCCCATAACCATGGAAAACAAGATTCCCATTAAAAGACAATGCTCTCAAGCCTCTGAAGACTCTAAGTTCAATTCACAATATAAGATAACAACAGATGACTCCACAATTTAAATCTAATTCACACCCACACACTCAAATTACTTCACCAATTCAAACACAAAAGATATTAGTTTTAAAATGGATAACAAAAAGAAACATATATTTTGAAATACAAATTTCCTCTCATCTAATTATGAACTCATCATTCTTGTTTAAATGATTTATTTTATGTTTTAACACAAGTCCTAACCATAACTCTCACCATTTAAATAACAATGATCTTAATCAATAAACATATATATTTATATTTAGCTACATATATATATATATCTATATATATATATTCCACCTATTTTAAAACACCATAAATTCACATTCCACCACATGCTATGCACTGTTAACAGCGATCAAAGGTTCGCAGGATGAGATATAATATGTAAAGATATATATATATATAGTATTAATATTCAGTGCCGACTTGATTTAAAGGAAATTTCCCAATTTTAATTGCAATTAACTGCTTACAAAATAGGCATTCAATGCCTATATAATCAACTCAAGATTTACATATAGGGAAAGGCCATTATCATAACAATTAAACGATGGTGAACTGTAGTTAGCTATGTGTCTGAGGATAACTATGGCGTACCCCAAAGAGTTCTACTAAAGCCATTGAAGATTACAATCACTCAATCATAATACATAGTATTTATTAATGCAATCAAATCCTCAATGAATGCACATGTCACGGACTAACTCAAACTTAAAAAATAGAGGGGTGCTATCTGCACTGCAAACAACCCAATATATATAACAATAAAAGGGCACACATGACACTTACAAATACAAATGATACTCATTAAATTTCTAGTCAAACTCTTAAATAGCCTCTAATATACCGACATATATAAGGAGAAAACAATGAATGAGATTGTTAATAGATTCATGGAGCTCCAGTTTGTTTTTATTCAATTTTTTAGTTATCCTTAATAACTTTGATTTTAGAGGAACTTAAAGTAATGAATAGATATACTTCATTATAAATAAGGTAGCCATAAAATCGACCATGATTAGACTCATTGAAACCAAGGTAAACATAAAGTTAGCAACTTTTTCCACTTGATCAAGAGGATCTTACCTTGAGATTAAAATTTCCCATGAGAATCTATGCATTAATCGTCTGAATAAGATAATAAAACATCTTCCTTCGGCTCAAACAAAGAAAATATTTGCTAAAGGAATAAACCTGTAGTGCATGTTTTGCACACATGCCCCGTCGAGGGAAGGGACCCCAAATTTTTTCTTAAGTCAGGTCATTTTGACCTCATCTCATTTTGTGCGCCTCTGTTTTTGTGCCCAAGTTAGCCATGAGCCTTAAAACGATCAATTTCATGTTTGCCAAATTCACCTTGTTGAGTTTTGCTAGGTCATTTTCTTCGACGGGCTTAGCCCTGCGGGTTTCTCTATAGCCTTTCGCTAGACATCCCTTGGCCCATGTGGACTCACATTCTTGGGTCTCCTCCCGCCCTTTGCCATCCTGCTTTGCCATTCACCTGCAACCAAGCTTCTGCATCTGCTCGACATATAGGCCCCGCTCCTATTTTCACCGCTGCATCGGTCAACCTTCACGGACCTGCATTTGCGGGTTTCCTTATACAGATCTCCATCCCTATTTTTTTCTTTTGTGGCGGCCAACCCCTCTTCAACGCTTGCATAATAGGCCCTACTGTTGGTCCTACCAGCCTAACATGACGTGCTTCAAAAATGCTTAGGTCCAAACATTTGTGGGTCTTCATGTGCGGTTTTCCCCCTGCCCGACCTCCATCGCCTAATGAATAAGCTCTATTAGGTCCATGCTCACCGGTGGGTCCACCCTCGTAGGCCGCTGATCATGGAAAGTCACCACTACATGACACTGTTTACAACAAAAAACCTTTGTTGCCTCATTTCCATGTTGGCCTATGACCCAACAACGTTGTTTCCCTACCACAGGCCTCAACTAGTGTTTTACCATTTCCTCAATGAAATCCTTTGGACATCTGCCCAAAAATTTCCATCCACAAGCATGACCTCAGATATCCTTCTTGCGACGTATTTCCATGTGGGACCCGCTTAACCGTCTACCTCACTCTCTGGGAAATGATAACTGGTGTTGCTAAGCAGCTCTCTTGCATCTCTTTCTTGTGGGTGGCATAGTTGTGCACACATCAGTATGAGATACGTAATGATTAAAGAGGATTTTGCATCCCTAGTGCCAAGGCTTATTGACAACGACAATCCAATGTAGATTCCTTCACATGGAGTTGGGGAAAAGACAACTAGTGCACAAGCGTTGTTCAGGTTCAACGACCATTCATATTGCCTGACATCCATTTTAAGATCTAAGGTAATTAGTGTATGCAACCTAAAATGGTCACCTAGACTTTGGGCCCCATTTATTTAATTTGTCAACATCAACTTTTTGAATCAATGATTGTCGCATTTTCAAATCATATTTCTTAATCAATTCATAACTATTTCAAATGTTTTAATTTTTCCTAAGGTTTGAATGCTTCATTAATTTTATTTAATCAAAAGAAATAAATCCCTTTTAATAAATAAAATAATGTTATTTAATTGAAGTTAATATTACTTAAATAAAATGATGCTATTTAATTAAATCTATTTTTAATTAAATAATTTTATTTTATTAATATTCATTTCTAAATTACATAATCTTATTTTATTTTATTAAAAGAGATATTATCATCTTAAATGAAATTAAATAAATGAAATATCCTCTCAAGAATATCCCGTGATGAAAAAAAGGGAAACAAATCAGTTAAAAGGGAAATAAACTAAAAAAAGAATTCCAATCAAGATTTGTTTCTATTTTTCTATTTATCCCACATTGTTTCTGAATTTGCCTTCAATTCTACTTTTGCCTATAAAATGAGCCCTCTCATTAAAAAAAAAAAAAAAAAGAAGAAAGAATCACGAATTTTTACATCAGATTTATGCTACAAATTTTCTTGAATTTTATCATTTGAGATTACAATAGTTTGATTTTATAAGCATCTTAGTTTTACATATAGTTTAATATTACATTTTAGCTTAATCTTCATAGTAGATTAATTTAAAGTAATTCATTGCATCGCATGTATAATTGACCTTTCATTTCAATAAAATTATTTTGTTATTTTATTTACGCTTCATTTAGATTAGTTTCATTACATTGCAAGCATCAGATTCATGGAGATTGGCATTCTGCTTTTCCTTCTTGGAATTTCTGCCCAGACCGTATTTGTGGGTAATCGGTCAACCAGGGCCACAATATCAACTCTTCTGATGAGAGTCAAATCGATTGCAAGGACTCATTATTGAGTATCCTCGCATGCAAGGATTCACATAAGTATAACATATTTTCAGTTATACATTTTGGCGCCCACCGTTTTTAATTTTTAGTTTTTAATTTAGTTTAGTTTTTAATTTACTTTTTAATTTAGTTTAGTTTTTAATTTTGCTTTTTAATTTTAGTTTTAATTTAGTTAGTTTTTTGCTAATTTTAGTTTTTAATTAGTTTTTAGTTTTGCTCATAAATCCTGTTTCCAATTTCGCCTGGTAGGGAATTTTTTTTTTTTGGTTTTGTAGATGTGGTCTAAATCCGGGACCGGTATCTTTTCAGCTTTTGATTTTCATGTGATCTCAAGAAAATAATGGTACAAAAAACCACATCATTTTTTTCACCTAGCTAAAGGTTTAAAAAAAAATATTTTTTTCATCTTCTGCTTGCTGGATCAAAAAACGATTTCTGGGTTTTATTTTTTGCTTCAAAAAATTTCTGGGTTTCTGTTTTTATCTACTCATTATAAACAGATTTTTCAGAAATAAAATTTGAAGATTTTTATGCATGTTTTAATTTAGTTTTTAATTTTTAATTTTTAATTTAGTTTAGTTTTAATTTTAATTTAGTTTTTAATCTTAATTTAGTTTAATTTTTAGTTAGTTTGGTTTAGACTTTAATTTAGATTTTTAAATTAGATATTTTTTTAGTTTCTAAAATTCAAATTAGATTTTTTTAATTTAAAGTAGATTCTTTAACTTTGTTAATTTAAATTAGATTTTTTTACTTTAGATTTTTTAACTTTATTAATTTAAATTAGAATTATTAATTTAGATTAGAATTTTTTTTAATTTAGATTAGTTTTGTTTTAAATTTTTAGTTTAGTATTAGATTAATTTAGTTTAATTTTAGTTTTGTTAACTAATTCTTCTTAGATTTAATTTTGACTAGATTAAATTAGATTTTTAATTCCAACGTTTGTTCTTCTGGTTCTTCTGAATTTCTTTTCACAACATAACAGTTTCTGCAGGACGCCAGTCAGAGAACTTGAAACACACTGACTGTTTGATTGTAGGACGCATGACAAAGACTTGAAAATAAACACTTACGCTTGTCAAAGATCTTATTTAAAAAAAAAACATTGTGTTTGTTTTCTTGCTTTTCAATTCACATAGTCTAATTAGGGCTTCGTTAAAATTCTTAGGAGTTTCGATAGTGAGTAGGGAATTTGGCTCTTTGTTACATGGAGGTGATGACCATGGACAAATCCAGGCTCCTGATGATCTTACTAATATGACGAACTCTTAGGGAGCGGAGCAAGGTAGTGAATCTTTAGCACTTTCACTCGTCAGGGGATTATGCTCTTCTCTCATTGAGAGAATTAGAAACCCAAAAGCATGTGGATTTGGTGAAGTGAAACTAGCTCGGTGATTAAGGTTGTTTAGCTGTGAGCCTGGGTAAAGCAAGAGATCTGCTAGAGAAGTAAAGTACTCTTTCTCCTTTGGGAGAATCAGAAAATCAAACCGAACCGAAGCCATGTCCAAGGTCACCTTTAGAGGGCCCGGAAGTTGAACCTCCAGAACCACCCGCGAGTACACACCTATCGCCGCGATTCCACCTCACTATAATAAAGAACGCCTTGTTGAGCTCCAAAGACCTGGGGCATTCATAGGTAACTTCTTTTTTCCAAGTGACTTGGACGATCATCATGGACACAAGCTTCCCTGCCACAGACCGAAGGGCGCCGGGCCCAAAGCCCCGCTATGGGGTGCATTTTCATGTGTTGGTGTGGCTGCGAGGCCCGAGCTCTGTATCAGAGGCACCGATGGTTATTGTGAACGAAAGCCAAGTAAAAACCTCTTAGTTAGTTTCCTACTCGGTTCACCTCCGAAAGGAGTCATAATCTTTACGCAAGGAGGGGGAAGAATCTCTCCGTATGTTGATCATACACAGATTCCCATCATAGGCATACACCCAGACGCTAGAGGTGGCACACCGGCCCCGCTACAGCAGGTAACCTTTGAACGCACACCATCGGTCCCTTGGAACAAAAACACGGGCACCCTCTAGGTGGTGACACGGCTATGTGAGGTGCACGTATGCGCATAAGCAATGGGGCAAAGGTTTTGGCTTCTCACCATTTTCTTTGGTAGGGATAGCTATGTGTTTGTTTTTGAGTCTTAAACATTGTCCAAACATCTTCAAACAAGACTTCCCCCGGAGCACCATCAAGTTACTTTGTCCTTGATAGATTTTTTATCGACTACTTTTTGTATCACAACTTGTCTGATTGAAACCTATGTGATTGATCAAAATCTGTTGATATACTTGTTTGATCTTTGAAAACAAACAACAAACTGAAATACTGAGTTCTTCGATTAGGTGACTTGTCCCAGTTTTAGAGACCTGTTATGTATTTAGAGTTTATGTTTCCTTGACCTTTTGAATTAGTGATCTTTGATCTCATAAGCAATTTTGCTTGAGATTGGAAAATTAGGAATTGTTCTTGTCAAATAGATAAATTTTTAGACTCTTTGATAACACACTTGGAGAGTGCTAGTAGTCTCCTTGTCCACCCATTTTCAAACAATTCAAACTCAGTACACTTTGTGTAAGTCATCCTCCTGATCCATATGTTCTAGGGTGTTCACCCAAGAATTGAGCACCTCTGTGGCAATGTTGGTTTGCACCTATTTGCAACAGTTCTATTTCACCATCTCTCTTGGACAAGAGAAAACTTTTACTATCCTAGTCTGGTATTGACGTTTCTTAGAATTGTCTGTTTACCTGAACTCTCCCTTTCATGTTAGTCACAACAAGATATCAAGTGAGCCAAGGAAAGCGACCTCAGATAGTCTTTAACCAACTACCCCCAGTTCAGACTCGTCAAAAGAGAAAGGAAAAGGAACCAATATTTGACCAGTCACCTAGGAGTCAGTCTGAAACCTATTTTGACCCAAAGAGCCATTTTAGTGACTTGAGTACCCCCTCAGCACCTTCCCACTCAGGTATGGATATGAGTTATACTGTCATTCGGCGGGAGAGGGAAGCCATGGATCAAAATCTTGATGATATTTATGAACAACACAGAAACAACATGATATTTGGAAATTCTTCTCATGATGATCAACCTGGTTCACCCCTCATTAATACAAGATATTTGGATGCCCATCAACGGGATGAAAGGTATAAGAGACGAGCTCACCAAGAACAATGGTCACAACACGAAGACCAAGACAATGAACCTCGTGATGCTCATGTCAATACAACGTATACCAATGACTTGTTCAAACAGTCTAGACCAAGCTCACCACTTCAACATACCTCAAGGTTCACAAGTGATAGGCTCAAAAGAATTGAACGCGAAAAGAAAGCCTTTCTAGATGAACAAGCTGCAAAGCAAGAAAAGTTTAGACAACTTGAGGAAGAGAGCCAAGCTTTATTGGAAGTACAAAGGAAACTCGCTCAAGAGGAGCAAGATAGGTAGTTAGCCCACCAATTAAACAAACAATACAATACAAGGGGTGCTAACAGTGGACATAATTCTCCTCCCTCCACCCCTTCCAGAACACCAAGAAGTAGAAGGTAGTCAAGCACCCCTTCTAGATCTCCTAGTCCTAGAGGAAGAAGGGCCTCTCAGTATGCTCACTATAGGAGGCAAACTCCTCCCAGAAATTCAAGACCACACTCCCAACATGTACATCCTGGTTCCCAACATGGAGGTGGTAGCTCACATTATGATTTTGATACTAAAGACTTCATGCGAATACAACAAGAGCCTATCTTCCAATAGTATGTGGAGAGGTATTTGGAACAAAACAAAGATAAGTTCTTGGAAAGTCTAATCAACAAGGGTGCCAGAGTCCCTTATAATTTTGATGTGGACAAAAAAATACAAAAGCAAAATCCCTCTCAAGAAGAAGAAATCCACAAAATGAATCAAATGATGGAGAAAATGATGCAACCTAAGAGCTCATTCTCACTAGACTCAATTTGTCCTAATCCATTCGACAAGAGTGTGAGTATGAAAGATTTTCCAAAGAGGGTGGAATTCCCACAATACGATAAATATGATGGCAGTGGTGATCCACACGACCATGTGCGTCAGTTCTATACTATGAGCTTTGAATTCCATTAGGATGACTCCTATTTGATGAGGTTGTTCCCTAGGAGTCTTAAAGGACAAGTAATGGAATGGTTTCACTTTTCAATATCAATTCGGCCAAGACCTTAGAGAATCCTGCTCACAGATTCGTTCAACAATTGCATATAATTCTGTCAAGATCCTCGGTTATTTCATGTTGGACCCCATGCAACTTGAAACAAAAATCGTGGGAACCCCTTTGTTACCTTCTTGCAAAGGTGGAGGAGACAATGCTCTCGGTATCCTAGGATGATCCATGAGGATGAAAAGATATACATACTTGTCAGTAATTTGGTGCCTGAAATGAGATACGAGATCAAAAAGATAGTCTTCACTTCCTTTGATACCATGATTGAAACTGCATGCCGCATTGAGGATGTTCTAAAAGAACAAGGCATTTTGACCACACATAACAATAATACCAACAATGGTCAACACAACAATAAGGATAAAGGGAAGAACAACAATTGGAACAAAAACAAACAAGTTGTCAATGATGGAGTTGTGGATTCTTCCCAATCAAGAGATCAAAGTGTTCTTAATTTGACTAAGGTTGTGCAAGCAATGAAGCTTAATGCACCTCCACAACAAGAAAGTAAATCAAGATATTAAGAGAGGCCCAAAAACTAGAAGCGGAAATTTACCAAATTGGGTGACTCATATAAGGATATTATTCTCAAAACTCTCATTGCTACCAAATTGTCATCCGTGATCCCCGCAGAAATTTCACATTCCGCATCCCACACAGGGATGACAAGGTATTTCCTCAGAATTTCATAATGGCCTTGGCCATATTGTTGAAAACTGTTGGAGATTAAAACATATCATCCAAGATTTTATAGAAAGTGGAAAGCTTCAAGTTGATGGCCTAAATACCAATGCTAATCATAAGGCTTTTAAGGAACCTTTGCCTAATTACGACAAGGGGGAAACCTCTAAATCACAGAATGGCAAAGCTGCAATCAACTACACCTATACAGCGGCAAAAAATGTGATAAACATGCTTGAAGTTATGGAGCCAAGTGTTAATATGATAAGGAGTAAGGACCCGCATGGTTATGAATCTCCCCCTATTTTTGACAACAAACCTGTTGTGGTGCTGAGAGGTCCTCATTCTAGGTTATCTTCCCAAGCCCTTAATGCTGTTACCAGGAGTCAAGCCCCTATTATTCTCAGAGGGCCTAGTTTAGGTCCATCCAACAAATCCAAGCAAGTGGCATCCAAGAATGTCACTATAAAGTCCGCCACTTCTCTCAAACCAAACTACAATCTTGTAGATTAGTTACAGAAAACTCCAGCACAAATCTCAATCTTAGAGCTTCTAGAGTTGTCCCCTAGACATAAGCAGATCCTTGAGGATGCTTTGTGCACAGCAAATGTCCCCAACAACATTGATATAGACCACCCTGGGCATGGTGAATCACATTATTTCAGCTCCATTACCTTTCTTTTCTCCAAGATGATGACAACCTCTACTATCCACACACAACTTCTTGCCCTTCACATTTCTGAAGTCATGATTCATGTCCCATGTCGCGCCAAGTTGATTGATGGGGGTGCTGGGTTAAATATCTATACTTTGAATTTGTTAAAAACTTTGGGCTATTCAAAGCAAGTGATCGACACTAGAAAGAAGATCACCATAAAGGCCTATGATGAGGCAGAACGAAGTTCTAAGGGGTTGGTTGTCCTTCCTGTCAGGATTGGCCCAGTTGAAAAAGATATCTTGTTTCAAATTGTTGATATTGGACCCCTTGCATACAACATTTTACTGGGTAGACCATGGATTCATGATATGCGTGCAAAAGCCGCCTACCTACCACCAAGGTGTTAAGTTCTCAATGGAAATGTAAATTTGTATACCGTGGATAACACCTTATCAATTAACTCAATCTCTCACTTAATGTTCATGTCCCTCTTAACCGAAAGCAAAGAGAGGATTATGAAACAACTTTATGCATCAAGCCAAACAAATTTAAGTCAGTAGACCTTGGCATGGGGGGTATCAACTTGACTCTTTTGCAAAGATGCCTGTTTCCCCTAGGACATATGGAAAGCCTTCACAGGAGATGAAACCATCATCTTCAGCAATGACACTATTTGACAAGTTTGTTGAATCCTTAGTACCAATACAAGATGAAAAAGAGGAAGTAGTTGTTCGAGATTGGATATACAAAGAGGAGAAATACCAGCACAATGAAAATTTCTCCCCCTCTCCTAAGTCCTATGGGAGAGGATATACTTTTGTCAAGAAGATGGGTTATCCAGGATATGGCCCTCTTAGTCACAGGTTAGATGCTAGAGCCAAACCACTCAATCATGATCTTTTTGCACATAATTCTAAGAAACCGGTTGGCCTAGGCTTTATGAACAACAATAAATGCACTGTCCCCATTTCTGATAGGTGGGATAGTAAAGATGACAGAATATGTACCAAATTTGACCAATCAACAAGACATAACAAATGATTGGGTACCTTCAACAAATCTCCTTTGGGAAGATTCAAGAGATTTAATAATTGATAGTCCTCCTGTCTCATTTGCAATAGATAGTGACTATATGAATGCAAATTTGACTATGGATAGTGTCTCCATCCCAGATGCAACGGATGGTGATAATTCAGATAATTTTGTGATTGAGAAAATTGCTAGAGGAGAGGAGCCTCTTCCAAATCTTGAGGCTTCTACATCACGAGGCTCCAACAATAATTCAGAAATAGACTCTCATGAGTTTGAATGGGATTCACTCTCAGATGCAACAGTTGACTTGGATATGGATGTTGTCCATGCTTATAGTTCTCAACCTGATGTAACTGACGAGTCATGTGTTAGATTAGAAGATTGGAACCCACATGTCACATTAGTAGACGATTCTTCGCTTGCTAGGATAAATTTTGATTTAGACACTTTAGAGGGAAACTTGATAGATTCCAATTCTACAGTCACCAGAGATGACACCACCTATATCCTTAATCTTGAACCAGTCATCAACCTACCCCTTGTTCACCCCAACCTTATTGATTGGTCTCAACGGTACCAAGAGCCTCAACTCTTGACATTTCATAATGACTATGAGATCACCTGCTATCTAAATGCCATTGAACCTATAGTCTCTTCCACCAGTGAACCGGCTACCAGTATGACAGAACCTGACATCAAGTACCTTAGTCACAAGATAAAAAGAAAAGAAAAAAAGAATAAGAGTTTTGATGGCTAAAACCACTATGTGGCGGTGTCAGAACCAAAAAAAGTGAAAATAAAAGACGTATCCAAAGGTGAAAACCTCCCAGAGGCACCTTACCATGAGGTAATTTTGATAGTCTCCTGCTATTTCCGGTGACATCATCACATTGGTTGAACCTACGTATATTAATTTGGGTAAAGAAAGTTCCAAAATCTGTACACTTGGCTAAATCTTTATCACCTGAAGAAAAGAAATCCTATACTGAGTTCCTCCAAAAGAAGGAAATTAACTTTGCATGGACATACTCAGACATGCCAGGGTTGGACACTAATCTCATTATGCATCATTTGTCCATAGCTCCAGGTGTGAAACCAGTCAAACAAAAGTTGAGAAAAATGCACCCTCATATAGCTCTTTTAGTGAAAGCTGAATTAGAAAAGCTCCTTGGTGCAGGATTCATTAGAGCCATAGACTATGCTGACTAGATTTCCAACATTGTACCTATTTCTAAACCTAATAAAACCATTCGAATCTACACAAACTTTAGAGATCTTAACATAGCATGCCCAAAGGATGATTTTCCACTTCCTAACATAGACATGATAAAGGACATGACAAATGGATATGAGACTATTCTTGATGGATGGTTTTTCCGGTATAATCAGACAAGATAGCTCCGAGGATCAAGAAAAGACTGCATTCACATGTGCCTGGGGTACTTATTGTTGGAATGTCATGCCCTTTGGATTGAAAAATGCGGGAGCTACTTACCAAAGAGCTATGACAACCATCTTCCATGACATGATGCATAAGAATATGGAAGATTATGTGGATGACGCCCTGGTTAAGTCTAAGAGAAGAGAAACACACTTGGCTGATTTAGAAGTGATTCTAGATCGCATGGAACAATTTCAACTAAGATTAAATCCAAAAAAGTGTGCATTTGGTGTTACTTTTAGCAAATTATTGGGATTCATCATTTCAGCTAAAGGAATAGAAGTGGACCCTGAAAAGGTTCAAGCCATTATAAACATGCCACCTCCCAAAAATGTCAGCCAAATGAGGAGTCTTCAAGGGCACCTTCAATCCATAAGGAGGTTTATTTCACAATTGGCAGATAGAGCACAACCTTTCAAAAAAAAATTGCATAAAGGTGTTCAATGTGTTTGGAATGAGGATTGCCAAAAGAGCATGGATCAAATTAAAGAATTCCTTTGCAAATCCTCCCATTTTAATGCCTCCCATTCCAGGAAAACCTCTCATTTTATATGTCTCAGCTACTGAATCTTCACTGGGGGCATTGTTGGCTCAATTAGATGAACAAGGGAAAGAAATGGCCATATATTATATTAGTCACACTCTGGTTTCTTATGAGGTTAACTATACTAGTATTGAAAAAGCTTGCCTCGCAGTAGTGTTTGCTTCTCAAAAATTGCGACACTATATGCTCGCGCACACCATACACCTCATAGCAAAAATTGATCCTCTCGAATACTTGCTCGGTAAAGTTGCTCTCACGGGTAGACTTGCTAAATGGATGATGATCTTTCTGAATTTGACATAGAGTATATTGAGCGCAAAGCAATCAAAGGCCAAGCTATTGCAGATCAATTGGCTAATTTCCCTATTCAAGATAATATGCCCATTCAAGTCAACTTTCCAGATGAGCATCTTATGTACATGACCGGAAACTCGAAACTATTCTTGATGGTTCATGCATGCAAATGGTTCTCGAGTTGTGTGTTGTTTTGTTTCTCCTCATGGGTATACTATTCCTAAATCTTACAAGTTACTCTTTCCATGCACAAACAACATAGTTGGAGGCGAGGTTTCTTTGACAAATGGACTAAAAAATGGCCATAGAGCAGAATATCACGTAATCCATATCTATGGGATTTCAGTCGACATCAACCAAGTCAATGAATACCAAACAAAAGATGACAAGTTGGTACCTTACAAAAAATGGTTGATTCATTACACTCAAGATTTACTCTTGTCACCTTTCAGCAACCTATAGGGACAGAACAAAGCAAACCGATGCTATATTACCCTTGCTTCACTTCTTCGCTAGGAGGAACATGAGTCCAGATATGAATTCTCGGTGGAAGGCCATGTCTCATATTTGACTCACCCGAAAGCCATGTCATTTGTCCCCTTGTCAATCATGAATCCTCCCGCTATGGTGCTATTTACTCATATCTTCGTGATGGCATCATCCCTGATACATTTAACCGATCTGAAAGAAGAAACCTTATCCGCAACGCCTCTCGCCATTCCCTCATCTCTTGTGATTTGTATAGGAGGGGTCTAGATGGAACACTTCTTAGGTGCTTAGAAAAGGAAGAATCCGATCAAGCGCTAGTTGACATCCACGAGGGCATATGTGGAGGACATTCTAATGGTCTTTCCATGGCTAGAAGGTTGCTTAGGGCAGGGTACTATTGGCCTACGATGCAAATAGATGCAGAAATGGTTAAGTCTTGTGAAATGTCAAACATGTGACACTGACATGCTCCGTGTAGGAGCTAATTCTCTATATCCAATCGGGCCATTTCAGCGATGGGCCTTTGACCTTGTTGGGCAAATTCATCCCAACTCATCAGGTGGGCATAAGTTCATTATCACTGCTACTGACTACTTCACAAAATGGGTAGAGGCTGTTCCACTTTCTATTGCCTCAGGCAAGATAGTGTCTTTATTTATTTTAAACCATATCATCTCACGATATGGAGTGCCATCCGGTGATCATCACTAACAATGGAGGTCGGGCCTAAAACAAGGACCTTAAAGAACTCACAAAGATTCAAGATAAAGCAACATTGGTCCCTCCATTTACTCTCCCACAAGGTCGGTTAGAAGAGGCTTCTCTCAAACAAACCATTCTCGGTGACGGCAATGCACGGGGCTCATGCTGTAGAGATCACCTACAGATAACCGCCCCTGTGGCCTATAGGAACCAGTATTCGCACCCAACCTGGGCTACTCCTTTTGCCCCTCACATAATGCCCTCAAGCAAGAGCTACCTTTAGAGGTTGAGATTCCATCACTTCGGTCTCTCTCTAAAGGTCTAGTTACGCATAGCATCACTACCATGAGATTGCAAGAATTGGAACTTCTTGATGAGAAGCGTAAAGCATCATTTGACCATATGAGGGTCTATCAAAAGCGGATGTCCAAAGCCTTCAACAAAAAGGTTCGCCCTAGAGAATTCCAAGTAGGAGATCTTGTCCAGCGAGAGAATCCTAAGAACCAACAAAATCGAGAACAGAGGGGCAAATTCGAACCTAATTGGCTTGGACCCTACATCATCACAGCAGCTTTGGGCACAGGTGCCTATCTACTATCTACTGAAGAGGGGGAGCAGCTCCCTGAGCCTATCAATGTTTTACACCTGAAGAAGTTCTATCCTTAATGCCCATTCTGTCTGGGGGCATCCTTTGTATATAATTATGACCCTGAAAAAAGTTCCAAAAAAATTGATATATGATACTGAAAAATTACAAAAAAAAATGGATATATTGTCAAAAATCCAAAAAAAAAAAATTCAAATATGATGTCAAAAAAAAAAAAGAAAAGAAAAAAGTGCCTTGGTGAAAACCTGGAAACAGGCGCCTTGGTAGCAAAAAAAATAAAATATATATATATATATAAAAAGTCCTAAAAAAAATATTCTTCCAAGTGGTGAAAACCTGGAAACAGGCGCTACTTGAGGCCTTTGCATCCCTATTTCTTAGCATGCATCCTCTACACTTAGCCTTTCTCCATCATGCCTTGTCCTTATTGCCTTGGTTTGGAATTGGTCTTTGTCTTTGTCTAGGGGCATCACTGTGTTAGCTTTGGTCTCTTGGATATGCTTGTCTTTAGGACACCTCGCAAACGGTGTTTTTGAACACTAACCCAACTGTGTTTTTCAACACAACCCCTGACATCGTGTGTTTTTCAACACTTATTAGTTTGGTCTTATCTAGTTCGGTCATGTGATCTTACCTACTTGCAAGCATTCGATCCTTATCCTCGGAACTCAGTATCAGTTTACACACTTAAAATTTTTTAATTGCAACACTTAATGCTTGAGATATGCCATGATCTTTTCATTGTGTGCTGACTGATATTGATTTTCGTTGAGTGTCCTTGTCTAATAAGTCTCTCTGTGATGCATAGCTAGAGGATCGCATGGGCATTGCTTTTATTTTACGCTTGTGGGTGTTGTCTCTGAACCTCTTCGTCTCTTGTTGTCTCCCTTGACACACCTGAGATTTATGGCATCATCTCTGAATGTTTTGCACAACCATTCTCATGGTAATCCCCGGGCGCTTATGTCTTGATGCGAGCGGTTTTACATTAAATTGGGTAAGCTAACATTGTAGTCATCTTGACCTTCATGTCTTTGATGCTCATGTTAGAATCTTTCCACATTCCAAGCTGATATAAATCACATTCATATCTTCATAGTTAAGTGCTTGTGACTAGTGATGATTGTGTGATTGTCCGATGTCTGGTAATAATGGTCCAATGATGAAAATAAGTTCTCTTACATTCTCTAATGAATGATGAACACACAAAAAACCTATGTTACCCTATTGCAAGTACACCTTTGCATTTTCATGTAGCTTGCATTATTTAGACTTCATGTTAATTTGCACTTTTAGGCTGTATTATGGGTTTGAGAGGGTTTCCTTCATCTTTCTTGTGGATTTTTCATCAACTGTGATCACGTTCTTCATTTCCTTATCTTCTTTCGCGATCTCAATCAAAATTCCCTATCTTAAACAGTTGATTGATTTTGATGCATCCTCTTTATTGAGGCAGATTCTCTTCCTTCTCTCCATTTCTTTCCATTTCTTCCAAACTTCTATCTTCCATTCAATTTCACCCCACTTCTTTTCTTCTAATTCAACCTTAGGGCATAATTTTCTTGCTGATCTACCTGGGTTCTGTGATTCTTATATTTTTCATCTTACATCAAGAACCTTATCTTTTGTTTGATTTGATCAAAATTTTCTAATTTATTATTTCTCCTCTATCTCATTTATTTCTCATCACTAGGGGCGTGCATCATCAAACTTCAACTTTGATTCAACTTTATCAATTTATCAATTGCTTCTCTTGGGCAACCTTGCTTGAGATTCTTATCTCTCACTTTGATGTGTGATCCCGAATCGACCTCATGTTCAAAGGCCTTTTATTTATGTTTGTCCAGATGTGATCCCAAGTCGACCTCACATCTAAGTTGTTTTGTGATCCCAAATCGATCTCACATTGCAACTTCATTCTTTGACTGCATGTGATCCCAAGTCGACCTCACATTAGTCAAAGAGGGGCAAATGTATGCAACCTAAAATGGTCACCTAGACTTTGGGCCCCATTTATTTAATTTGTCAACATCAACTTTCTGAATCAATGATTGTCACATTTTCAAATCAAATTTCTTAATCAATTCATAGCTATTTCAAATGTTTCAATTTTCCCTAAGGTTTGAATGCTTCATTAATTTTATTTAATCAAAAGAAATAAATCCCTTTTAATAAATAAAATAATGTTATTTAATTGAAGTTAATATTACTTAAATAAAATGATACATTTAATTAAATCTATTTTAATTAAATTTTATTTTATTTCTTTATTAATATTCATTTCTAAATTATAATCTTATTTTATTTTATTAAAAGAGATATTATCATCTTAAATAAAATAAAATAAAATGAAAGAAATATCCTCCTCAAGAATATCCCGCGGATGAAAAAAGGGAACAAATCAGCTAAAAGGGAAATAAATCCAAAAAAAAGAATTTCAATCAAGATTTGTTTCTATTTTTCTATTTATCCCACATTGTTTCTGAATTTGCCTTCAATTCTACTTTTGCCTATAAAATGAGCCCTCTCATTCTCATTTCAAAAAAAAAAGAAAGAATCACTAATTTTTACATCAGACTTATGCTGCAAATTTTCTTGAATTTTATCATTTGAGATTACACATTAGTTTGATTTTATAAACATCTTAGTTTTAGAGCATATAGCTTAATATTACATTTTAGCTTAATCTTCATAGTAGATTAATTTGCAAAGTAATTCATTTATGGCATTGCATGTAGATCAATTTTCATTTCAATAAATTAGTTTTGTTTATTACATTTTACAGTCATTTAGATTAGTTTTCATTGTTGCATTGCAAGAACATGATTCATGGAGATTGGCATTCTTGCTTCTCCTCTTTGAATCTCTCATTCTGAGACTGTATTTGCAGGGGTAACTGGGTTAATCTGAGGGCCACAATATCAATCCCTGCTCTTCTCGGATAGAGAGCTATGAATTGATTTGCAAGGACTCATTATTGAGTATCCTCGCATGCAAGGATTCACAGAAGTATAACATATTTTTAGTTATACAGCTACAAGATACTATTGACCTACATTACACAAAGATGTTGCAGCCTACACTAGAAAATGTGACAGATGTCAACGCATGGGGAGACTAACAAGGTCTGATGAAATTCCATTGTATCCTCAAGTGGCAGTCAGTCCCTTTGACAAGTGGGGCATGGATTTTGTTGGGCCTATTGATCCTCCATCTAATGGGAAATCATACATTTTGGTTTGCACTGATTACGTAACCAAGTGGGTGGAAGTGAAAGCAATGATACATTCCCATGACAATAAAGTTGTTGAGTTCTTGTATGAGCATATTTTTACTCGGTTTGGAGTCCCAAGGGAACTTGTTACTTATCAAGGAGCTTAGTTTACATCAAATTTAATCACTGCATTGATGAATGATTACAAGATTAGGCACAAAAAGTCTAGCCCCCATCACCCTCAAGCCAATGGTCAGGCAGAGGTTACCAATAGAGAAATTGAGGCAATCCTTACTAAGACAATATAATTACACAAGAAGGATTGAAGCAGTCGCCTTTCTGAAGCAGTCTGGGCCTATAGGACAACATGGAAAACAACTATAGGGTTCACTCCTTTTGAGTTATTCTATGGAAAAACTGCCATGTTGTCAATAGAGTTTGAGCATAAGACCTTAAGGATTGCTCTCCAGCTTAACATTGATATTTCAAAAGTCCAAAAAGAATGCCTCCTACAGCTGAATGCATTGGATGAGATAAGGAAAGCTGCTCTGCAGCATACTGAAACTATCCAACAACAAAGAAAAAAATGGCATGACCACCATATCAGAACTAAGCAATTCTCTGCTGGTGATTGGGCGCTGCTTTATGACTCTAGGTACAAGGAAAATCAAGGTAAACTCACCACAAGATGGCTTGGTCCTTATGAAATAGAAAATGTGTTTGATAATGGTTCAGTTCAGTTAGCTACAATAGATCTTGTCTGATTCAAGCTACTGGTTAATGGACACCGTCTTAGGTTGTATCATAAGCCAGCGTCCAAAGAATAATTTATGGAGCAATTTGTTTCAGATGTGGCCACTGATCTTCCTGCAGCAAAAGGCTTCGGCCTTCTCTTGTAGCATCTTTTTAAAATTCTATGTTGCATACCCATAATAAAGGTTTTCTTTTTAAGGAAGCCACTTTCTCTGTTTTTCATCCATCACCACCATTCATCTTCTCTTCTTTCACGTCACCCATCCATGTCATCCATCCTGTCGTACCGCCCTCATTTATGGTTTCAATTCCAGCCGTCATTTCATGATGAGTTGTGATCTTTCCCAGCATATACAAACATTTATTACAAGGTATGCGATATATTTTATTGTCACATCATTTATTTATTTCATTTATTCATTAATTTCTATGTACATATCAGTCATTATTGCCTATACTGCGCCTATCCTTTCACACATGTGTGGAAACATGCCAAATTTTAAGTAGGGGGCGGTGATAATCCATTTTAAACCTTTTCTTATGCCACTGTCACAACTGTTGAGATATTTTTATTTTCTTGTACTTTCCAAATATGATTGTGTGTTTTCATCCTAAACAACAATTAACTGCTTGATTTAGGTAGTTCCTAACAATCATTTCATGCAATTATTCTTTGAGTCATTCTTGGAAAAGTAAAGAAAAGTGACGGCAGGGCAGAAAGAGGCAGAGCAAAAAACATTTTTCAAATTTTTGGAAGCATTTTGAGTTTCAGGAATCTCAACTGGGATAATTTGTGAATATGGGTGGCCAGTTAGTAAGACATGAGCCTGTAGCTCATGAACTCTTGACGGAAAATCCTCAAACGGTTTAG
>VDFB02047230.1:263204162-263395817 GCA_007258455.2 Sequoia sempervirens
CTTCAAGGCATGCTGTCTTAAGTTCATTGAACCCAACCACTTCAATCTGCATCTTTGTCATCAATGTATGCCTCCTACTTAAGGCATCTGCAACCCTATTTGACTTCCCACTCCTATGTTTCAAAATAAAGGTATAATTCTGCAAAAACTCTACCCATTTCATATGCCTCTGATTTAATTTTCCCTGACTATTTAGGTACTCCAAGGCCTGATGATCAGTATATAGAAAAAATTCCTTCGGCAACAAATAATGTCTCCATTTCTTTAATGCTATAACTATTGCATAAAATTTCTGATCAGATACAGAATACTTTCTCTTGGCATCATTTAACTTTTCACTGAAATAGGCAATGGGCTTACCTTCTTGGATCAACACTACTCCAATGGCACAACCATTGGCATAACAATCCACCTGAAACACCTTGTTGAAGTTTGGGAGGGCTAGAACAGGTTGCTCTATCACCTTCTGCTTCAATAGTTCAAAACTTTTTGCCGCTCCAGTGCTCCACTTGAAATCTTTTCTATCCCCTCTCATTGTTTCAGTCAAGGGTCCACAAATACTAATGAAGTTTTTTCTAATGAACTTTCTATAAAAACTAGCCAGACCATGGAAAGATCTCACCTCGGTAGCAGTTCTTGGGGTAGGCCATTCCAGAATAACCTTCACCTTCTCTAGGTCCATCTTGAGACCTTCTGCTGAGACAACAAACCCAAAGTACACTAACTCCCTCTTCACAAAACTGCACTTTTTTAGATTAATCAACAACTTTTCTTCCCTTAACTTCTCAAAGACTCTCCGAATATGCATCAGATGCTCATCCAACATCTTACTGAAAATCAAAATATCATCTAAATACACAATAACAAAACTTCCCAGAAATTCTTTTAATACCTCGTTCATGAGCCGCATGAATGTGCTCTCTGCATTGGTTACCCCAAAAAGGCATGATCAACCACTCATACATGCCCCCTCTTTTGGTCCTAAAGGCAGTCTTCTCCATTCATCCCTCAGACTGGATCGTGATATCCACTCTTCAGATCAATCTTTGTGAAGCTTGAGCTCCACTCAACAGTCCATCGGTCATCCATCCTTGGCAGGGGAAATGCGTACTTGATTGTTATCTTGTTTATGGCTCAAGAATCTATACACATTCTCCACTCCCATCCTTCTTGTGCTAGTACTGCACTGCGGCGTGGACTCAAACTCTCCCGTATCAAACCCTTTCTCAACAACTCTTGAACTTGTCTATTCAACTCCTCATTTTCTGCTGGAGTCATTCTATGAGCTGCCTTATTTGGAAAACTGGCTCCAGGAATCAAGTCAATCTGATGACTGATTTTCCTTATTGGTAGTAAACCCTCAGGTACATTATGAGAAACGATATCCTAGAACTCATCCAACATCCCAAAAACTTCTTTTGGAACCTTCTCACTATCCTCCTTACTCACTCTAAAAATCAATGCATAACACACACGCTCATGCTTCATACCTTCTAAAATTTTTATTCCATCTACATAACAAATTCTAGCACTACTGCATACCTTTTTTTCAGTCTCCTTCAAGGTTTTCAACTTGTGATGAACCCCATCTTTTGTCAAGGAATAAGTGTTTGCATGGCCATCATGTATAGCTCACCTATCGAACTGCCACAACCTCCCCAACAACATGTGACATGCATCCATGGAGATGATATCATAGAGTACCTCATCATGGTAGTTCCCGATCTTGAACTTTACTAGGCACTGCTCATTGACCAAAACTTTGTGGTCTTTCTGCAACCAAGCAATCCGATACGGATGCGGGTGTCTTTCCCTCTTCAGCTTCAACTTTGTGACCATCTCTTCTGACATCAGATTATTGGTGCTCCCACTATCAATAATGACATCACAACATTTTCCTTCACACTTGCACCTTGTGCGAAATAGATTATTCCTCTGTTCTGGTTTCTTTTCCTCATTCACCAGGGCTCTTCTAATCACTAGGGTTTCTCCCCTTTTAGCATAATCTAAATGTTCAGATTGGGCCTCCTCATTTGCATGCGCAACCCTTTCATCACCTTTTGGCATTTTGTCTGCCCTTCCTTGGTACAAGAGAATAATTTTATTATTCATAAAATGGAGCTTCTTACATGCAAAGGATCTCAAATCCCCAAGTTCTACAACACATGCAAGTGACAGAAAGCTACAGAATCACCTTTTCACAATATGCGAGCTTGTCCCCAAAAAGTTACCTAAAAAATAGAAACCCACCCATAAATAGAGCTCCCAAAACAACATTCAAATTTGAGTTTAGGTGGTTTGGCGCCGAAAAATTACAACTTGAAGTTCAAATTTCAAAAGAACATTTGCAAGGGTATCTTCTAGAAAGTGCGCCAACTTCCCGGGGCCATAACTTTTGATCCGAGACTCTGTTTCGTAAACCGTGTGAACTGTTGGAAAGGTCTCGAAGTCAACAACGTGCTCAAAATTTTCTATGCCGATTTTGGAAAGTTTTGGGGCCGAACCAAGGACTCTAAGTGCCTCAAATTTAACTCGGAAGATTTTCAGGTGCAAATCTAGGAAACTAAAACTGCAATATCTTTCAACCCAGAAATAGAAAATAAAAACCGTAAATTGGGAATTTCATTATGACGAAAAGGGTATCCAAAAATGTAAAAATATCTAAAAACTGAGAAACTTGAAATTTAACTATTTTTGAGTGATGCAAGATTGCCCTTACACCACTGGATGCTCCTGCATCAGACACCCAGGGTAATTTGAGAAGTGACTCCATCACGTCTCAGATGGTTGAGGAAAAACCCAACCAATCAACCACTGCCTTAGATAGCCAGGATGAATCTTCCACAGGCCTTCCTCTCTATTTCACCAGATATTCTTCATACTGCCTATTTCTGGTACTCCTTCCCACACGACTATCCAAGATTGCTTTAATCTCCTCCCTTTCTGAAGTAGGTGCTGGAATGTCATACTACCCTATTGCTAGTGCTTCCTCTATTCCACCTTCATGATACTCTATCAAATCTGAAATGTTGAACACAGGGGACATGTTGATTCCATCAGGCAACTCTACCTCATATGCATTCCCTGAATCATGCTTCTTCAAAATCTTACAGGGACGAAATTTCTTCATCTTCAATTTGTTATAGGTTCCCACAGGAAACCTTTCTTTCTTCAAGTGGACCATTACTTCATCACTAGTATGAAACTCCTTATTCCTCCTTTTCTGATCTGTCTTAGCCTTATATTGCATATTCATCTTATTAATATGTTCTCGTACCTTCTCATGTATATTCTTCATGTGCTCTACAAAATCTTCAGCTTCAGCACTTATTTTCTTCTCTAGGTCCATCTTCCTCAATTCTGGAGCTGTTTTGGGGCTACCTCCATACACAATCTGGAATGGTGATCTACCAGTGCTTCTGTTGATAGAATTGTTGTAAGAAAATTATGCCTGGGGTAAGATCAAGTCCCATCCCTTGGGTTTATCTCCTATCAAACATCTCAGTAGGTTACCCACACTCCTATTAACAACCTCTGTCTGCCCATCTGTTTGTGGATGGTGTGCAGAACTGAACTTCAACTCTGTCTTCAGCTTCTTCCACAAGGTCCTCCAAAAGTACCCCACAAATTTGGTGTCACGATCTAAAACAATACTCTTTGGAAGACCATGTAGCCTCACCACCTCTTTGAAGAACAACTCAGCAATGTGGACTGCATCATGGGTCTTCTGACATGGAATGAAATGTGCCATCTTTGAAAACCTATCAACCACCACAAAGATTGAATCATTCCCTTGTTGTGTCCTTGGCAAACCAAGAAAAAATTTCATACTTATATCCTCCCATGGCCTCTCTAGTACACGTAAGGGCTGATATAAGCCTGTATTCTGGCTCATTCTTTTAGCCATCTGACATACCCTGCAGCTTTGTACAAACTTCTTTACATCCTGTGACAAATGAGGCCAATAATAATGCTCACTGATAATGACAATGGTCTTATCCCGACCAAAATGTCCTGCCATTCCTCAACTATGCTTTTCCTTTATCGGGTTCTCCCTCATGTAACTCCTTGGGATACACAATTGACTTATCTTAAATAACATGCCATCCTGGATTATGAAATCCAACCACCTTGTCCTGTCCACTGTAACAGGTTCTTTGCAAGCTTTCCAAGCCTCTGCAAAATCAGGATCTTCTGTGTATAGTGTCTTAAGTTCATTGAACCCAACCACTTCAATTTGCATCTTTGTCATCAATGTATGCCTCCTACTTAAGGCATCTCGCAACCCTATTTGACTTCCCACTCCTATGTTTCAAAACAAAGTGGGTATATAACTCGCAAAAACTCTACCCATTCTCTCATATATGCTTCCATTTTAATTTTCCTCACTATTTAGGTACCCAAGGCCCTCGATGATCAAGATATAGAAAAATTCCTTCGCAACAAATAATGTCTCAATTTCTTTTACCGTTTGAACTATTGCATAAAAATTTTGATCATATACGTAATACTTTCTATTGGCATCATTTAACTTTTCACCTAAATAGGCAATGGGCTTACCTTCTTGGCTCAGCACTGCTCCAATGGCACAACCACTCGCATCACAATCCACTTAAAACACTTTGTTGAAATCTGGGAGGGCTAGAACAGGTTGCTTTGTTACCTTCTACTTCAACAGTTCAAAACTCTTTGCTGCTCCAGTGCTCCACTTGAATTCTTTTCTATCCCCTCTCATTGTTTCAGTCAAGGGTCCATAAATACTACTGAAGTTTCTAATGAACTTTCTATAAAACTAGCCAAACCATGGAAAGACCTCACCTCGGTAGCAGTTCTTGGGGTAGGCCATTCCAGAATAGCCTTCACCTTCTCTAGGTCCATCTTGAGACCTTTCATCGAGACAACAAACCCAAGTACACTAACTCCTCTCTCTACAAACTGCATTTTCACCAATCAACTTCTCTTTAACTTCTCAAAGGCTCTCCGAATATGCATCGATGCTCATCCAACGCCCATCAAAATCAAAATATCATCTAAATACACACAACAAAACTTCCTGTAAATTATTTTAATATCGCTGCTCATGAGCCACACCTAATGCTCTCGTGCATTGGTTAGCCCAAAAGGCATGACTAACCACTTGTGGCTGTGCCCCCTTTGGTTTTGAAAGAAATCTTCCATTCATCTCCCTCTCTAACTAGACCGGGTGATATCCACTCTTCATCAATCTTGTAGCACAGCCCACTCAAATAGTCCATCAGCCACCAATCCCAAGTGTGGGGAATCAGACACTTGATTGTTATCTTGTTTATGGCTCGGGTTTATGGCTCGGGAATCTGTACACATCCTCCACTCCCCATCCTTCTTTGGTGCTAGTACTGCAGGTACTGCACATGGACTCAAACTCTCCTATATCAAACCCTTTCTCAACAACTCTTGAACTTGTCTGTTCAACTCCTCATTTTCTACTAGAGTCATTCTATGAGCTGCCTTATTTGGCAAATTGGCTCCAGGAATCAAGTCAATCTTGATGACTGATCTTCCTTATTGGTGGTAAACCCTCAAGTACATTACCAGAAAACAATATCCTAAAACTCATCCAACATCCCAGAAACTTCTTTTGGAACCTTCTCCTATCCTCCTTACTCACTCTAGGAATCAATGCATAACATACACACTCATGCTTCATACCTTTAAAAAAAATTCTTCCATCTACATAACAAATTCTAGCACTACTTCATACCTTTTCTTCGGTCTCCTTCAAGGGTTTCAACTTGTGACGAACCCCATCCTTTCCAAGGAATAAGTGTTTGTATGGCCATCATGTATAGCTCGCCTATCGAACTTCCATGGCCTCCCCAACAACATGTGACATGCATCCATGGGGATGATATCACATAGTACCTCATCATGGTAGCTCCCGATCTTGAACTTTACTAGGCACTGCTCATTGACCAAAACTTTGTGGTCTTTCTGCAACCAGGCAATCTGATACGGATGCAGGTGTCTTTCCCTCTTCACTTCAACTTTGTGACCATCTCTTCTGACACTAGATTATCGGTGCTTCCACCGTCAATAATGACATCACAACATTTTTCCTTCACACTTGCGCTTGTGCGAAACAAATTATTCCTTTTTTCTGGTTCCTTTTCCCCAATCACCAAGGCTTCTCCCCTTTCAGATCATCTAAATGTTCAGATTGGCCTCCTCATCGATGCGCAACCCTTTCACGACCTTCGGCCTTTTGTCGCCCTTCCTTGGTACAAGAGAATAATTTTATTATTCAGAAAATGGAGCTTCTTACATGTAGAGGATCTCAAATCCCCAAGTTCTATAACACATGCAAGTTACAGAAAGCTACAGAATCACCTTTTCGCAATATGTGAGCTTGTCCCCAAAAAGTTACCCAAAAATTAGAAACCCGCCCATAAATAGAGCTCCCAAAACAACATTCAAATTTGAGTTTAGGCAGTTTGGCGCCGAAAAATTACAACTTGAAGTTCAAATTTCAAAAGAACATTTGCAATTGTAACTTCTAGAAAGTGCGCCAACTTCCCGTGGCCATAACTTTTGATCCGAGACTCCGATTCGCAAACCGTTTGAACCGTTGGAAAGGTTTCAAAGTCAATAACACGCTCAAAATTAGCTACGCCAATTTTGGCAAGTTTCGGGGCCGATCCGGGGACTCTAAGTGCCTCAAATCTAACTCGGAAGATTTTTTAGGTGCAAATATGGGAAACTAAAACTACAATATCTTTCAACCCAGGAATAAAAAGTAAAAACCATAAATTGAGAATTTCATTATGACGAAAAGGGTATCCAAAAATGTAAAAACATCTAAAAACTTAAAAACTTAAAATTTAACTATTTTTGGGTGATGCAAGATTGCCCTTACACCACTAGATGCTCCTGCATCACAAACCCATTAGTTAATTAATTAAATTATCACTTATTAAGAAAACTCTTCCATGGGTTATCTAGGCTGCCCCTTTGTGCCTTGGACCCCTTGAAGAACCACTCTCCCTAGTAACATCAAAACAATCCACATAACAACAAGGGTGTACTCACTCGCACAAAGCACCAAAAATCATAAAACCATAATCATCCACGAGGCATAAACCTTCCCGCACAAAGACCACATTGAAACAAAGCAATGGTGCAAGGTAGAAACCCCCCCATAAGCTCAAAATCAGAAGTAAGATCAAATAATTCACAAAAAACCAATCATGGAAATCCAACATAAAGCAAGTTTCCCCATCGCCTCTAGAAGCCTAATAAACCAACTACCCATAAACTCCTAGTTGAGAGTAACTCAAACACTACGGATGCCCAACATAATCTCAAAACATGACTACAAGAAAGTCATCACATAAAGTCTCCTCATTTCAAAATTAACACAAGAGAAATACTTGGAGGCAGAGATCGAATCTATTATGAAGATTCTGGGTTAGTTGCTGCTGGTTTTTTGGCCTGCATCCCAACTAGTTTTTTGATTTAGTTTCCTGGTCTTTTGTGGTTGGTTGCTACTTTTTTTAGTATTTTCCTTTTTTGCAACCTATTTTTTCCGATGGACTTTTTTGTCCTCTTTCTATTTTTGTAAACTTGGTGGTTTCGGGTCCCTGTAAAACCCGTTTTTTCCTTTATCAAAAACACAAGAGAAATACCTACAACATGGAACCATAAAACAAAATCAACCACCACAAAACAATAGCAATCAACCGATTCACAACTCAACCCAAAATTCAACCCAATTAACTCAATTATCACAATCAATAATCAATAGTACAACAACCCATTTGTGCATTCAAGGGGAAACATTATTTGCATAATTCTTAAACACCAACTTCACCTAATAATCATTCACACAATAATACACAAATGTCAATAATAAAATTCAGCCAATATACAATTCCAGTATAGGAGAAAATGTCAAACAACCTCATTTTGAAAAGGATATCATCTTAAGTTCTTCTATTATCCATTTATAATAAACAAATTTCTTGATTAAATTTCCAATACATTTGACCAATGTAATCATGAGATTTGATTCCTAAACCAAAAAAACTTAATACATTCACAATTCACTCTAATAGTGATAGAGCGACTAAATGCATAATCAAGAGAACTATAATAAAATAACCAATTGTCCTAGAAAATCTAATTCATTTATTCTAAATTAACCCTTTCACATGTAGACTATACAATTTAAAAATAATATACTAATCAATCATTATTCAGTCTCTAATCATACATCACACCTATACATTTAAATTTACCTTTCAATAACCAATCCACTAGCTTCATAGGCCTTTTTTGATCTTATTGAATAGAAGATGAATCAATTTATTAATAGACAACTACTCTAGATTGTGTAACCCCTATTTCATCTAACCATTATGCTAAATTCATAAATAGATACCTACGCTAACCTACATACATACATATATATATTCCATAATAAATTTCACATGAAAGGGAATTACTTAACACTAGAAGCTTACCTATAAATCATTCATTTAGCTTAATGAAAAAAATTCCTATATAGTATTCTCATCCTATTGCATTTAAGAACAATTCAACATTGCAACTATGAAACACACTATTTAAAAAAACAAGCAATACATTTCAGTCATGATCTCAACCTAAAGATTGCAAATGAAAATGACACTAACTTAGATTACTCACTTGATCAAATTAAAATATTATATAACGATATTACAAGGTAACTCTATCATCTACTAAGCAATCATTTTGAAACCCTAGTATTAAAATTTCAACTATAAAATAATGCTATAAAGTTTTATACGAAAGTAAATTTCACAATGATATATATGGTGTACCTTACCTCTACATCTAGTGATACTCTATATTTTTTTGTACAATGACCACTAATTCAACTAACTATTAATAGGTTATATTAACCAATAGATAAATATTGAGCTATTAAAGGCAACGATATTACCATCTCAAACTCTACCTTAATCGCTAATTTCCTTTATGAAACAAATCTCAATTAGAGAAATAAAATATTTAATTTACATGATTTCAATTTCAACTATTCCACTAATTTCCTTATAATATAATCATCATACAATATTATGCAATACTAGTTTTTCCTTTACTAGTTTTCTATTCTTCATCAACCTTTATACATAATAACTAATTTCCATGGCAAGATTACAATCTATCAATTAATCAAAATTTAGAAGCATTCAGCACCAAAAGATAAACCAATTCATTAATACACAAATTCTTCAATTAACTATTTATATATATATATATATATCATCTTTCCTCTAATACTTTAGTTCAATATTCTATCACAATTTATAGTGAAATATATTTATATATATCTATTCATATATATATATAGATGCATATAAATATATATTTATAGATACTCATAATCATCGAATGTAGGGTATTATGCTTTGTAATCGAATTGACCAACATATAGAGAATGCATTGAATATGTCCATATAGTATATGCATCGAAGGTTAACTCCTATGGCTTATTTTCTTTGCAATGCAGCCCAAAGACAGAGATCGAAATACCAGTCCTCAAGTACATAACGCAATAGAGAATATAAAACAACAAATACTAATATAGAGTTTATCAAATCTCGAATGTAAAAAAATCAACTTAATAGACTCAACTAAGGGGAAACACATGTTACACATTAAATGTTATTTCGCTGGACTTGACCACAACCCAATATTTAAACACAAATTCTATCCCCCTTCAAGGCGCTAAGATCTCAGATCAAATAAGAAAGAGCACGGTGATAGAAGGTTATCGATAACAAATTTAAAATGTCTGTGTGGAGTTTCTCCTTTCTCTTATCAAAGTCCACCAGCCTGTCTCCTAGCGCACTTTCTTGCCAGTTGCTTTTTTTTACTTGAAAACATGCCCATACTATAATATTTTCAAGTAAAAAAAAGCAACTGGCAAGAAAGTGCGCTAGGAGACAGGCTGGTGGACTTTGATAAGAGAAAGGAGAAAGGTATGCAATAGATTGAGTTGTTAGCTCTAAAAAAATAGAAATAGAGACTCAAAGATTAACATGAGGAGATTAACCGAAAATCCAAGCATCTAATTTCTACAAACTAATAACATGGGATATTGCTCCCAAAATATAATCAACAACTCAGAAATGCAACCCTCACAGACTCGCGTATGCAGCCACAAGTGGTATGCCTATGCAATAAAGGGCATCTAATCAATCCCTAAGACGCAAGAAAGGAAAGAATTTCATGGATTGAGGCATCGAAGTTAAACTTATATCGAGTTTCCACAAGATGAAAGGTGGGCAAATAGCGACCACCAAATATAGTGGATAACCATTGATGCCAGATAGAACAAATGAAAGGATTGCAGAATGCATACAAAATAGATTTTTGCAAGGAGCTCTCCAAATCGTTGTGAATCATGCGAGAAAGTGTTGATAAAAGCAGTTACAAAGTCTGTGGCGAGAAATCAGAGTTTAAGATTTGGTTTAAATGCCCTAACCCTTGTATGTCTAACAAGCATTTTCCTCAATGAAGAACTTCTTATAAAGGCAGTGGGAAATGGCACACCCAAACAATAATTATTGTTACTAACCAATCCAAATATCCAAAGGATGATGAAGAACAGGTATAAATAACATCCCTAAATAGATTGATTCAGATGAATATCTATGAACTATCAAGATAAAACAAAGGTGAGATTTCAAATAAGCATATTTCTTTATCTATAAGCTATAGAACAGAGATACGGATTAGAAAAATCACGATTGAAAAGAAATAAGAAATTTAGCTTAGTTTCATATTCGTACCTCTTCTTTTATTTAAACTTTGATCCTTTAATGTTGATTCCAACAGCTCACCTCTTGATGCGATGTTTATTGTGAGTCCCGAACAGCACGAGTTGAATTTCCATTTACAGACATCTTCTTGTAGAGAAAGATTATCCTTCAAAAAACATTCAATCAAGTATCCTTATTTTTACAAAATGAACTTGCAGACCAATTTCTTCTTTGAAAACTAAAAATCAAAAAGATGATGAACTTCTCCCCAAAATGATCATTATATAAAAATCTAAGAAAGTGATCCTTTTTCAAATCCAAAAATCAACCACTATAACAAGTTTCTAATTCAAAATTCAGTTTGGAGTCATGCATGTGCACACACTCCACTTTTTCCATCTTTTATTTGCTTCTACAATTAATTCGAAATCTCATCTTATCTATTTAATTTCAAAATTATATTACTTTCCACATTTAATTAATTAAAATCTAATGATAATAATCTTTATCAATTATTGTTAAATATAATTTAAAACAATTTTTTATACAAAACATCTTAATTTAATCATATACTTTCTATTTCTCAATATTCATTCATTTAATTATTTATTTTAACTCCAAATTAATTTAGTTTATCTAATAATCAATTTAATTTAATTAAACTGATTAAACAAGGCCATTTCTAATATTAAGTTTACCACCTAATCTCAATAACACCTTAAACAACATAACAATGAACAACGAGACATCACCAATCATCAAACAAACTTACTCAAATGTCAAGAAAGGCCAAATATAGAGGGGCACTACATCCTTCCCCCCCTAAGCTTCAACTTACTCCCGGAAGTCGCAAGATAAAATAAAACGTACACAATTATAAGCAACATCATCACAAACAACTACATGATATCACAATTTAATTCAATAATGGTAGACATCAAGCAAGACAAATGACAAGGATTACAAACCAAACATATGGGGTTACCAGATAGATACTCATCCTCGTTGAGGATGATGGCAAGGTTGGGAACCTTTTGTCAACTCCCTTTTTCACATCATTCCCATTGGGCTTTTAAGGCACTCTCAAACTTGAAAGTGCAGATGGAGTCGATGTCTGGTACCTACAACCCATATCAAACACACTGTCGAGAAACATATATATATATATATATATCAAACAACAAACACACTGTCAGAGGAAGTCATAGTGTAGCAGGACACTCGTGAACAAGTGATGCTACACCATTCCTATCACCAAGACCTCAAACAATAACCACATCAGTCAAAACAGCCCCAATAATCAAATCAACTTGTAAACAATGTGCTACTTAACAATCAGAATAATAATCACATAATAAGCATAACCATGATTCTATATCTTGTGTCATTTCAAAAATGGATCACTGCTTGAAATCATTAGTATCTACATCTAAATATCCCAATTACCTTACCTTCATCACCGAGTTCCGAAACCGACTACCTGGAAATCACAAACTAGGGTGGAAACATAACACATTAGTACCAGTCATTCAAGCTGATTCTTTACCCTTAAAATGCTACACTTCCATACAACACCATATAATTATCCACACAAAGCACACATTTTCGTTAAATATCATCTTTTACACACAAGGAATTCCACTTTATTCATTATTCAACACAAAATCTCACAACATATTCAACAAAAGACCAAAATTTTACACCTTTTCAGAATTAGGAAAACATAATTTACCACTCCATAAGCACAAAATTCCAAATTTAGCACACACTCTTCACATTAACACACAAATTCACATCACTGGGCAATGCATCACAAGACAACACAAGGGTCCATAATGCATCCCCAGGAGGAAGAATATCGATGCATTGCACACTACATCGAGGGTCCTATCTTTTCCACTAGTTTTCTACACCATTGAACCGACAACACCTAAGGAAAAACTTGGGTTGTTAAGTGAGGATGACACAACGGAAAGACGTAACCTCAAGAGTTCGAGCAACTAGGTCTCATAATGGGTTCATATGTATCCAAAGTGCTCAGTGTATGAACCTAGGCTCTAATACCAAGCTGTAACACCCCACCACACAAACCCCAAAGAACAACTTATAATCTACAATTATAGCACATTTTTAAAAAAAGAAGTAAAACTAATATAAAATGTACATTAACATACGACACTTGTAATGCCACTATACATACACATTATCTAACTACGTCCTCTAGGGTAAACATGACTGCATTACTTAACATAATCCCATTCCCATAACAATGATTAACTAATCACAAGTATTCATATTTACAACCATGATAAAGAATAAGTATACAATGTACATACATCCATTACCTTACATAAATGATAAACATTCATATGAGGACACAAGATAATACCAATAATATATATATATATATATATGCATCACATTTATCATATAAATTTACATCATTACAAAATTACAATGGTACAACAATTCTTCCCAACATGAAAGGGAATGATGCATCCATTTACATAGAGTAATACAACTGAAGTGAACATAATACATAGCATCAGTGCTATCTCCAAATTTGGTAAAGCTCTGGACTCACTGCAATGGTACAACTCCGTGCATCATGAACTCCAACTGGGAACCCAATGAGGTGCATAGCACGTTCCACCTAACCATGTGGACACTAAGGCCCACCCCCCATGCTAGGAGATGACAAGAAGGATCCACAACATAAAAACAATCAAGCAAAAAGGCTAATAAGACTCCACAACAAAATGAAACAACCATCAATAAGAACAACTACATAAAGGACAACTACTTCCAGAGGCACACAAAGGCAAGGGAACACAACAAGGATACTAGAGGAAGAGTGTCATCGCCTTGCCCTAGCATGGGTTATCCTGGCTGCCTCTCACTAGGTGTCGACCCCCATCTATAATTATCCTCATTGCCTCTCACTAGGTGCCGACCCTATAGGGTGACACATGTGAGACCAGTAACCTTTTGTTAGGACAAGGTAGTGATCTTGTCGACCAGGCCTTCTCAACCCATCCTTAGCCTACGAAAGCACTATAAGCATGGGCGAGGCATCTTACTTGTCTTATTTAATGTGAACCTACCCAAACCCACTAGTTAATTAATTAAGTTATCACTTATTAAGAAAACTCTTCCATGAGTTATCCAGACTGCCCCTTTGTGTGTTGGCCCCCATGAAGAGCCACTCTCCATAGTAGCATCAAAACAATCCACATAACAAGAAGGGTGTATTCACTCACACAAAGCACCAAAAATCATAAAACCGCAATCATCCGTGAGGCATAAACCTTCCCACACAAAGACCACATCAAAACAAATTTGTTACTCAAAACCTTTTTATAATTTAGAATAAAATCTCGAAAAACTAGGGCACGCATTGTAAGAGCATACTCTTTTTGGTAGCATTACAGTTATAAATGCCTTGTGTATATTTGTTTTTGTTACGTTTTCTTCATTTTCACGATTTGTGACCGATCCCTGCCCTTTTTTTTCCCTCTTATAAGGCATTATCGAAACCGCTTGTAACATTGATGTGTTGGGAAAATGATTAGTTTCCAATTTGTCATTTTGATTTATGCAGTATCACAACCATTGAATTGAAGATCATGATCTTGAATCACCTTGCTTGTAACTATTTCTTTCAATGAACCTTTGTTTCAATGTTTCTTGGGTTTATGTAGATATCTCGACTGCTACATTTGTTGCAATGTTAAATGTTATTCATATTTTGCTAGTATCCTAGTCTGTTTAAGCATGTTTTGGATTATCAATTAATTATAATTTTCATGGGTACTTGGACCATGCATGCCAGAGTTTAGTATATGTCTCTAGTTATCTTGTGCAGTAGTCTTTTCATTTGTTTTAATTATTTCTTGTCTTGTGATCTGTAATTGCTATTTGTTGAATATGTTCATCAAAATTTGCATGCTAAAGTAAATTGATTGTAAGTTTGATAAGTTGATAAAGACCTATAAAGTCATCAACTATTGTAACCAATATCTCTTGTTTTCCTCTGTTGGATCCTATCAGTGTTTTCCTCTGTTGGATCCTGTCAGTTCTCAATAATTTCGTTACCGTGTCTGTAACAGTTCTTTATAATAATTTATGTGTACAAACCTTCTTTAGTCAAAATGTATAAAAGAATATGCTAACATTTTGTTTTTGAATGATGATGACTGAATGATGAAAATAGAAACCTTGGTATTTGCTTACATCCCTCAGCCTTTGTAATTTCTCCTTAATTTCAAGCTTTGAATCTGATGCAATCTTCTTGTGTACTCGTTACGTTATATCCTTCTTTATTTAGCACCCGCTATTGAATAGACTCTATGGCATTCCTGTTTTTAAGCCTTTAGATATTCCATGATAGTCTTGAAAGATTTATTTTATAGACTCTATGGCATGTGTTTCATTTAACACTTGCTTTTATTCAGCAGGTTTATTTTATAATTTGAAAGGTTTGTTTTGTCACCAGCATATTAATTATTGAATGCGTTGTGTTTATCTCCATAATATCAAATTTGGTGTGTTTAGTAATGAGATTGATGCTTTGAAAGATTGGGTTCTAAGCTAATTCTAGAAATAATTGTGCTAGCATGCAAGAATATTTTCAACTACACGCATTGTAGTCTTCTCTCTAGCTAATAAAACTGACTGTGAACCTACTTTGGGGAAAGACTTAGAACTTGTAAGATGAATGATACACCTAATAGTAACATTAAGGGAATAAGACAAATCAATATTCTAAAAATATATGTAGGGGTTCTTCTAGGAGTAGCTTCAGGACCATCATTTTAGTTGGTTCTTTACGGTTACTTGATATTGATATGCTATCTTGGAGAACCTATAAACTCTTAAGTGGACCATGTGTTGTTATCTTTGTGGAGTAATTGAGTGATTGTGTGTTCTTGAGAAATATTATTCATTGGTGCATCTTTATATGAGTTATTTATTTAAATAAATATGCAAAGGAATGTGTGAATGCTTGCATATGTTTGAAAACTAAATAATGATCATGTAATTCTTTTGTGGCTTTAAACTTCAATTATTAACATATGCATGAAAAGAAATGATTGAGGTAATTGTTCTATAATAATAAGTTATATTATAGTGAGTAGATCTATATTGTATGTGTGTGTTCTTGAGATGGTTTAATCTTTTGGTTTCTTAATGAAGCTAATTTTCTTGATTTTTTTTTTTGAGGTTAGTCTAGTAATAAGTTTTTCTTCATACACTTGTTGAACACTAGGAATAAGTCTAATTTCAAGAGAGGATTTATAAGGTCTACCCTTATATGAATCTTGTCTTGTTTTGATTTCTTAATAATGATTATATTAGTATATATTAAGAACTTATTGGGTAGATATATTGTCTATTTTGTTGTATGAATAGGATTATGATATGTGATATATATGCTTATGATATGTGCTAACTCATAACTAGCAGTAATTATTAGCTCATTGGTATATATGGTTTACAACCATACTTAGCTTGTTGGTCTCATTTTGTAAGTTTTATGGTTTGATTAGATAATCACTTATACATTGATTGAGAGACTAATTATGATTAATGTTTTATGTTATTTTATAATTTAGATTACATAGATTGGATATAATGTTGGTGATTATCATGATTTTAAATGTTATGCATATTTCGTGTTCCATATTTAAAACATGTTGAGTACTAATCACAAGTAACCTATTAAAAAAACATTTGCATCATAAGTAATATATATATATATATATATATATATATATATATATATATATATATATATATATATATATATACACACACACACACACTTCTTGAGTGAATAAGGTTATAATAAATTGATTAACTAGATGAATACATAGTCTATTGTTGTTATTTAACAGTTGAAGGCTTAAATGTAACACATAATTACCATGACTTGGTAGAAGAGTAATATTGTACAAAAGATGGAATTAGCATCAATATATATTTATATAATCAAATTGATTCTTTTCTCTACCCATTAAATTAACTAAATAATCAATAATTTATTTGTAAAGGAATCTTTCAATTTGATAAAAAAATTGTAGGGATTCGATGCCATTTATCATTCATAAATCTGAGTGTATTTATTTGCTTATGAAGTTATTGTATCTAAAGCAGTTCTAGTAAAATTGAATATTGATTTATTTGTGTGAACTTAAGATAGGAGCATAAATTAATAATGGTTAGACAAGGAAAATTTAAAGAATTCAAGTAACACATGTGTATATCTTCAAGATAATTGGCTTCCAACAAGGGCATATTGGAAAGAAGGTGAGTGTGAAATGTTATCTTTAGATGATCAATTCTTTAAGGAGGAGAATATATTTTTGATATCGCCATATCTTGAGTTCCATGTTGGTTATTAAGTAAATTAGTATTAGTGAAATTTTTAGGTTATTTGTTCAAGGGAGGTTACAGCCTAGATGAGATCTTAAATTCCATATCTTTTTGATAGCTTCTAGGAGGAAGCCTGAGACTAGAGGGGGAGAATGTGAGGCATAGCTAAAACTATTTGAGAGTCTTTGGTTGTAGGGTCAGCTAATTTTTTTAATTAGAATATTTATTTGATAATATAGTATGATGATTAAATGATGAACATTAACATTAATATTATTTTTTTATGGAATGATAATAAACATGAAGTATTGATTTTTTTTTATGGAAAAGTATTGTAATAAAGGTTGTTTGAATTATAAAATAGTTTAGCAATTAGAAGAATAAGTAAGTGATTCAAATAATTGTTTTTAATTGTTATTATGGAAAATGTAGTCTCTATTATTTTATTTTCAAGAAATATGAAGAGTTTCAAATGAAATCTCTATTAAAAAGAAAAAAAAGAGTTTTAGGGAGGCAAGAAAAAGGAGGAAAATGTTGGAAATAATGGAGAAAACATATTTTTGGAAGAGGAAAGAGAGCTAGAGAAAAGAGGCTAAAAGAAGTTGCAAAGAACGAAGATTCAAATCTGAAGAAAAGAGGTAAGAAAATAAGTTGTTTATGATGATGTTTTTTCTCATATTAATAATGGAATTCAATGATTTATTAAGATACTACCATTATTTGCTCTGTGTGAGCCATTATTTTTTCTTTGTGAGCCATTATTTGCTCTGTGTGAGTTTATTGTAATGCCCCGCCAAAGAACCCCAGAGGACAACACAACTAACTACAATAATGGTACAATTTTTTTGTTTAAAAAATAACAAGAAGTGTAAATCATATCTAAACATAACATATAAGCTAAGCTATGTCCTCTAAGGTTCCATGACTGCATTGCTAACAAAACTATTAACAAGATCTAAACATACATCATGAATTAACTAACAACAAGAGTTCATTTTTAAATCCATTGCATTAAATGAAATAACACATACATTTACATATTCTAACATCAGATAAGTAACCATCAAAGATCATTTATAAAGAACCAAAAAGTACATATACAAATTCCCTTTCACGAGGGTACATCATTACATTGTTACAAGCTTACATCAATGCTTCCCCGAATACAACGAGAAGAATAAATCAAGATTACATTACATGATACAAATGATATTCAAGTTCAATACAAAACATAAGCAACTCTCTCCTCAAATTGATACAAGATCCAAAACCTAGTACATGAGGTACATCCTTCACGCACATGAACAAGAGAAAGGAAAAACCCAATGGAGGAAAAAGCACAAACCTCCCGACCATGTGGAACCCTAAGGTCCACCACCCACGCTAGGAGATAACAATAAGGTCCCACTATGCAAAATAGTCAAGTAGATAGTAGACCAACACATAAGGACTAGCATGGCTCAAACATAACACAGTACAACATGAACATCACATAACATAGACATCGCTTCCAGAGGCGCACACACAAAAAAGGGGAACACATGACTAGGGAATACTAGGTTGCAATAGGGAAGAGTGTCATCACATGGTCCTGGCATGGGTTACCCTAGTAATCTCTCACTAGACGTCGGCCCCCATCTATGGCTACCCTAGTAAACCTCTCACTAGGTCCCGGCCCCATAGGGTGACACATACAAAACCAACATTCCTTTCGTGAGGACAAGGAAGTTGATCTTGTCAACCAGACCTTCTCAACCCATCATTAAACTAAATGAGCACTATAGGCATGGGTGAGGTTTCCAATTATCTTGTTTAATGAGAGATCTACCCAACCCCCTAATTAATTTTAGGTTATCACTGGATTAAGAAACTCTCAAATGGGTTACCCTGGACACCACTTTGGGTTCTAGCCTCCATTGAGACCCACTCCCCCTACTTGTGACTAGTAAACCCTACAACAAGCATGGCATAAACCATCATGCTCTCTTAACCCAATCACAAGAGAACAAGCACAATACAATGCATAATCCTCTTGCACACATCTCAAACAACATACCAAACCACTATCAAAATGAAACAATAATAAGACCATACAAATAGAATGTCGCCTCCTAACCTCTAGAAGCCAACTTAATTCACTTGCATAAAAGAATCCCACTTTACACAATGCCCAAATCATCTTAATTTCACTAACTAACCACATTATTAACACAAGATCACCATTTATCAAGCAACCATGAAATCAACATATATTCACAAATCATCATTACATGATTATGAAGGAAAACAACATTTAAAATACCATTTAATTTACTCATTTAACTACATCCTTCAACAATTAGATATAATTAATTCAGTTTCACATTTACCAACTTTCCAATTGCGTAATTAAATTGATTTTCCCTTATTTAATACCCCAATTATTAATCTAGCATTGATTTCACAAATAAAAATATTATTTTACTCATATCATAACATATATACGTTTACACATATACATATATATATAAATATATATACATATTTCAGCACTTATATATATACATATATATAGGTATATAAATTAAATTCAGGAAACTATTTGTAACTTAAATGTTTAGCTTATATTGATATGTATATATATAAATATATATTACCTATTAGCAAGTAAAGAAAAACGATTTCCTTTCCTAACCTCAAACAATGAATTCCCAAACAACATTAAAATCAAAAGCATAAAATCAAATTGCGCTAAGATCGAACTGTAGGACTATATAACATGCTTTCCATTAGTAAAGCATCGAACTCCACAACTAAATGAATACTTTGAAATTTCATTCAGGAGAAGAAAACATAGTTAGTGATCTTGGGTAGCATCTATCTCCATTGAATGGAACAGCATAAGAGCAACCACTTATAGCCGCCCCCCATAAAGCCCATATCTTAACATAATAAACATGCAGTAAGCAGCCATAATAGTCGATTTCCAATGATATTAAAGACATGGCATTTTGAATGCTTTTATCAGGGAGGGGTGACATCCAATGGAAATCAAACTGCACAATTTGAAACTCAACATAGCCACTAAGGTGAATCAAAACCTCAAGAATAAGAATGCAATGATCAAGAAGGAGGAGAGGCACACACTTTACAACAACAAGTAATGGTTTCTAAGCAACGATCATAAAAGCCATGCGCATGGTTCACAAATTCAGACATGGTAACCACTATATGCCAAAGTATAATACAACCCACAAAATTTGATTCCAACAGAAGGATAAGGAAATTTGCATCACTTAAAATGTTGAAGGTAGTGTTACCTAATTTTTAGCTTTCAACTGAAATCAGATAACTTAGTGTTTGTTCTTTTCATGTTGTTTAAACATTTAAAAGATAAACCATAAAACTATTAGTCTCAATATGCATGAAAGAGTGATTGTCAAATGAATAGATTACATTTTGTCATTTCAATGTTGCAATTACAACAAATGAGAAAGAGAATCATAGATATACAAATGTAATCTTTTATTGATAATCCTGAAGTGTACATGTCCCTCACAAGTCAAGGGACTAACTCTCTTATTCAATGAAAATATGAAGCAATTCATACATGAATAAGTAAATTAAACAAACAATGTGCATATAAAAATGGACCCAATCATCGCCTAAGAATGACTGGTTACAGGTTGCCCAACTGCTCTATTGTTGCTTCCTCGAATTGCTTGTGGACCCTCCCCAGCTCTGTAGTGCTCCTAGCCCCTACATCTGAAAAAGCAATGATATTAGAGTGAGGCTCTAAGCAATGAAAGATTCAATCCTTATGTACACACCTACCTATGCATGTATAAATTGGTCCATAAGTGCATAAAATAAGCATGTAAACCTTGGATGTCTTGGAAAACAAAGAAGTCATCAAACACATCCAACATATGCATTTATTTTCTAACTATTTACTTCATGTGCAGATTTAGGAAGAGTCTACTTACTGTTTTGATTCAGATTAAATACAAAATGTGGATTAAATGTGGCTCCCACAAGGGTAGATCTCAGCATGCTTTGAAGAAGAAAGGAAATTGAGCAACTTGATCAAAGATTTATCTATTATCAATGCATTAAATCAATATGGAATTACACCAGTTGATCAAATTTCATTATCAGATTCAAAAGATGCAACATATTGTGTTGATATGTCCTTCAATCTTCTTAGGAAGATCCATAATCTGTTTATAAAGGAAGTGACTTAAAAAGATGCATCAAGTTCAATTATGCATCTATTAAATAATGAGGGAACAATCTAGAGTATTGTTGGGTCCCTCCCCACCTTGACCCTATTGGATAGCCACACATCACATAGGATGGTGAGCTGTTAGGTCATCGACATAGGGGACATGTATCTGCCCACTAGGATCAAAGTGGGGAGACAATTGTGTATCACACATGATAAAAAGGAGACAAATGTGGTGGAATCAGATAGTAGATTCATGTAGGACAACAAGCATTACAATGGTCTCATGGAAGGACAATAATCATAAATGCATGCCACATGTCAATGTAAGGACAACATTAGTCGATATTCTCCTAACCTTTCATGCAAGGGTTTTGGTCATCATGAATTATCCAACATGTATCATGATTGCATGCATGAAATGGCAATGAAGACAAGTTACAAATGACAACTAAGCAGTCACGATTCAGGGTGACACTCCTTTGAAGCCAAGACCATGTGAAAGTGAATATGAAATCAACCTCTTATGAGTCTACAAGGGGTAGTCCTTAGGGAATGAATAGGATAGCAACAATGCATGCTGATCTCATGAAATAGGATAGCAACGTGGACAAAATTCCCAAGAAGAAGTCACATGACAGAAATTAAAGAGAAGTGTTTGCAAGTGGTAACATGGATTCAAGATCAAAGGGGCAGTGAGGAGGTTCGGTTATAAGCTGCAAGTTATATCTCAAAAAGGTATGTTCTTTCATTTTATTAATTTACACATGTAGCATTTATTAATGCCAATACCAACATCATTGAACAATGAAAGAGAAAAAATGCATTTTGCAATACTCATTATTCATCTGCAAATGAGGTAGACTATGAGTAAAGGTAGTGATCTATAGGCCTGTTAAGAGTTGAAGAGGTAAACATGCATCACAGTCACCCTAAGGAAGCAGTCAAAAGCACTGTGTTTAGCACATAAAGATACTATCATAATGGTCATCACTGACAAGAGCATTGAGAATGTTGAGGACAGTTACCTTGCTAATTTAAAAGGATAGTATATGAGCTTTCAGTTCTTTCCTTATTTGAGTGCTTCATAGCTACAGCTAGTAAGGATCCAAGGGACAACCATTAATATGACAGTCCTCTATGGTGTTGAAAAGTGGAGGAGTACATGCAAAGAAACCATGCAATGATGAGGACATATCATGCTTTCTTTAAGCAAGTGATAAGAAAGCAAGAGGCATGATGTAGGATAGTGAATGGTCAAACTCAGAAGAGAGCATATGCTTACCAATGAACTATAGAATGGAAAGCATCAAGCCACCAAGCATTGCACTATCAAATGATTTACAAATGGAGGAAACTTCAAAGGATATTGAGCTCTGCAAAGAGAGATTTCAGCACACAAGGCTAATGAGTGTATATAGACTACTTAATTCTATTGTACACAATACTAGTTCACAGAGAGCACTTACCTGCAATACTTAGCTTATGAGATAGATGCAAAGCTATAGCAACAATCGTCATGTCAATGTATAGTGATAATATCATCTCATGATGATTTTGAGAAAAAGAAGGGAAAGCAAGGGAAGTCATTCAGTTGGAGTCTAATTTGGAATTTTAGGAAAATATATTCCAGAAAGACACAAGTTTAGATTATGGGGAGTGTTTGGAGGTTACTGTGAATGTTCCAGTTAAATATGTGAAAGAAAATAATAGGGATTCAATGCAAAAGATAAATACAGATGACTCAGCAACTGAAAATGTTGAGAACACAGGCCTTTCTTGGCCTACTAGTAGATGCAATGATTCTCAATACTTCTCTCAGGATTTGAGGGATGATGAAAAAATATTTGTAAAATCTGCAATTGAACATGAATCAAAGCAGTGCAATGAGCGAAAAAACCATACTATTAAGGTTGATATTTCTGATTCTAGGACTAGTCTTTCAGAGGTTAATCACTAGTCTCATCTTGCAGGAAATGAAGTGATTAAATTTGATGTTTGGGGCCACAAACACTTCTTAGAAACTTTTGATGAGGATCACCATGGAGGATTGAATTTTCTTCAGTCTAAAGATTCCTTAAGTAGTGAAGTTTTTTGTCAGCAGAAAATAAGGATGATTATGCTTTTGAGTCAATGTTCAGTGGTAGAAATATGAGAGTGACAGAAACTACAGTTCTAAAAAGTGAATTTTATGTGAAGCATAATGAAAAAAAATTAGAAGAGAAAGCAAATAAAGTTATTATGCATTCAAATGCTAAAAACAAAGGGTCCAATGTTGAAAATTCAATCATAATTTGGATGGGGTCTGAATTTGAGTCCAATCTTGAAGATGATTCTGATGCGAGAGCTGAGATAACAATTCTTGAAGATGGAAAACATGATGCTCAGGATGCATTTGATGCTAGATAAAACAACAAAAATCATCAAATGAGTATATGTAGCCACAACTCTTGTATAAGGGAACTTTTTCTATTCAGAGATGTTCAGTAAAGTATAGAAGACTGATGTGAGAAAAGACAGAAAAAAAGGGTTCCCATTATTTCTACACAATAGTTGAGCTTGAGCTAACGAAACACAAAGAACAACATTTTTTTGTGGAACGTTGACTAAGATAGTTCTTGTTTGAACTTACCACCTCTCATGAGTCTCATTCACATTATGATCTTGTGCGATCTGGTTACAACAAAATGGAAACGTTTTCAATATTTTCAAAAGAGTGCAGTAAAATGGAAGGAAATAAGAGGTCGAGCCATGGTTGTTTTCAAAAATTTCATAAAAAATACAAAGGAGTTGAGAAAAATGGTAAAAGAGATACACAGCTAGCAACAATAGTTTTTCTTTTTTAATATTGGTTGTGTTTAAAAAGAGCTTGAATGGAGCACATTTTCTGCAGAAATAATGAAGACAATGGTGAGATTTTCACAGTAAATGGATTACCAGTGATCGACCTATTTGTTTCTACAAGAATTCTGCATATAAGCTTCAGTGGATGGCCTCGACCCTTCAACACATGAAACCATGGCGGCAGAAAGGAAACCCTAGCAGAGCAATTTCCAGAAGGCTCTATGAAAAAGTGGAATGATTTGTTTTTCTTTTCCCCTTCTTTTTTTGTTGTTTAGGGTTTAACCCTATTCGGTGGGGATGGATTTTTCTTCCCTTTTTTTTTTTTTAAATTAAAAGCATGTGTCAAATGTAATGGGGGTCGAAAGTCATATGTTATTGCATTAGGCATTTTATGCCTTGGGGTGTTTACCCTTGTTTAAACTTTATGTTAGGTCCTTAGCAATGCAATATGGAGTATGCCATGCAAAAAATGTGATATGCCTTTTTTATTTTTTCCCAACGCCATGTGACTTGGAATATGCTTTCCAAGGAATTTGGAGGTCAGCCATATTGGCCAAGTTGTTTAGGTCTCTTTGATGTCTTTGCAAACTAATGGAGTTTTTCCCATGTGTGTATTTTCAAGAAAGCAGAAAAAAGGTAGGTTGAGATGGTCAATGCCTTGGAAGCTTTTGAAAGCTTTTAAATATGACATTACATGTTACAATTTATTCCAATATTTGAAGATATCATGTAAGTGATTTGAAAATCACTTTTATTGTGCCTTTTAATGAAAATGTAACACAAGGAGATGGTGGGGCCCTTATTCTTGTTTTGAATTGTAAAATGACTTGATTAAGTGATGTTTTATAAATCACTTAATCAAAATTATTATCTTTTAATTCCTTTTGGAGTCTTGTGTTTCAAAACACACATATTACATGAGGAGAGTGTGGGTCAAGCAACATGTGACTGATTTGGTGATGACTTGTCAACATGGAGAATGTGTGGGAGGATTATTTGACCATTTTAGAGGCTTTTTGTCATGTTTTTCTAGTGGGTCAAGTCATGGCTTGACTTTTCTTCATTTGGAGAACCTTTTGGAGGAGTTTTGGAAGCTTCCATTTTGGCTTTTGTGCTTCATCTGACCTAGGGTTTCTAGAAGGACTTGTGTGGGGTTGTTGGTTGAAACTTGGCTTAAGTAAGTATCTTGAAACTGAAGTTTTTTAGGGGGTTCTTTTCTTTCTTCCTTTAGGGGCATTGTAGCTTTTTGGAGCCTTTTCCAGGCAGAGGACAACATTGTAACTCAGATTTGCAGACTTATGTAGTAGTGTAACACCTTTTTGATGAATAAGTTAATATATTTTACCTTCTCATTATGCTATTTATTGTGAAAGCCTTATAAATGGTTGATGAAATCTTATGGCAAAATTATTTTCCCTTTGATTTGTCATGTTTTTCTTTTCCTTTATGCAGTTAGTATGAATTTGCATGTCATAACATGTGTTGAGTTAGTTTAGGATAAAGTCTAAGTTGTGAGGATGCAATTTTCTTCCTTCTAGATAATGTCCATGACATTTTTAGCATGGTTATGAAACACTGATGCAAAGTCATATCAAGTTTTGAGTTGTGTATACCACTGTTAAGTTATTGACCATTCTTGTGTGTGGAAATAGCTATATGGGTCTAAGAAATATTATTAGGTGCATCACCATAGGGGTTAGTTTTTCTTTTCATGCTTCTTTTTCCCCTTTTCCCAGCAAGGAATAGTTTAGGTGACACCATCAAAAGGGGAAACCGGCCCATAATCCGTAGGTCTCCTTTCGAATAGGTTACCCACAACTTGAAAGCAGTCACATGTTAGTCCAAATCTATTGAGTTCACTCAAGGCTTAGCAAACAGGGTGCAGATTTGGGGAACTAACGATTTTGGCACGCTCGGTGGGACCGCGAACTGCTTCTTAGTTCATGTTTATGTATTTTATTGCTGCTATTTGGTGTGTGCAACAATAGCTTCAGCCTTTTGGAGGCATTTTCTTTACATACCTGGCGACTCCAAAAGAATAACAACTGGTTTCAGGAAAATTAAGTGTTGGTCATATGTTAGATTATTTCCAGAAAACTCAGAGCTGGTTTTCTTGTTTTACAAGAAATTTCAATGAATTTCCAGCTTCTATGAATGCTCCAATATGTCTACATTTTACGAAGACATGTTCTATCATCCCTCATTTCATGAAAATGTTGCTCATATACCCAATTACCAACCACATCAAAATGACCATGTAGCTATTTTTAGTTCGAATGCCTTTGCTACAGGAGATTATCAATATTCTCCACAATTTTTCCACCCTCCCACCCCTACTCAACCATCATGGCAGTCAGTATGTTCTCAAGATCAATCCCAAGGCCACCATTTTTCTAGCAATCAACAGATCAATCCCTATGATCAGCTTCAAGAGTTTCAAAGTTTTGAGGATAAGCTCAAACAAATCCACAATCCAGATTTAAGGTTGAGGATAAGAAATATGTTTCTTGAAGGGAAGATTAGAAAGAGTGGATTGAATATGCAACAAGAACGGTTGGTTTGTTCAACCTATGATTGCTCACAGGATTATCCTTGAAGGAAAAAAGGAGGTTGATTGGCAGCAGAAACAGGAAGCTTACCAAGCTCAGACAGATGAACAGGAATGGTAGGCCAAAAAGAGGCAATTTGAGGAGAATCTTTCCCAACAACTTGCTGCAATGGATCCAGAAATGAGGCTGAGACTTTCCAAACAAGAATTTACCAAGTACAAGTTTGCAAGCTTTATTAAAAATAAGCCTCTAGAATCCCCTAGTAAGTCTTCTCATTTTGAAATTCCAAGTTTTAAAGAATTCAATTCAATTCAAGAGAATGTAGTGCCTGTACAAGATCATTCCATCATCCCTCAAGAGCAGCCCATTGATCCAGATGACTTACTCCTCATGGAGAGGATCAACAAAGTAAATCCAATGCATTTAGTCATAGCATGTTACCGACTACAGCAGAACAAACTCAAACAAGAGGAGGCTAAGCTAATGGGAAAATAGATTGAAGATATTCCCCAAGTGGAAGGCTCTTATGAGGTCAAACTTGAGAAGCTAGACCTTCCAATTGAGAAGCAAGGTTTTCAACAGTGTGCTAAGGAGCCCAGTCATTTAGAACAACAAATTCTAGAACATGGGGATCCCCAAGTCATTGCTCATGCAATTGATGAGTTTCCATGTACAGAGGTGGATAACCAGTCAAATTAGATTTTGATCACAAAACTTGTAATAAATATATGCAAAGGAATAGGGTCTTCTCTTCCCTCAACAATGTTTTCCTACAGAAAATGATAATCCCCTTATCATTAAAGATACTGAGATAACCAGTCAAATTGCAGAATAGTAGATAGATGCAAAGGAATAGGGTCTTCTCTTCCCTCAACAATGTTTTCCTAAGGAAAATGATAATCCCCTTATCATTAAAGATACTGAGAAAACTGATGAGGAGTTATTTTGGGATGATTTGGAAGTTTTCATTTCAAGCTTGGATAATAAATAGTCTTCTAGTGAGGAGCATCAGGTAAATACCAATATGTCAAGTGAAATAGAGCTTGAGCATCAATCCCTTACTGATTTGTTTGATGAGCTCCCTGGTTTTGTGGAGGAAACGTCATGTTTTATCCGACATCTTGGGAATCGGATGATTTCAATCAGCAAGATGAGATCAAAGAAATAGCTCATGAAGATGAACTATGTTGTCCCAACCAGCAGGGGGAGACAAGTAAACATGAGGAGCTAGGTGAAAAAGAGGCTAATATATTTTGGTATGATGAGTTGCCTTCATTTGTTGAACAAATTGAAGAAGGTGTGCCTGTGATAACACAAGATTTGGGACAACTACTTGATGTTCAGCTTTGGCTCATGAAGTATTTTCATTTTGGGATGATCTACAGTCGGTTTTGGCTCATGAAGAAGCCTCTTTTTTCCCAATTTTGGTTGTTGAACCAACATCCTTTGAAGCAAAATATCAAGAACAAGATGAGGAACAACGACATGATTTGGAGTTATAGGAAACCAGCATGACAAGTTCTGGATTCACACTTTCCAGAGGATGCCCGATCAGGCATCTAGCCAGAATGGAGGCCAATAAGGATATTGATACCTTGCTTGCACCCAAGCATGAGGGTATAGCTAAGGAGGAGCACACTCAAGTTACCTTTCCACCTCATAACAAGAATGCTTACATTCCATATGAAAAGGTTAGTAGGCTTGTATATGTTCAAATGATATTGTAGCTATCTGTTGAATTTTCAGGTGTGTTCCATTTCCTTCTAGTTGTTCTTCAACATGGAAAAAATTGTAATTTTTTTAGAAAGGATAGCTATTTCAACCAACCAGTTAATGGGTTCATTTGACAAGCTTCTTTGCTGGTTAGAGTAGGTAGTGTAGTTTCATTTCAGATGCATTTCCAGTTTTCCTAGGTAAGTGCTTTTCAGTACAGTTAGATAGTTTTCATTCTGTAGTGTTGGGTTTTTTCAATAAATTTCAAAGGTGTCTCTTGTTGTTTTGATGAGTTACAGCAACTTACAATGTTGTTTTCAAGTGGTGCTAGTTTTTTGAGTGACCCTGTGCTGAATAGATAAGCTTAGGCAACTGGTCTCATGTTTAGCACGAAAACATATAGCAGATGTCGCCAAAAATGTTACCTAATTTTTAGTTTTCAGCTGAAATCAGGTAACTTAGTGTTTGTTCTTTTCATGTTGTTTAAACATTTAAAAGATAAACCATAAAACTTCTAGTCTCAATATGCATGAAAGAGTGATTGTCAAATGAATAGATTACATTTTGTCATTTCAATGTTGTAATTACAACAAATGAGAAAAAGAATGATAGATATACAAATGTAATCTTTATTTGATAATCCTAAAGTGTACATGTCCAGGCTCACAAGCCAAGGGACTAACTCTCTTATTCAATTAAAATATGAAGCAATTCATACATGAATAAGTAAAGTAAACAAACTGTGCATATAAGAATGGAACTAGTCATTTCCTAAGAATGACTGGTTACAGGTTTCCCGACTACTCTGGTGTTGTTGCCCTGAGCTGCTTGTGTCCTCCCCAGCTCCGTAGTGATCCTAGCCTGTGCATCTGAAAAAGAAATGATATTAGAGTGAGGATCTAAGCAATGAAAGATTCAATCCTTACATACACACCTACCTATGCAAGTATAAACTAGTCCATAAGTGCATAAAATAAGCATGCAAACCTTGGATGTCTTGGAAAATAAAGAAGTCATCAAGCACATCCAACATATGCACTTTTTTTCTAACTTTTTGCTTCATGTGCAAATTTAGGACAAGTCTGGTTACTATTCTGATTCAGATTAAATACAACATGTGGGTTAAATGTGGCTCCCATAAGGGTAGAGCTCAGCATGCTTTGAAGAAGAAAGGAAATTGAGCAACTTGATCAAAGATTTATCTATTATCAATGCAATAAATCCATATGGAATAATCACACCAGTTGATCAACTTTCATTATCAAATTCAAAAGATGCAACATATTGAGCTGATATGTCCTTCAATCTTCTTAGGAAGACCCATGATTTGTTTATAAAGGAAGTGACTTACAAAGATGCATCAAGTTCAATTATGCATCTATTAAATAATGAGGGAACAATCTAGAGTATTGTTGGGTCCCTCCCCACCTTGACCCTGTTGGATAGCCACACATCACATAGGACAGTGAGCTATTAGGTCACCAACATAGGGGACGTGTATCTGCCCACTAGGATCAAAGTCGGGAGACAATTGTGTATCACACATGAGAAAAAAGGAAACAATTGTGGTGGAATCAGACAATAGATTCATGTAGGACAACAAGCATTACAATGGTCTCATGGAAGGACAACAATCATAAATGCATGCCACATGTCAATGTAAGGACAACATTAGTGGATATGCTCCTAACCTTTCATGTAGGGGTTTTGGTCATCATGAATGATCCAACATGGATCATGATTGCATGCATGAAATGGTAGTGAAGACAAGTTGCAAATGACAATTAAGCAGTCATGATTTAGGGTGACACTCCTTTGAAGCCAAGACCATGTGCAAGTGAATATGACATCAACCTCTTATGAGTCTACAAGGGGAAGTCCTTAGGGAATGAATAGGATAGCAACAATGCATGTTGATCTCAAGAAATGGGATAGCAACATGGACAAAATTTCCAAGAATTTACATGACAGAAACTCAAGAGAAGTTTTTGCAAGTGGACAACATGGAGTCAAGATCAAAGGGGAAGTGAGGAGGTTCGGTTAGAAGCTGCCAGTTATATCTTAAAAACGTATGTTCTTTCATTTTATTACTTTAGATGAAGCATTTATGAATGTTAGTCTCAACATCATTGAACAATGAAAGAGGAACAATGCATTTGGCAATACTCATTATTCATCTACAAATGAGGTAGACTATGAGTAAAGGTAGTGATCTATAGGCCTGTTACGAGATGAAGAGGTAAACATGCATCACAGTCACCCTAAGGAAGCATTCAAAAGCATTGTGTTTAGCACATAAAGATGCTATCATCATGGTCATCACTGACAAGAGCATTGAGAATGTTGAGGAAAGTTACCTTGCTAATTTAAAAGGGCAGTATATGAGCTTTTAGTTCTTTCCTTATTTGAGTGCTTCACGGCTATAGCTAGTAAGGATCCAAGGGAGGGCCATTAATATGACAGTCCTCTTTGGTGTTGAAAAGTGGAGGAGTACATGCAAAGAAACCATGCAATGATGAGGACATATCATGCTTTCTTTAAGCAAGTGATAAGCAAGCAAGAGGCATGATACAAGATAGTGAATGGTCAAACTCAGAAGAGAGCATATGATTATCAATGAACTATACAATGGAAAGCATCAAGCCACCAAGCCTTGCACTATCAAATGATTTACAAATGGAGGAAACTTCAAAGGATATTGAGCTCTGCAAAGAGATATTTCAGCACACAAGGCTAATGAGTGTATATAGACTACTTAATTCTATTGTACACAATACTAATTCACAGAGTGCCCTTACCTACAATACTTAGCTTATGAGATAGATGCAAAGCTATAGCAGCAATTTTCATGTCAATGTATATTGATAATCTCATCTCACAATGATTTTGAGAAAAAGAAGGGAAAGCAAGGGAAGTCATTCAGTTAGAGTCTGATTTGGAATTTCAGGGAAATATAATCTAGAAAGACACAAGTTCAGATTATGGGGAGTGTTTGGAGGTTACTGTGAATGTTGCAGTTAAATATGTGATAGAAGATAATAGGGATTCAATGCAAAAGATAAATATAGATGACTCAGCAACTGAAAATGTTGAGAACACAGGCCTTTCTTGGCCTACTAGTAGATGCAATGATTGTCAATACTTCTCTTAGGATTTGAGGGATGATGCAAAAATATACGTAAAATCTACAATTGAACCTGAATAAAAGTAGTGCAATGAGCTAAAAGACCATACTATTAAGGTTGATATTTCAGATTCTAGGACTAGTCTTTCAGAGGTTAATCACTAGTCTCATCTTGCAGGAAATGAGATGATTAAATCTAATGTTTTGGGCAACACACACTTGTTAGAAACTTTTGACGAGGATCACCATGGAGGATTGAATTGTCTTCAGTCTAAAGATTCCTTAAGTCATGAAGTTGTTTGTCAACTGAAAACAAGGATGATTTTTCTTCCGACTTAGTGTTCTATGGTAGAAATATGAGAGTGACAGAACTACAGTTCTAAAAAGTGAATTTTATGTGAAGCATAATGAACAAAATTTAGAAGAGAGAGAAAATAAAGTTATTATGCATTCAAATGCTGAAAACAAAGAGTCTAATGCTGAAAATTCAATCATAATTTGGATGGGGTCTGAATCTGAGTCCAATCTTGAAGATGATTCTGATGGGAGAGTTGAGATAACAATTCTTGAAGATGGAAAACATGATGCTCAGAATGCATTGGATGCTAGACAAAACAACAAAAATCATCAGATGAGTATATGTAGCCACGACTCTTGTATAAGGGAACATTTTCTATTCACAAATGTTGAGTAAATTATAGAAGACTGTAGTGAGAAAATACATAGAAAAAAAAAGAAAAAGGGTTCCCATTATTTCTTTACAATAGTTGAGCTTGAGCTAACGAAACACAAAGAACAACATTTTATTGTGGAACGTTGACTAAGATAGTTCTTGTTTGAACTTACCACCTCTCATGAGTCTCATTCACATTATGATCTTGCGCGATCTTGTTACAACAAAATGGATTTATGTTTTCAATATTTTCAAAAGAATACATTAAAATGGAAGGAAACAAGAGGCCAAGCCATGGCCATTTTCAGAAATTTCATAAAAAATATAGAGGAGTTGAGAAAAATGGTAAAAGAGATACACAAACAGCAACAATAGTTTTTCTTTTTTTATATTTGTTGTGTTTAAAAAGAGCTCGAACAAAGCACATTTTCTGCCGAAATAATGAAGACAATGGTGAGATTTTCACAGTAAATGGCTTACCAGTGATCGGCCTATTTTTTTCTACAAGAATTTTGCATATAAGCTTCAGTGGATGGTCTCAATCCTTCAATACAAGAAACCATGGTGGCAGAAAGGAAACCCTAGCAGAGCAATTTCTAGAAGGCTCAATGAAAAAGTGGAATGATTTATTTTGCTTTTCCCCTTTTTTTTGTTGTTGTTTAAGGTTTGACCCTATTCGGTGGGGATGGGTTTTTCTTCCCATTTTTTTTAAATTAAAAGCATGTGTCAAATGTAATGGGGGCCAAAATTCATATGTTATTACATTAGGCATTTTATGCCTTGGGGTGTTTACCCTTGTTTCAACTTTATGCTAGGTCCTTAGCAATGCAATTTGGAGTATTCCATGCAACAAATGCGATATTCCTTTGATTTTTTTCCAACGCCATGTGACTTGGAATATGCTTTCCAAGGAATTTGGAGGTTGGCCATGTTGGCCAAGCTGTTTGGGACTCTTTGATGTCTTTGCAAACTAATGGATTTTTTCCCATGTGTGTATTTTCAAGAATGTAGAATAAGGTAGGTTGATATGTTCAATGCCTTGGAATCTTTTGAAAGATTTTAAATATGGCATTACATGTTACATTTTATTTCAATATTTGAAGATATCACGTAAGTGGTTTGAAAATCACTTTTATTGTGCCTTTTAATGTAAATGTAACACAAGGAGATGGTGGGGCCCTTATTCTTGTTTTGAATTGTAAAATGACTTGATTAAGTGATGTTTTATAAATCAATTAATCAAAGTTATTATCTTTTAATTCCTTTTGGATTCTTGTGTTTCAAAACACACATATTGCATGAGGAGAGTGTGGGTCAAGCAACATGTGATTGATTTGGTGATGACTTGTCAACATGGAGAATGTGTGGGAGGATGTATTTGACCATTTTGGAGGCCTTTTGTCATGTTTTTCTGGTGGGTCAAGTCATGGCTTGACTTTTCTTCATTTGGAGGACCTTTTGGAGGAGTTTTGGAAGCTTCCATTTTGGCTTTTGTGCTTCATCTGACCTAGGGTTTCTAGAAGGATTTGTGTGGGAATGTTGGTTGAAAATTGGCTTAAGTATCTTGAAACTGAAGTTTTTTAGGGGGTTCTTTTCTTTCTTCCTTCAAGGGCATTGTAGCTTTTTGGAGCCTTTTCCAGGCAAAGGACAGCCTTGTAACTCAGATTTGTAGACTTATGTAGCAGTGTAACACCTTTTTGATGAATAAGTTAATATATTTTACCTTTTCATTATGTTGTTTATTGTGAAAGCCTTATAAATGGTTGATGAAATCTTATGGCAAAATTATTTTCCCTTTGATTTTGTCCTGCTTTTCTTTTCCTTTATGCAATTAGTATGAATTTGTAGGTCATAACATGTGTTGAGTTAGTTTAGGATAAAGTCTAAGTTGTGAGGATGCAATTTTCTTCCTTCTAGATAATGTCCATGACATTTTTAGCCTGGTTATGAAACACTGATGCAAAGGCATATGGATTTTTGAGTTATGTATACCACTATTAAGTTATTGATGATTCTTGTGTGTGGAAGCAGTTGTATGGGTCTGAGAAATATCATTAGGTGCATCACCATAGGGGTTAGTTTTTCTTTTCATGCTTCTTTTTCCCCTTTTCCCAGCAAGGAACAGTTTAGGTGACACCATCAAAAGGGGAAGTCGGCCCATAATTCAGAGTCATCTGTTTTTAAATAGGTTACCCACAACCTGAAAGCAATCCCATGTTAGTCCAAATCTATTGAGTTAACTCAAGGCTTAGCAAATAGGGTATAGATTTGGGGAACTAACAGGTAGGCAATTGGAGACAAATTCGCTCCATTGAGATATGGTTGAAATTTTAATGAAAAGATATGGCACCCAGTATGAGGGTATTGAGATGCAAGAATAAGATTCCATAAAGGTAATGAAAGACTAAAGATTTAACAAGAAAAGAATGAGGAATATGGCGCTGCATTTTATGGATGTTTAATGTGTAGAATCTTAAGTAGAATAAAGAGGTGTGCTTACATGAGCTCGAGAAAGAGCTTCAAGAAAAATTTCTAGCAAATGCATAGTATATGCGATCAACATGGTTGAGAGACAACACTCAGGAAAATCAAGTCGCACCATGCAAAAATTGATAGAGGTTGAAGTATTTCGTTTGGGAAAATACACTCAAAAGAAAGAAATTTGTAGGTATTCATTATCAAAACCATGTAAGGCAGAATTAAAAGCATCCAAAAATAAGGCATCGAATATCAAGGATAATGCATTTCATCGAATTCTACAGTATCTCATGCTAAATAGAAAGTAGAATCAATTGCTTTAATTGATAAAACAAAATAAAGAACAAAACAAGCCAACTTAGATTCCAACGCCTGATAGGGACGAACTTGAAACTGAGATCAATCTTTCACTACAATTTTAGCTCCTCCAAAAACCCCAATCCATAATTTTGAAAACAACATCTAAGATCATCAACAATGGAATGCCAATATTTCTTATAGAAATTTTCTTGCAAACCCCCCCCCTTTTTTTTAAAACCCCCAAAAATCAATAATAATACATCATCAATATCTCTCCAAAATGATCATTATTTACCCCTGGAAAGCTAATTGATTTTCAAAAACAAAAAATCAGATAAAAATCTCACAAAAATAGCAAGTTACTATTCTACAAACAATTCAAAGTCACGCATGTGCTCCAAGACAATCTTTTTCTATCCTTTTAATTGTCTTTACTGCTTATCCATTATCACCTTCCATTTTTTTGATATTTTATTTCATATTGTAATCATGTTTTGTTTCATTTTGGAGTTTTATAGTTACATTTCATATCATTTTTTTTTCATAGTTGTATCTTAGAATTACACTTTGCTTTATAGTTGCATTTTACACCATACTTTGCTTTATAGTTGCATTTTAGATTAGTATATTCATAGTTAGCATTTAAGCATATGCAGAATCATCCTAGCTTCATATCATAGCATTTACATTGTATAATCTAACATCATTATCCATTCATCATTATATCCATTATCATAGCATTCATCACATTAGTTTCATGTAGGAACTTAATTAGCTTGCATGTTGAATATTATCTCATTTTTCAATTTGTCATTTTAACAACCATAGTGCACATCTAAAATCTAAGAGCCAATATAATGGTTTAATAAATCTTTGAGAATAGAGGACAATGAAACGTTCTTAAGAGATTTGTTTAACTGCAAAATAGAGTAGTCTATTTGATTCAAATCTTTGATATAATCTGTTTCATTGGTGTTTGTGTTGATTTACTAACAATTCCCACATTTCACACACAAGTATGAAAGGTTTTCATGCAATTAATGGCTCAAGGAGTTGTACTGAAGAAGCTCAAGAGAATGCTCCATATTCCTCCACATTTGAAGATATAGCCTTACGATTTGTAAGTTAGACAAAGGCAAGTGTGAAGTATGTATGTTCCTATTTTCAAAACATAAAATTTATCGTAGAAGTTTTTAGAGCTAGAAGAGTGAAGAATGTGTTGTAGTCAAGAAGGTTCAGAGAAATTCTTCTCATTTCTTTCCAATTGATATTGTGGTCTTGTTGTTTGGAGAATGAGATAAAATTCTCTATATGTTTTCTCATTTCAAATTTTAGGTGTTTAGGTGTACCACAAGTATGGTTTTCAATGTTCTATCTCAAGAATTTTTTTTTTGGGCTTGCAAGTGATGTTGGGTTCAATGTATGTTTGCTTGCACCAGCATAATGTAATGTGAAATGGTAAAAGGGATGTATGATCATTTTTTTTAATATCATTTATAATACTTGTAATGTGATCCACATGATGTTATTTACCCCCGAAAAGCTGTCTAATTTTCAAAAACAAAAAATTAGATAAAAATCTCACAAAAACAACAATTTTCTATTCTACAAATAGTTCAAAGTCACGCAAGTGCTCCAAGACAATATTTTTCTATCCTTTTAATTGTCTTTACTACTTATCCATTATCACCTTCCATTTTTTTGATATTTTATTTCATATTGTAATCATGTTTTGTTTACCCCTGGAATGATCATCAATATCTCTCCAAAATCAATAATCCATCATCAATATCTCTCCAAAATGATCATTATTTACCCTCAGAAAGCTATATGATTTTCAAAAAAAAAAATTAGATAAAAATCTCACAAAAATAGCAAGTTTCTATTCTACAAATAGTTCAAGGTCACGTGTGTGCTCCGAGACAATTTTTTTCTATCCTTTTAATTGTCTTTACTGCTTATCCATTATCACCTTCCATTTTTTTGATATTTTATTTCATATTGTAATATTTTCCACATTTTTAATTTATTATAATGCCATCATTAATAATAAATATATTTATATTTAGTTATCAAAATACTTTATAACTTAATAATTTAATTTAATAAATTAATTAACCAAGAACAACATACATATCCATTTATCAACATGTCTTATTTAATAATTTATTTAATTCATCAATTAATCAAACAACATTATTAAAAAAATTAATTTAAATAGCTAGATATCAACAATAATCACCAAAACATTAACAAGGCTAAAAATGAGACCAACTAACCGCAAACAACATACAAGACTGATGGGATAACTGACTAGATACTCATCCTCTTCGAGGATGGCGACAAGGGTAGGGGACCATATGTTATCTTCGTTCAACAATTTCCATTGGGTTTAAGGCACACTCAAACCTGTCAATTCAGGTGGAGTCGATGCTCGGTACCCGCAACGTACAACATACAAAATGGTCAAACATATATATATAATCATACAGTTAAACACACCAAGAAAGGAAATCACAGTATAGCAGGGTACTCATGAATGAGTAATGTTACGCTGTCCCTTTCACCAAGACACATCAAAAAAGTAACCACATCAATGTATAACAAATAGTTACATAACAACAACATCAAACAATCACCAGATAATTGGATAATAACCATGCTCAGATAAACACATAATGCTCATAATTACATCAATCCACATAAACTAATAATTCCATAAAACTATCATAGCATGTGCATAAACTCAAGTAATAGCAAGAACATCAAAGTGTCATCCAATATCATCAAAGCAGTAAATCTAACATCAATAAAGTTTCATAATGTCTATCCTAACAAAACAACTATTAGTCTAAGAGAGAGCAACATGATGGGCACTACATTTATGAACAAGATGCAGCTCTGTGCGATTTAGTGTTGAGCTCGAGGATGGACTTATCAATCCTATGGTTGGGAGGTGAGCAAGACTAGGCTGCTCTATTCAGTGTTGTAGGTATATATAGTATCTTTTTGGTTTGTTGAAAAATATTTAATTTATGAGTTTCTTTTTGTATTGACGATACATTTAGAATTGTAGATTGAAAAGAGACTTTGATGTATCTTAGAAAATTCTAGAATCTAACAAATAATTATTCATTAAATATCGTGTAATTAATTCATGAAATGAGTGTTCTAATTTTATGTTACAATGAAGGATTGTATTTTTCAATATTAATAGTAATGGAAGGATCTAACCTTCAGAAAAGTTTTCAACATTATTCTTTATATCCATATCAGTAAGAAAAATTTTAGTTTAAAAGTATATATCATCTCCATTTACTTAATTTATTTCTTCATAAACTCATATATTTTATTGTGTTTTATTAGTTGGTATTGTAACGCCTCACCACGTGAACCCCAAAGGACAACAAGAACTCACAATAAAAGCACAATAAAAAAAATTTGAAAGTGAAACATAACGTATAATGAACATTGACAACCAACACATATAATGCAGTTATACATATATATCATATACCACGTCCTATGGGGTACACGTGATAGCATTACTAATGTAAACCCATACCATGATGATGATTAACTAACTACGAGTATTCCACTTAACCATTACATAGAATTACTAATCGACAATCAAACATCCTCAACATAATATAAATAAATCCATATAACACATCTATGAACATAATTATAAATATTTCCATAGATACAACACCATTAAGGATTGCATACTGTGAAACAATAACATATAATAGTACCAAGTATCTATATACATTTCATGAATGACAAACATCCATCAGAGATCATAAATTAAGGCCAAAGGTTACATTCGTTACAATGATAATAAAAGTTACATCGCACAAGAGTTACAGTAATACAAAAGTGTTCCCCAACATGAATGGGAATAATACAATAAGATAGAATAATACAACTGAAAAGGTGAATACAAGTAACAAGACTAGCTCCAACTCGAGTACAATTATGGTGTCACTGCAAGTGGCACAATCTACATATCTCGATCCTTGGCTGGGGACCTAATAGGTTGCATAACATGTTCCACCTGATCACGTGGAGTCGAAAGACCACCCCCCATGCTAGGAGTTGACAAGAAAGACCCCCATTCCTCAACCAAAATAGTCAAACGAACCAATAGCAAACAAGACTCCACAACAAGGATAACAACAACATAAGATGACAACCCACAACATTTCCATCACATAGTCACAACAAAAATAATGAAAATTCCAACAAAACCAATTGCCAATATTATAGCTCAACTCTAAATAACCATTAGAGGTGCCAACAACAATAGGATCCAAAGCCTTCAAATGAAATTGCAATATCAACCAACAATAAATATCAAGGGAACCTTTCATTAACATCAATCAAGTTGTCATGAGGCATGTATGCAACACTAAAAGATAGAACTTGGAGGCTTCAGCAACAAACACCACGGACCAATTGCCTCAACAACATAAGATACAACCACTTTCAGAGGTATAAGAACACGAAGGGGAACCAACATGAAAATCCAGGTTGCTAAAGGATGGAGTGTCATCGCATAGGTGTTATGGGTTATCCTAGCGTAACCTTCCTAGGCTACTAGATCACCCTGGCCACCTCTACCGGCTGTTGGATCCCCATGCTGCTATGCGGGATCAACTTACCCTGCAAAATTACTATGCAGAGGCAAGGCAGTTGATCTTTCCATTCCAGGCCTTCCCACTCATCCCAAGCCTAAATGAGCACTTTGTCCCATGAGTGAGGTTGTATTATTTGAATTAATGTGAGATACTACCCAACCCCTTAATCAATTAATTAAGTTATCACTTGATTAAACTCCCAATGAGTTACCCTGGACCAGCCACTTTGGGTGTCGAACCCTCGTTGAGAGCCAATCCCCCTTACCAACAACACAATCTCAAAATCACAACGGGCAAGCCCACTTGTACAAGATACCAAAACCAAATGAAATATCACTCACCACATGAGACATGCACCATCCCATGCTAGAACTTCATAGTAAAGAAAGCCACTTTTCAAGTGCAAGGCTTAACCCACCAAAATTAGACGAGCATAAAAGTAACCATTCAATAAACCAAAATGGAAACCAAATAATAGGTAACATATTATTTCCCCTCCTATGGAAGCTCAAGAAGAACGACTATCCAAAATCCCACAAACGAGGGTAAAACGAAGCAACACGATTCCAACATAGAACTTCAACATATAAAATCCACAATCACACAACGACAAGAGTAGAGTAAGTGTGGAAACAACATGATAAGATCTTCAAACTCACTCAAGCTACCAAAATCAAGTCATTATAGAATTAATCGCAAGATCAAAATATTCTCAATAACCTTTTTGGGCACAAACGGGCTCCTTCCATAAAAGGAAATAATCATAATCAAATATAAATCAAGATCCACCATAATAACTAAAATCAAACATAAAGTTCCAAACATTGAAACAATACCCAATCAACAACAAGGTTTTAAGTTCAAGAAACCCTTACATAATCAATTCAATACAAAATCAAACACAAGAATCAAACCCTTCTCAATAACCATTTGACACTAACGGCCTCCCTCCATTAAGAGAACAAAATATGAACTCAATACCAACTCAACCGCCATACAATAAGAAATTCAACCAACTCACAACTCAACATTAAAACCCAATAATTCAACATAAACAACCAACCAAAATGATCATGAAATACTCCATGAAGGACATTGTCCCCACCATTCATATTACTCAATGACTTGATCACTTAATCCAAACACTTAAAACAAGATAACTTCAATAGAACGTCCCTAGGAGACATTATTCTCACAATTCTAAAACTCATTACTAACCACTAACTTTATGAAAAAGGTAACTCGCACATTAATTCACAATTAATTCATCCATTAAAATAATTATAGAGGAACCCAACATTCTTAGAAAATCTAATTCAATTTATTTAATCAAATTTATTTAAGTTAACAAGCTACCAATCTCTTTAACATCTTACTCAAATAGAAGGACTACAATCTCAAGTAATGATAACCAAAGGTAAACCCTAACAACAATCTATTTTCATTTACTAATTTTCTTTAAATTATATCTTCATAATAAATAAATTTAATTGGGGATCATCAAATTAACTTTAACAATTTACAAACTATTTTCTTCAATTTGTAAACCTAATTTGAACATATATATTTATATAGACATCTAGAAATAACACCTAACTTAATATTTTCATCTTTTCAGGAAAACAATTCACAACAACATAACTATATATATATATATATTTAAATTAAACAATGTGCAAAACATAATCAGTTTATATTTAATTTTTAAGCTCATTATGAAATTATGTAAAATAATTATGGAACGCATTTACCACTCAATCCATTTACAATATATTTAATATTATTATAAAATCATTTAATGTGATTTAAGAAAACTATATATATATCACAAAATTAAATCTACTTTTAGTAATCCAAACAAAATAAAATCCATCAACCTGCATTTAAACTTTCTTTACATCTTAACTTTTCACTTAAGGGAAAATTATTTTAAACAATTAAAGAAAATACAGAGACAAATATTCTGGCTACGCTAGTCCCAAATTCATCAATAAATCCCACTATCACATTCAAAGTGATAAACTTAAAGAACTTTTAAATCATCACAAAACTTAATTTACACATACAAAATGTAGTTATTTAAATATCTAGGAACTATACAATTAACTTATAGGCAATCAAAGTAACAATTTTAAAGAACATTCAACTTAGTCAATTACATTCCATTTAAACATTCATCTTGAAATTATCAAATTTTATTTAACAAATCCATGTAAACATATTTTACTAATATCACACTATGCTCATAGTAAAATCGTTTAGAAAATAAAAGAATTTATTTAAGCATATTAACCATAAGGGAAAATACTCTTTTATTACAACATTATTTTCATATATTTCCCATATTACCATAAACAATAATTTTATTCTCTTCAAGAATGTTTCCCTTTACCCTAATTATTTATTTATTGCAAATAACTACCCATTTTCAAGAAACATATCTAACCATAGAATGGATGCTTCTAATTAATTCCTAAAGATTCAATTACTAACTACTTTCTTAACTCGATATGATATAAGGGAGTTATATTAAGATTGACCATTAAATCAACTTACAAGGTTAATTCCGTAAACAACTTCATAATCTATATCTATATTGCACACATATATAAGATAAGGATGTCGTAAAGTTAAAACCTAAGTGTGCACATTATTAAGATTTTAGCTACAATTTTCATTTTAATAAACATACCCTAAAAAAAAACACCATCAAAAACCTTATTTTCAGGCTGTAGTTACGACAAATCGGAGAAGTGAAAGATTTTTACCAGCGAGGAGGAGATTGGAGGGGCGAGAAAACTTGCTAGAGGTTGCAGTTGATAAATGTAGCAAATGCATTGGGAGACATGCATGCAGAATGAAGGAACAAAATTCCTTCAAGAAATGTGATCTCATGAGATGTTATGATTGCAGGATATGCACTAAATGGAATTAGTAAAACGGCCTCAAAAGAAAATAATCAATATGGATTTCATGGATTTACTGAAAACGGCTTTTAAAAAGACTTTCAAGCAAAAAGCAATTGGCAGGTGTAAAGGAAATACCGTAGCCTTAACCATCATCCTTAGTGCCAGTGCCAAAATGGGAGGTTTCGCCATCAAAGCATAAGGAAGAAGGAATTTTTTCAGATGTTGTAGTTGCACTACGTTGGGAGACATGTTTGCGCTATAATATCCTTTCAAGGCAGACTTGTATGCAAAATGTGAAATACAGACAAGGCACGTTACTTTTTGACAGAATGCCACAAAGAAATGTGAAAAAAGAAGCACATGAATTGTTAAAGGTAAAAGGACATGCCACATATGCAAATGGCCACAGCTAAAAAAGGGAAGCAAGGAATCATGACAAATGACTTACCTCAATATTTCGCACTTACTGGATAGAGAGAGAGCAAAACAAAATTTATTGACAGAATTTTTCTAGAAGATGTGGTCTCCTCCCATGCCTTTTCTTCTCTCCTTTTTTCTTTTTGGTCTCCCCAAAATTCCCTCCCTAAAAGGCCTTGGAAACTTTCCCGTAAATGCAAATTGACAAATGTGAGAAAATCAAAATCTTTAGAAACTTTCATCAAATGCAATTGATAGGTGTAAAGTAATTTTTCTTGCTAGAAGACATGTGTGCAACATGTAAAAGCATGAGGACACGTGAAGCCAAGAAATTCTTTTAATCATTATCACCTATTGAAATTTCCAAATATTTCCTTTTATTAAATATGGTATTTAATTTACTCAAAGGTTGGAATATGATTTTTTATTTTTTTTTACATACTTCTTTAAGTTTACCTTTCAATAACCACAATTCTAGTCCGTGAGATGATCAATAATTAATTACTTAGCGACCATATAAAATAATTTTGAATGATACTAATTATTCCTAATAATTTACTCTAATTTACTTAATCCAATCTTTTATCCCAAATTATTCTCCACCAATTATTGTTGACATATTTTAAATAGCACAAATATTCACATGGATTTAATATAATCCTCATTTAATAATTATGAAGGTAAGTATTCAAATTCTCTTTTAATATAATCTATTCACTTCTAAAATCAAACAATTGTATTGTTAATATTTTTATTTTATTTTATTATTATTTTAATTAGAACATGTATTAGTATCGTAGAATTAAAATTCTTAGCTATAGAAATCAACTATATTATCAAGACAAATCGGAATCAATTAAAAGATAGTTAATCATCTTAAACATATTAATTTGCAATATCTTAATACATAGAATATGAGTAAATTATTATGGATTCCTAAAATCAATCTATAATGATAGGGTAAGTATGCATTCTATACCCAAATAAAGATCATTCAAACAAGTTTATAATCAATAACCCGATAATCCCTGACCCTGATAGGTAACTAACTATGTTCTAAATATGGTATAAATTTACACATATTCAATCATCTTATGTGGACATGATGAGGAGGAGTGGCCTCACACTTAGTTTATTTTCTAATGATACTCAAATTTACCATAGCAAAATAATTCTCAATTTAATTAACTATTTTTTAAAAAACTACTAAGTACACCAATAAGCAAACTTACTCGAAAACCAAAGATGGTCTAACCAGAGGGACACTACAGGTATTTGAATGGGCATTACAAAGTGTGTGATCAAGGTGTTAGTGTGGTGTTCAATGTGATCAATGTGTAATGTACCAAAAGTAGTGAGCTAAAGGTAGAAGAATGTGTGTGAATGTGCAAAGATGTATATGAAGTGTGTTAAAGGTAGTGAGCTGAAGGAAATAGTGTATGTGTGAGTGAAGAAGAGTGCTAAAGGTAGTGAGTTGAAGGCATGAGTATGTGGTGTGAATAAAAAAATGTATGTGTTGAGAAAGAGTGTCAAAAGCAATAGGTTGAAGGTAAAAGAGGTTTTGAGTATTGTGGTGGTGGTTGATCACTAGAATTCATCAAGTGTGGTATGCTAAGGTTGTCGCCTCTTTTTGTAAGTGTTGTATTTTGTAGCCTGGAGTTGTAAACTTCCTTTGGATGAAGCCATAAAATTGTGTTGTAGGGAGTTGTAGCTTCCTTTAGGTTGCAACCCATAAAAATTGTTGTAAATCTTGTTTTATTTTGTGAAATTGTATTTGGATAGTAGCTCCAAATAGCTTCCTCATCGTGGCTTTTCCCTTGGAGGGCTTTCCATGTAAATCTGGTGTTGTGGTTGTGTGCTTGTACTTTGAATTCTTTATCTATTTAAGGCAGTAATAAGTTTAGATTGATAAATTTGAGTTAGATTAAGTGTGGGATAATATTGATTCACCCCCCTCTCAGTATAATGTGCTCTAACAATTTGTATCAAAGTTGGTTTCCTTAGTAAAACCTGACAACTAAAGGTAGATCTTGGTTTAGAATACATGGCTCATAAAGTGTCCTTTAAGTCACCATTGTTTGATGGAAGCAACTATGCCTTCTAGAGTGAGAGGATGGAGGCCTACCTTTGCTAGGGTATGACATCTTGAGAGATACAAAGGATGATTATATTGAACTTGTTCATCCTATTACAGATGCTAATGGAAAGAAGGCTCATGAGAACAATGCCAAAGCAAAGAATGCCATCTTGAGTGATATAAAAAAATTTGAATTTATGAAGATGATGAAATGCAAGACTACCAAGGAGATATGGGATAAGCTCAAAAATATATATGAAAGAAATGACAATGTGAAGCAAGAAAAATTGCAATCTTACAAAACATTGTTTGAGAATCTAAAGATGAAAGAAGGACAAAACATTGCTAGATATTTTCTCCAGGTAGATGAAGTAGTCAATGGAATCAAAGGACTTGGTGAAGATATAATTAATTCAGTGGTTGTGAAGAAATTTTTGAGGACTCTCCCTCACCTATTTGATTTAAACAAAACGTTGAACTCTAGGAGCTATTTGACAAACATGACTTTACCCCCTTATTTCAAGCTATGAAGGGTTACAATGATAAACTAACCTCAAATTTTGTGAATTCATGGTTTCAAGGGGAAGTCACCATCGGTGAGGTGTCGTTTCATGTTTCTAATAAGTTGATTTCCAAAGCTACTCTTTTATCCTACAAGGGCATTAAGGTGGAGAAGAATAGCAATGGGGATTATAAATGGTTTCTTGATGTATTCTTTGTTGGTGAGAAGAAACAAGTCCACTTCCAAAATGGCTACAATAGGGAGAAGATTTTGGCTCCTTAGGCACTAGTAAGTCTCCATTGTATGAAATATTTTACTCTTGAAGGTCAGTTTAAAATAGTACATGGTTACCATTTCCCTATTCTCAACAATTTGTGTCATGGTAAGAGAATGAATCTCCTTTTCTTTTTCTCACTTCCCTTGAGGCATGCATTCTCAAGGGTGCATACCCACCTTGTACTAAGGCCTTATCATGGCTCTCTTCAGTACTACATTTCCATGACCCCCTCTTCCAATCCCAAGGCTAAGAGCAATGTCAAAATTAAGCTCTTGGATGATAAAACCTCTAAGACCCCTTATTTTTATCCAATTAAAAATAACCCTAGCCCTAGTTTTGTTGGCAAGGTGGATCCAAAAAATAATGGCAAGGGGCCTACTAAGATCAACCCCCCGCCAAAATGAGTCGTTAAAGAAATATTGCTTTCCAAGAAAAGGAGGGTGGTGGTCACTAGTGTGCATGAGGAACAACAAGGAAATAATAAGAAAAAATCAAAAAGCCCCATTCCCCTCCCAATTAAGGGTGAGGCTAATAAAATAGCTGATGTTGAGGGGGTGGAAAATTATATTGTTAGGATTACCCATTGTGACACTAAAGGTTTAGGCAGTTGCAAGTCTATTAGAATAGCCAAAATCCAAAGTTTTGAGAACCCTAAAAAAACTAAATGCAAAAAGATTCAGGAGGAGTCTAATGATGAAGAGGTTGAGGATGAGGATTTTCTTCCTAATTCTATGGAGGGTTGGGAGGAAGAAGACTTGGAGAACAAGTCCGAGGAGATGTATGGTGATGATGATATTGGGGAACAACATGTTGAAGATGAAGATGAAGAACTTGATTCGGAGAATGAATAGAATGAAGTTGTGCATATGATGGTGAGGGAAATTTTGACTCCTCCCTCCCCTGGGCTTCTAGAGATCTCAGATAATAATGAGGATAATTTATCTTCTCTCTTTTTAGCCCAGGTCACTAAGGATAAAGACAATACTAACATAAAGAACCTCTAGGATAAAGTGGTTGCACTAAAGAAAACACTTATCTCCAACAATAGTAATGACAAAATTATTTACTTTGAAAATGCCTTCTCCAAAATTAGTTTTCTTATGTTTGGACAACTTCTTTGACTTGCATTTAGACTTTATGATGTTGTTTTGTTTGACCTTATGTTACTGCTTGTTTGAAATTATGACACTGTTGGATGTTACTCAGACATGGTGATATTTTGATGAGTTGATATTGTGACTGGTTAATGGCATTATGATATTAATTCAATAATAATGGATATCTGATGTTTTTATTGATATCATGTTTAGTAGATTAGCTGATTATTTATTAAGTTTCATGGATATGATATTGTTACGTAATGTTAGATGTATACGTATCATGTTTTGATATTAGTTGTTATGTGTCGGTGATGGGGAACAGTGTCACATCACTCGCTTGCGAGCACCCTGCAACTCTATGATTTCCCCATCATGGTGTGGCTGGTTATTTCCTTATGCACATGCTCAACCCTTCATTTTGATGTAGGTTGTTGGTACAAGGCATCGAATCCACCTGATTATCAGGTCTAATCATGCCAAATCCCAATGGAGTTGTTTTGGAGGTACATTGGGCTCCTCACTTCGAGCCATCGTCCTTTTCAAGGATGAATCTATGTTGTTGCACCTTGTCAGTAAGGTCTATTAGTATCATTTCATTTCCATGTGGTTGTTCAACCTTGGTCATGCTTTCGGTTGATATTTGGTTGATTGTTCTTGGAGTCTTGTCTGTGACTCGTGCTTGTTCGATTATTTCATTATAATTAAATTGATGAAATAAAAGGTTTTATATAAAAGACTAATTAAATTAAATAATTAAATTAAATCTTATATGGTATTAAATTTTATTAAATTAAGACTTTTTATTTAAAATAGGATGTTTAAATAACTAGGTATATATATATGTATGTATATATATGTATTATTATGTTGCATAAGCAAACTCTATATGTAATTTAAATAATAAATTATTAAATCAATGGTATGTTGTGTGCTATATGGAAGAGAGGGTTTGAAGTGAAATTAAAAATAACAATAAATAAATAAAATTTCAAATGGAGGGAAACTCTTGGATCAGAAGGTAATCCAAGTAGTGGAGGAGTAATTAAAGAGAAGTGGAGATAACTCCACAAGGGAATTGGCCTTTTATTTCTCTCGGGAAAAACTAATTCTTGTTTTCTTTTTTATTTTTTCCGTGAATGTGCTCTGGAGGGTTTTTCTTTTAATTTTGAAAGGGGATTCTAAAAAAAATTGGAAACAACTGGAGGTGTATTAAAGCTATCGTGAATTGAGAAATTACAGTTGGGAGCTTAGATTCAACTACCAACCTCATCTCAACATCATATTCTATCTCTAAGAATCTAGGTTCCATGGTCTTTACCTCTATTTAATTTTTTGTTATTTGATTAGAAGAGGAGAATATCTAATTATTGTGGTTTCTTTAGTAGATTATCAAATCCTTTCCTGATTACCCAAATGCTCAGATTTCTTAAAATAAAATTGGAAATTTGGTATGGAAATTGTAAGCAAATTAAAAGGACTAGATGATGGTAGTTGCCTCTCCTTCAGACTGTAGATACATTTTGCATAACTTTGTTAAGAGAAGTTTTTGTTTCCTTCATATTCTTTATAAACCCCTTATTTTTGTTTGAACAAACTTAGTATTTGTTTACTGGAAATATAGAGACCTATTGTAGTGTTTGTTAACTGGAAACATAGAGACCTGTAGATTTAGTTAGGATATTAATATAGTTTTTCTCCATGCTATCACACATTTGGCTTGAAATTTATAGTCTCTCTAGTGTCATAGGTGTCATCTTCCTTAATTTTGTTTTCAGACTTCTCATTACTACCAAGTCTGTGGGGATTAACTCGTGTTCTATTGAGAAAGAATGCTTTGATTAATTGTAGTAATTGAAGATTTTCTTAACTCAAAATCTACATAATTCAGCTCTAAATTCATTTTTGAATCTAATTTTTTTACCTAGGATTGTCGTCCCATCTCCTCATCCAATTGTGATCCTTGGTTAGTGTAAGATATGATTAGTTTAAACAGTAACTGGACACTAAGAGTAAGCAGCAACATCGACTTTCCTTAATGCTTATTGTGCCACCTCTGTGTGGTTTGCATGTCGGTTTTGTTGATCTATGTTTTTATGCACTTCTCAACACAGGTAATGCATAGGTGCATCACCTCTCTTGAAAGACAATCTTCCACAATCAAATTGTAGAACACTATCCCAAGGTCTCTAATGCCCGGTCTTGATAGTGCTTGGAATATCTCTATTGTTTCATGTGATTTGTTGGAATCACAAGGCGGACTTATAGATAAGTTACAAAGTGTGGGGAGTTGGGTTTGCAAATGGATTTATTAGGATTTAGAAATTGTTGTTCAGTTGTTGTAGGTTCAAACATCAATCTAGAACTCCTATTTAGGCTTCAAATTTGGCTTTACAATGTGTAATGAACCTTAGCTTAGGTTACTTATTAAAACAAAAAAGGAAAAAGGGTAGGGAAGAGAGGAAGTTCATAGACCTGAAACTATGAATAAAAGTGATCATAGAGGCTGCTACAGTAGAAAAACTCCCTAAACTGGGTTTTTCTTGCCCAAGATGAACCTACAGCTACACAAAACTAGTGCAATCTTCTAAGGATTGCAAATTTTTAGATTGCATACACACATCATGAACATGCAATTGAACTAAGTTGTAGAAATAAAGTAAGGAAGCTCAAACTAGCCTTACAAAGTGATTCATCGTCAACAAACCACAAAAAGCATGAGCTGGAAATTCATCAAGTACAGTAACAACAAATACCATCATCACTTACATTCAAGAAACTAAAAAACTAAACTAATAAGGAAGTATAACCATGCATACATAATGAAGAAACACAATAGAAAAATCCATAAATCATGCAATGTAGCTCTTTATTGCTACAGAATTCCTTTATATCAGCTCTCCAACCATTTACAAATGAGGGGGAGACCCCTATTTATAGTTTTCCAAAGCCCAAATGAATGGCTAGGATTAATTTGCATTTTGTGGCTCAGATTTGCTTTACACTAGGGTCTCACCTACCCCACAATATTCAACAATTTAAAATACAACTTTTGTCCTCATTCCTATTTTATCTTGTAGTGTCCAGGTGTTGTAGAAAATTTGTTCTATAGCAGATTTCCCTTTTACTACAGCTACAACTGATAAAAGGCTTCCCTTCGTTTGATGGATTTTCAACATTCTTCATTGGATCAAATGGGCCTCGTTTGTAGAAACGGATAAGCTATCCTTGATCTGAAGAGACAACCCCAAATGTCTCATGATCATTTGGGGGAAGGAAAAATAGCTCTTTTTTTGTTCCTAATTCTAAAAAATGACCACCTACGTTCTCAGCACTAGCTCCCTCCTTGGCACACCGTCATTCGCTTGTCAGTGCATTTGGCAGGTTAATCCTTGTTCAAGTAGAAATTCCTCACTTGGAAATCCTCATCAACACTGATACATCCTTTTGGATTGTTACACAGAAGAGACTTTACGGGCAGATTCCTTTACATATAATCCCCTCTCGTAGCAAGTTCTCTAACAATCTTTAGTTCGTAATTACAGCCTTGCACAAAAATGATAAATTGAATTAGGCCCATAAGATATAAATAAATAATTGAACTTCCATGATGGAAATTTAATTTCCCTAATTATCGAGGTGGGAGAACAACATTCATGCAATCGTGTAATCCTCAACTCTCTAGAAATGACCTCATTCTATTTGCTTAAATCATTAAATACCCTCCCAATCGTAGGTGCTTTCTTCATACTTTTATTGACTCAACCTTCATAATGTTGCGTCAGTGTTTCATGCATGCTACATAAATAGTCCATTTGCAATAACAATACTGTTTAAGTCTATGGAACCTTTGAATTGGTAGGGAAATAGCGTTGGTGGGTCACAAGCCCGCATGGCGGGGAGGCAACAAAGGTTTTCCATTCTAAACGGTGTCACACAGTGGTGACCTTCTGCAATCGGTAGCCTACAAGGGCAAACCCTTCGGCGAGCATGGACCTAATAGAGCTTAGCCATTAGGTGACGAGGTTTGGGAGGGGGAAAACTGCATGCAAAGACCCGTAAATGTTTGGACCTAAGCATTTTTGAAGCATGTTGGGTCAAGCTGGTAGGGCCTACAACAAGTTTGATTATGTGGGGGTGGAGAGGGGTTGGCCACCATGAAAGTGGAAAATCGGGGGCGAAGATCTGCATAAGGTCACATGCAAATGCGGGTTCGTGAAGGTTGACCAACGCAGCGGTGAAAATGGGCACAGGACCCATATGTTGGGCAAACGTAGAAGCTTTGTTGTAGGTGAACAGTGAAGCGAGATGGCAAAGGGTAGGAGGAGACCCCAGACCATGAGTCTGTATGGGCCAATAGGCGCTAGGAAAAAGACTATAGAGAAACCCATAGGGCTAAACCCGCGGAAGCAAATGACCTAGCAAAAATCAACCAGGTGAATTTGGCTAACATGAAATTGATCGTTTTAAGGCTCATGGCTGACTTGGACATGGAAACAAAGGCACGCAAAATGAGACGAGGTCAAAATGACCTAACCTGAGCAAAAAGAGGGGGTCCCTACCCTCGACAGGGTGTGTGTGCAAAACATGGACAACAAATGGTGACTCACTAGGAAATGCTCTAGATCATTTCGATGACAAACTGGAATCACGAATCCAGAATCTCTTGTTCTGATCTTCACGCGAAAGTAAGTAAACCAGACACCTAATCAAAGGATTGAAACCACTAGTCAACCCAACCTTAAGTATGTTGAAAATCCAAGTGTGTGCATATGTGTTAATTCCCATCCTTCAATTGCTACAGGAACCTAAGCTTTGTCAAGTTAAGCTAAATAGTTTATTCTATCTCTAAAAGCATCTGGGGCATTGCCTCATTTCCAGCCAAACGTCCATAGCCTCAACGAGGTTGTTGCTGTGATTCTCCCAACCATTGCTCTATTGCCAATTAGGCATCCATATCCCCAGTAGAGTTGCTCGAATACCCCTAAAAGGAAGAATTTTTTCCTTTTTATTTTCAATATTTTGCTTTCTTTCTTTTCTTTCTTTTCATTTTCTATTTTAGTTCTTTTATTTCAAGCCACAAGCAATTAAGCTCACACTCAGGGCTAAGAGTCATAGTGGCACTGAAGCAGAATTTTAGATTTTTCACTTAACTTGATTTCACAAAGGACCCACCATGACCGTCAGACTGTTAAAGATGTGTAAGAGCTATAGGATTTCAGAATACATCAGCAATGAGACAAACCAATAGCTTATCCTCTTCGAATCAAACACTTGGATCACTTGACACTAACACAAGATCCTCACCTTCCACTCTGAAAACTTGATTAAATTTTAATGAAGAAATAAATAGAATAGCCCCAAAAAATAAGGATGATTGTTGTGCACACAAATGTTCCTAGCTAGAAGTAGAGGGCCCCCAGGAAAAGCAGCAGCAAAACGAAAGCAAAGTGAATGGAAAGCGAACAACTACACTAACCAGAGGAGGAAAGCAAAAGCTAACAACAAGGAAACTAATCTAAAGCAAACTAACCTATAGAAAACCAACTAACCAAACAAAAGCAAGAAAGTGAGGTATACACACAAAACCTACACAACTCAAAAACAAGCCATGTATAAAGAGGTGTACAAAGAACTATGTTTAGGCAAGGAAAACTAATGTTTCCACTCGTACGACTCTGTAATGCTTGCACAAGAAGATAGGTGATTGTTATAGTTCTAAGCCATCCAGATTCATCTTTATACTCAGAAAAAAGAAGTTTATTATTGCAACATTCAAATTTAATCACGTAGTCAGGGAAAATCACCAATTGAGGGGGTTTGTTAAACCCATGGTTAATCCATAAACACATTCACCTCCCCTCACTCCCATAATCAAAATGGTAAATGCAGCTATGAAAATTAACAGGAGCAAGGAAGGATAGAACCTGGATGTTGTCATGTGACAGTGGTAGCATTTGATAGTCGAGAGCGAGCACTACATCATTGGTTGTTACATTAGCAGCATCGGGTGTTAACACGGGATTGTACAACATTTCTAATCTTGGGCCTCCATTGGGTTATGAGAACGGTGTGGAAAACACCTTTTCCAATCTTTGTGTGGGATCAATAACCCCTATCAGTTGTTCCTCGAGGAGATAGACTTCATCTCATTGATTTTTTGCAAACCTGGTGTCCACTTGATTGTTGTCTTCAAAAGGCAACATGTTGTCTCGTCTCCTTCCTCAGGTGTTGACATTATTTTTATGATGTCCAATGTTATGAGGACATGACATGCACAAATCTTTCTTATTGCAGCCTTCTAAACATGTGAGAGGGTCAGCAATGACCAAGGCAGAAGGACTCCTAACTACTTCTTGTAGTCATTTGAGTGCTTCACACTTGCTAGCAGCCATCAAAGCACCACCACCTTTGTCTTCTTCTCTTTGCATTTCATGCATCTCTCCCAGATGTTCAATCATTTCCTCTTGGTCACTATAGTTGTAAATGGAGAAGGAACCCCTCTCCCAATCTAGAGACTCTAAGGTTTTTCCATTTGAAGATTCAAGTAGTATGTCTTCATCACCACCATCTTCTGTAATGTACTCATCCTCGGTGTCATTGTGCCTTTGTGGCACAATTCCAAGTGGGAAGAAATCATCAAGTGACACTAACCTATCAAGAGGTTCAATGTATGATGCAAGGTTCATCTCTGAAACTCCTCCATAAAACATATCACCTATGTTGTCCTTCTTATATTGATGTCTTAACACCTTCATAAGGGTTTCCTTCAACTGAGTTATAACATGGTTCAAGTTCTTGTACTTTTGCTTCAGTTTGTGAGGTACCTGCAGGAAGCAATGAACTAGGCTTTCCCACCTATTCTTTAACTTTTTCGATTGCATCTTGGCATAGTTGACTTGTGAACTCCAAATGTGGAAAATCATGGAGCCTACACCAATTCAATAGCAACAACATCTCTAAATACACTTGATGTTTGAATTCTAACCAGTCCATTGAGAGTCTTGAAACGAGCTCATTGTATCTTTCCACCATTGGGTCCTCATCATCAATTAAGAAGGAAGTCAGATAGTAAGCAACCACGGCTGTGATTGCTCCCACTCCTCCAAATCTTCATTTTAAGATGCTTGGTCACTGTCATTCACAAAGGAGAGATATTCTAATCTGATTTAACTTATACTCTCGTCATCATTTTCTGCTGCTCTAAAGTTGTCAACCTCTTCCTCTTTCTGATTTTTAGAATCTTCATTGGTTGTCCCAGTGTATGTTGCTGTAAACTTCATTAATTCATTCTCAATTTCTAATGGGTCTTCTTCTGGATTGGAGGAATTATCTTCACTGATGGAGTGAAAGCTTTATGATTCCTTTCTAGCTTGTTTTTCATCAATACTATTTTTTGCTTCAAGGAACTTAGCTCCTTCCTCTTTATAATTTTTAGAATCTCCATTGGCTACTCCAGCATGCACTGATGCAGACTTTGTTGATTCATCGTCAACTGTCGAAGGCTCTTCCTTAGTGGAAGGCTGACCTTTTTTGATGGAGGAAGGGATTTCTACTTCCTCCCTATTTGAACTTTCGTCAAGTCCTCTTGCTTCCCAAAAGACATTAGCCTCTTCTACTTGATTTTCAACTTCAGTGTTTGTTGTCCCAGCATCTATTTCTATGAATCTTCTTGGTTCAACTTCACCGTGTTGTCCTCCAGATGTTGACAACTCTCCTACCTCATGGGATGACTCCCCTTCATCGAGAGTTGGCTGCTTCGACTTGTTGAAATTTCCCTTGACTTGGGTGATGATGTTTGCACATGATCGACAAGTGAATTATGAGTGAGGTGGATTGTGAAGTATGCACTAGCTTGACATCAGTACCTTCTCCAATCTTAATCCATCATTTTTTCCCAAGTGTTCTTGGATCAACTCCTTAAATACCTTGGTTGCCATGTTAGCAGGCTCCTCTTCTGGATTTGGTGGAGCCAAGGGTTGTTATATTTCCCAAAAGGGAATTTCTCCTTGCAAGACTCTTTTAATTCTATCCAAGAATGTTAGACACCCTAGTTCATTATGCTTGTGTGTTCCATGGATCCTGCATTTTCTGACAATGTGAATTGTTGCAATGGTTTCCTTAGTCTTCTATTCAAATCTACATGTAGTTGAGTGATGTCGATTTGCACATACTACTCCATTTCAAATCAGCTTTTGTTTGCCTTCACAATTTTTTGATGTTAAGTTTCAGCATTAAAAGAGATCTCCTTATCTCAGATTTCTTCTCGAAAATACTCTTTTCAACTTCCAACTTTCATCTTTGTAGACTCAACATGTGATGCCCTCCATCTAGCGCTAGTTCTATTGATTTTTTTTTATGCACTTCTCAACACAAGCAATGCATAGGTGCATAACCTCTCTTAAAAGAAAATCTTTCACAATCAAATTGTAGAACACTATCCCAAGGTCTCTAATGTCAGGTCTTGACAGTGCTTGGAATACCTTAGTTGGTTCATGTGATTTGATGCAATCACAAGGAAAACTTACGGATGAGTTACAAAGTGTGAGGAGTTGGATTTGCAAGTGGAGTTCTTAGGATTTATAAATTGTTGTTCAGTTGTTGCAGGTTCAAACATTAGTCTTGAACTCCTATTTAGGCTTCAAATTTGGCTTTACAATATGCAATGAACCTTAGCTTAGGCACTTATTAAAAAAAAAAGGAAAAAGGGAAGGGAAGAGAGGAAGTTCCTAGACCTGAAACTACGAATGAACAATGATCATGGAAGTTGCTACAATAGAAAATCTCCCTAAACTAGGTTTTTCCTGGCCAAGAGGAACCTACAGATACACAAAACTAGTGCAACCTTCTAAGGACTACATATTTTCACATTGCATACACACATCATCAACATGCAATTGAACTAAGTTGCAGCAATAAAGTAAGGAAGCTCATACTAGCTTTACAAAGTGATTCATCATAAAAAAACCACAAAAAGCATGAGTTGGAAATTCATCGAGTACAATAACAGCAAACACCATCATCACTTCCATTCAAGAAACTAACAACTAAATTAATAGGGAAGCATAACCATGCATACATAATGAAGAAACACAACAAAAACATTCATAAATCATGCAATGTAGCTCTTTATTGCTGCAAAATTCCTTTACACCAACTCTCCAACCATTTACAAATGAGGGGGGGGGCCTTATTTATAGTTTTCCAAAGCCTAAATAAATGGCTAGGATTAATTTGCATTGTGTGGCTTAGATTTTCTTTAAACTAGGGTTTCACCTACCCCACAATATTCAACAATTAAAAATATAGCTTTTGTCTTCATTCCTATTTTGTCTTGTAGTGCCCAAGTGTTGTAGCAAATTTTTCCTATAGAAAATTTCCCTTTTACTATAGCTACAACTAATAAAAGTCTACCCTCCATTTGATGGATTTTTGACATTTTTCATTGGATCAAACAGGCCTCATTTGTAGAAATGGATAAGTCGTCCTTGATCTGATGAGACAGACCCAAATGTCTCATGATCATTTGGGGGAAGGAAAAACAACTCCTTTTATGTTCCTAATGTTGGTAAATAGCCACCTACATTCTCGACACTAACTCCCTCCTTGGCACACCATCGTCCGCTTGTCAGTCCATTTGGTGGGTTAATCATTGTTCAAGTAGACATTCCTCATTTGGGAATCCTCATCAGCACTGATATGTTATTTTGGATGGTTATGCGAAAGAGACTTTATGGGAAGATTCCTTTACATATAATCCCCTCCCGTATCAAGTTCTCTCACAATCTTCAGTTCGTAATTATAGCCTTGCACCAAAATGATAAATTGAATTAGTCCCATAAGATATAAATATATAATTGAACTTTCATGATGGCCATTTAATATCCCTAATTACTGAGGTGGGAGAATAACATTCATGCAATCGTGTAATCCTCAACTCTCTAGCAATGACCTCGATCTATTTGCTTAAATCATTAAATACCCTCCTCCCGAGGGCACTTTCTTCATAATTTTATTGGAATCGACCTTCATAATGTCACATCGGGATTTCTTGAATGTTGCATAAATAGTCTATCTGCAATAAGAATACTACTTGACTGTTTGGAACTTTCGAATTGGTCACGCGGAGCCTGAGATTTGAAATTTCCTTGCAGGAATGCTACTAGGTGGTGTTACTCGAAAAGAGTGATAAATGTCCTTTAGGTGACAAGGGTAAAGGTGAGCGGGCATGCAAAAACTGCATACCATGTCACCACATAGCCAACTCCCTTGGGTCCAACTTCAATAGGGACAGTGGACCCCGCATACCTAGCCGCCACAGAGAAAAAACCATTCGGCCACACCGTAGGCAACCCTGACTTCTACCAACATTCTCCCATGAACCAGTGATGAAGAATTTAGTTGAACATGCTTCTTGCCAATTAAGTACCATTGCCCACCATCAGGCTATAAACTCTTACAAAACATGTCCTATTCTCCCTCGAACTAAGCCATGTTGTATAATGAGCACATCGAATGTGTATATTGGTTGTGCATGTAGGTAAGATCCCCTGTGGGAGTATGTTACAATGATTTCTTTTGAACAAGAAGCCCCTGACCAGATTCTTATCATCATCTAGATGGACATCACTCGGCTCCTAACTCTTTCTTGGTCATTTTAGGAGGCGCATTAAGTCATTATTAGGATTTTATAAATCATTGTTGGTTGCCCCAAGATTTTTGTGCTAAAATGCACATGCTAGATTCGAAGCCCCATACTTTCTAAAAACAAACAGACGTCGTGGGAGTGCCTTTCTCCACATTGAGTAGAGCTGATGTGGGAAAATTGGCCAGGATGGCCACACAGGAGTTGCTACTAGGGAAGAAGAAATCGTTGGCTATCACTACAAACTCCAAGGCCTCATCCACCACCCAAAGACTCGTAAATGTTTTCACCACCCCATATAATAATCGTGCAGTCACCACGCCTAGGCGCATCAACTTTAATTGAACCACCTTGTGGGATTGAGACTAGCACCTATCCTTCATATCATTCTTCACTCAAGAAGCCTATAATTTTAAATGTATTTTCTTGCCCACAATTTTCTTTCCGATGATCTACAAATGTTACTTTCGTTTCCCTTAATCATCTATGATAAGCATCGCACTTTGAGCACAAAAGTTATTTGGGTAAGACAAGGTCGAGTGAGGTAGTCGACATAAAGCCACCACAGTGGTATTACAATCGTTGGGCTCCACACAAAGGACTATTTTTGGGTCAAAGGGTGCAGGATGTCGTGAATGGAGCACCCTTAGTGTAATGGCCAATGATGGATGGAAACCTGCATGACGTTCGCCACCTACACCATAGCAATTTGAACCCACCATACAAACGTCTATTAGTGGAAAGCATGCCAAACAGCGAGGGTGGGAGTGGACTCCGCAATGACCACAACCACCAAGAGAGTGCATGTAGGAGGCTATAATGTGAAATTTGTGGCGACAGTGGTGTTTGAAAAGAGGAGTCTCGCTCGTGCATCCCTGACAGGTCAAAGATGATACAGCCCGCCTCAAATGTCATTGATCGCCTCTCTTGTTGCCAGTGATCAGTCGGACCCTAATAGAGTCGTGACATTCATTAAGACAACATGTCTTGGTCGCAAGAAAATTTGTAATCGCCTTCAAGATAGCAAGAGAGTAAGCTAGGAGCAAATGAGCATTTCATGAAGACTTCTCCTTAGTCGATTGCACAAGGTGAGTGGTAACCTGCACCATCACCTTCATCGTAGTGAGCTTTGTCGGCCTTATGAAGGCCTTCCCATGATGCTATGCCTATTACGTGATCTTCATAGACTACTTACCACCCCGTTTTGCTAGCTAAAGGCTGATTACACTCCCCAACAAGAACCCATTTTATGCTTTAGGAAGGCACGGGGGAGACAGACTATTAAGCTTAGTAAGATCTCTTTGGCGCCAATACTACATGTTGCCCGCTTCTCATTATTTTTTGTCCTATCGCTTGTCTCCTTGCGAGTTCGATGTGGCACGCTATCTACCCTCAAATTTCATGTAAGTCATCCTCAAAATGACCTAATTCCCTTCTTAGGATGTGATTAGCGCATTCCAATTCAGCACCTGTCATGGAAAAGAGAGGGAGATCATCAACTATAAGAAGGAAGTTTTTGATGCCTACATCCTCCTTTGCTCATGATGATACCAACTTCTTATTTTGTTTTGGTGAGATACGAGTTTACTACCGTCGCGTACAGCCCCTTCCACTCTCTTCACAGTTTATTACCATGTTCAGTACTACTTGAGAATGACTATCCTTGGCAACTCACGATCATGATTAGAAATGGGTACCAAAAATGATGGGGTGCCATAATGGTGAGCTATGTAGTTGAGTTCATCAGCTCATCGAGGGTCAGGATTTTGATTCGAGTCATGATGGGAGCCTATGCAAGTCTAAATGGGTTGCATCACCCGAGCCCGTGTTGCTAATCCACTTGATGCTTGCTAATGATACAACCACCACCCACCATGGGAAATTATGTGACCCATCCTCTCAACGAAAACACGAGCATTGAGCGTGGAAATGGGGGTGCAGGATGCCATCACAAAATGTCTGTTGAGAGGATGGTGTCAGCTAGGCAGTTGCCTGCATGGTGGCATCTGCCCTAGTGAATTTTGATATCCCCAGTACAATTCAATTTCTTCCACCTTTAGCATATACAAATTTTTTCGTCTTTTCTTATTTGTGGTTGCATGTCGCATTCAAGTCTATGGATCTTTACAAAGTTTGGTGATTCACTTTTGTAGATACAGAAGGTGGAAATGTTGTTTACAGAAGGGAGAACATGAGGTACCATCCTATTATGGCCATTAGGAACGGAAAACCATGACAGTAGCAGAACTCGCATGATGGAGAGTCGCAACTACAAAAGAAATGGCAGGTACTGCATATTGGTACTCCATGAGGGCGACTATGTGGAAGGATGTTATAGCAAGGCTAGCAGGAAAACGACGAAGCAACCACCACCGGAGGAGTCACGGACCCCACAAGCCCAACGTTTGCTCCCACATTTTTGTTATCTCATTTATTCACTGCCTCACTTATGTGGTTTAGCATCATCATGACCTCCATAGGCCAGTGACTCCTTTGAAAGGAAGGAGAACCTACTAACATCTTTTTAAATCATTATTCTTTTCTAAGTATCAATCTCAACAAGTCCTTAAATTCAAATGCACTTGTTGAGCTGGAGAGAAAACTCATTAGCGCGATCACCCATACTGATTTCAACAGTGATTGGTATCTTACTTTGGGTTGATACATCACTTCTCCTAACAAAATACCACTCCTTACTAACTGTAGTGATCATCACCAGTCCCTATGGCATTTATATTTAGCAAATTTTCCCCATAATGTCTCTAGACGGCCATAGAGGTGTTGGATCCTGCAATGTAGAGGGCCATTCCTATTTCAATTGTTGATGATGGGAGCCCTTAGTGACAATGTATGGAAGCCTTTTAGAATGCAAAATCTACATATGAACTAGTTGCGGGGTGAAGCGTGCAAGGAGAGGCAGTGCAACCATCGTTAATAATGGTCGTAAGGTCGTGGAAGCCCTTTAGCGAACACCCGCAAGGCCTGCTTTGAGCTCACGTGTTATCCTTAGTCCTCAAGTAATTTCCCTTTGCATTCATTGTTTTATCATGGTTTCCTTTAGAAGAGAGCTCATATTTCTAATTACCTTAGATCCTAAAATGGACACCAGGCAGTATGGATGGCCATTGAACCTGAACAACACTTGTGCACCAGCCGTCTCTACCCCCACTCCATGTAAAATAATCTACATGGGATTGTTGTTGTTAATAAGCCTGGGCACAAGGGATGCATAATCCTCTTTAATCATTGCATATCTCATACTAATGTGTGGACGACTTTGCCACCCGCGAGCAAGAGACGCGGGAGAGCCGCTTAGCAACCACCATTATCATTCAGTGGAGAGTAAGGTAGACGAGTAAGGGGATCCCACATGGAAAGCTTCCATGAGAAGGATATGAGAGTTCATGATTGCAGACAACAACTATCAGGTGGACATCCAAAGGATGTCGTTGAGGAAACAGAAAAAGACTAGCAAAGGCCCGTGGTAGGGAAACAGCTCTGGTGGGTTGTGGGCCCGCATGGTGGGGAGGCAACAAAGGTTTTTTGTTGTAAATGGCATCACACAATAGTAACCTTCCATGATCAGCGGCCCACAAGGGTAAACCTACCGGTGAGCATGGACCTAATAGATCTTATTCATTAGGCGACAGGGGTCGAACGAGGGAAAACTGCGTGCGAAGACCCACAAATGTTTGGACCTAAGCATTTTTTAAGCACGTTGGGTTAGGATGGTAAGGCCAATAGTAGAGCCTATTATGTGGGTGGTAGAGAGGGGTTAGTTGCCATGAAAGAAAAAAATTGGGGACAGAGATCCGCATAAGGAAACCCACAAATGCAGACCACGAAGGTTGACTAACATAGCGGCGAAAATAAGCGCAGGGCCCATATGTCAGGTGGATGCAAAATCTTGGTTGTAGGTGAACAGTGGAGTGGGATGGCAAAGGACATGAGGAGACCCAAAAACACAATTATGCATGGGCTAACGAATGTCAGGCGAAAGGCTACAGAGAAGGGCTAAGCCCGCGGAAGCAAATGACCTAGTGAAACTCAGCTAGGTGAATTTGGCCAACATGAAATTGATCATTTTAAGGCTCATGGCCAACTTGGGAATGGAAACAGAGGCACGCAAAATGAGACAAGGTCAAAATCACCTAACCTGAGCAAAAAGAGGGGGTTCTTTCCCTTGGTGAGGCGTGTGTGCAAAACATGCACAACAAATGGCAACTCGCTGGGAAATGCTCCAGAGCATTTCGATGACAAACTGGAATCATGAACCTAGAATCTCTAGTTCTAATCTTCACACGAGAGCAAATAAACCACAAGCCTGATCAAAGGATCAAAACCACTAGTCAACCCAAGCTTCAGTATGTTCAAAATCCAAGTGTGTGCATATGCATTAATTTCCATCCTTCAGTTGCTACAGGAACCTGAGCTTTGTCAAGTTAAGCTATGTAGTTTATTCTATCTCCAAAAGCATCTAGGACATTGCCATGCTGCCAACCAAGCGTCCATAGCCCCGAAAAGGTTCTCACTATGATTCTCCCGAACATTACTCTATTGTCAGCCAAGCATCCATAGCCCTGGTAGAGTTGCTTGGATCTCCCTAAAAGGTTTAATTTCTTCCTTTTTATTTTCAATATTTTTATTTCTTTCTTTTCTTTCTTTTCATTTTCTCTTTCAGTTCTTTTATTTCAACCTGCAAGCAGTTAAGCTCTCATTGAGGTTTGAGAATCATAGTGGTGCTGAAGCAAAATTTTAGATTTTTCACTTAACTTGATTTCACAAAGGACCCACAGTGACCATCAGATTGTTAAAAATGTGTAAGAGTTGTAGGATTTTAGAATACATCAGGAATGAGACCAACCAATAGCTTATCTTCTTTGAATCAAACATCCAGATCACTTGACACTAACAAAAGACCCTCACCATCCACTCTAAAAACTTGATTAAATTTTGATGAAGAAATACATAAAACAGCCCCAGGAAATAAGGATGATTTTTTTGCACACAAATTTTCCCAACTAGAAGCAGAGGGCCCCTGGGAAAAGCAACAGCAAAACAAACGCAAAGCGAATGGAAAGTGAACAACTACACTAACCAGAGCAAGAAAGCAAAAGAAAACAACAAGGAAACTAATCTAAAGCAAACTAACCTACAGAAAGCCAACTAACCAAATGAAATCAGGAAAGCGAGGTATATACATGAAACCTACACAACTCAAAAATGAGCTATGTACAAAGAGATGTACAAATAACTATGTTTAGGCAAGGAAAACTAATGTTTACACTTGTAGGACTCCATAATGCTTGCACAAGCAGATGGGCGATTGTTATAGTTCTAATACATGCATCTATTCATATTTATACTCAGAAAAAAGACTATTATTATAGCATTCAAATTTAATTGCATAGTCAAGGAAAATCAACAATTGAGGAAGTTCATTAAACCCATGGTTAATCCATAAACACATTCCTCTCCCATCACTCCCATAATCAAAATGGTAAATACAACTAGGAAAATTAACAAGATCAAGGAAGGATAGAACCTAGATGTCGTCATGTGACGGTGGTTGCATTTGACAATCGAGAGTGAGCACTACATCATTGGCTATTGCATCATCACCGTCGGGTGTTAACATGGGATTGTACAAAATTTCTAATCTTGGGCCTACATTGGGATGGGAGAACAATGTGGAAAACACCTCTTCCAATCTTCATGTGGGATCAGTAACCCCTATTGGTTGTTCCTCAAGGAGATAGACTTCATCTCATTGATTTTTTGCAAACCTTGTGTCCACTTGATTGTTGTCTTCAAAAGGCAGCACGCAGTTCCATCTCCTTCCCCAAGTGTTGACCTTATTTTTATGATGTCCAATGTTATGAGAACATGGCATGCATGCATCTATCTTATTGAAACCTTTTGAACATGTGAGAGGATCAACAATGACCAAGGAAAAAGGACTCTTAACAGCGTCTTGTAGTCGGTCGGGCACTTCATTGTTGGCAGCCATCAAAGCACCACCACCTTTGTTTTCTTCTCTTTACATTTCATGCATCTCACCCAGATGTTCAATAATTTCCTCTTGGTCACTATCATTGTAAATGGAGAAGGAACACCTCTCCCAATCTAGAGACTCTAAGGTTTCTCCATTTTGGAGATTCAGGTAATATGTCTTCATCAACACCGTCTTCTATAATGTACTCATCCTCAGTGTCATTGTGCCTTTGTGGCACAATTCCAAGTGGAAAGAAATCAGAAAGTGACACCGGCCTATCAAGAGGATAAATGTATGATGCAGGGTTCATCTCTGAAAGTCCTCCATTCAACCTATCACCTATTGTGTATGGATAATCCACAAGAGAGAAGGACTCTTGATGTCTGATGGACAGCACTCCTATTCACTCTGGTTCATAAATGAAGGCTTGGGACTATGTTGTTTTCCTTCTTCTATTGATGTCTTAACACCTTCATGAGGTTTTCCTTCAACTGAGTTGTAACTTGGTTTAGGTTCTTGGACTTCTGCTTCAGCTCGTGAGGTACCTCTAGGAAGCAATGCACTAGGTTGTCCCACCTATTCTTTAACTTGTTCGATTGCCTCTTGGCATAGTTGACATGTGAACTCTGAATGTGGAAAATCATGGAGCCTACACCAATTCGATAGCAACAACACCTCTTAATCCACTTGATGTTTAAATTCTGATCAGCCCCTTGAGAGTCTTGAAATGAGCTCATTGTATCTTTCCACCATTGGGTCCTCATCATCACTTAAGAAGGAAGTCAGATAGTAAAGAAACCACGGCTGTGATTGTTCCCACTCCTCAAAATCTTCATCTTCAGATGCTTGGTCACTATCATTCATGAAGGATAGATCTTCTAATCTAATTTCACTTATACTCTTGTCATCATTTTCTGCTGCTCCAAAGGTGTCAACCTCTTCCTCTTTCTGATTTTTAGCATCTTCATTGGATGTCCCAACGTATGCTACTGCAAACTTCATTAATTCATTCTCAATTGCCAATGGCTCTTCTTATGGATTGGAGGAATGCTCTTTACTAATGGAGGGAAAGCTTTATGATTCCTTTCTTGCCAAGAATTCATCAAGACTATTTGTTGCCTCAAGGAACTCAACTCCTTCCTCTTTCTGATTTTCAACATCTTCTTTGGCTACTCTAGAATGCACTAATGTAGACTTTGTTGATTCATCGTCAACTGTTGAAGGCTCCTCATGAGTGGAGGGCTGCCCATTTTTTATGGAGGAAGGACTTTTTGCTTCCTCCATAGTTGAATTTTCGTCAAGTCCTCTTGCTACCCAAAAGACATCAGCCTCTTCTGCTTGATTTTTTGGCTTCAGTGTTTGTTGTCCCAACATCTATTTATATGAAGCTTCTTGATTCAACTTCACCGTGTTGTCCTCCAAATGTTGACAACTCTCCTGCCTCATGGGATGAATCCCCTTCATCGAGAGTTGGCTGATCTGACTTGTTCAAATCTCCCTTGACTTGGGCGATGATGTTTGCACGTGATGGACAGGTGATTCTAAGTGGGGTGCATTGTGAAGTCTACACTAGCTTGACATCAGTACCTTCTCCAATCTTAATCCATCCTTGTTTCCCAAGTGTTCTTGGATCATCTCCTTGAATGCCTTGGTTTCCATGTTAGTGAGCTCCTCTTCTTGATCTGGTGGATCCAAGGGATGGTATATTTCCCAAAATGGAATTTCTCCTTGCAAGACTCTTTCAATTTTGTTCAAGAATGTTAGACACCCCAGTTTGTTATGTCTGTGTGTGCCATGGATCCTGCATTTTTTTTCCAATGTGAATTGTTGCAATGGTTTCCTCGGTATTTTATTCAAATCTACATGTAGCTAAGTGATGTCGATTTGTGCATACTGCTCCATTTCAACTAAGCTTTTCTTTGCCTTTATAATTTTTTGATGTTAAATTTCAGCATTAAAAGAGATCTCTGTATCTCAGATTTCTTCTTAAAAGTACTATTTTCAACTTCCAACTTTTAGCTTTGTAGCCTCAACATGACATGCCCTCCCTCTAGTACTAGTTTTGTTGATGTGTTTTTATGCACTTCTCAACACAGGTAATCCATAGTTGCATCACCTCTCTTGAAAGACAATCTTCCACAATCAAATTGTAGAACACTATCCCAAGGTCTCTAATGTTAGGTCTTGACAATGCTTAGAATATCTTTGTTGTTTCATGTGATTTGGTGGAATCACAAGGAAAACTTACGGATGAGTTACAAAGTGTGGGGAGTTGGGTTTGCAAATGGAGTTCTTAGGATTTAGAAATTGTTGTTTGGTTGTTGTGGGTTTAAATAGCAGTCTAGAACTCCTATTTAGGCTCTAGATTTGGATTTACAATGTGCAATGAACCTTAGCTTATGTCACTTATTACAAAAAAAAAAAGAAGGAAAAAGAGCAGGGAAGAGAGGAAGTTCTTAGACCTGAAACTACGAATGAACAGTGATCATGGAGGCTACTATAGTAGGAAAACTCCCTAAACTAGGTTTTTCTTAGCTAAGAGGAACCTACAGCTACACAGTGTAATCTTCTAAGGACTGCATATTTTCATATTGCATACACACATCATCAACATGCAATTGAACTAAGTTGCAGCAATAAAGTAAGGAAGCTCATACTAGCTTTACAAAGTGATTCATCATCAACAAACCACAAAAAGAATGAGCTAGAAATTCATCAAGTACAGTAACAGCGAACACCATCATCACTTCCATTCAAGAAACTAACAACTAAACTAATAGGGAAGTAGAACCATGCATACATAATGAAGAAACACAAGAGAAACATCCATAAATCATGCAATGTAGCTCTCTATTGTTGCAGAATGCCTTTACACTAGCTCTCCAACCATTACAAATGAGGGGGAGACCCCTATTTATAGTTTTCAAAAGCCCAATGAATGGCTAGGATTAATTTGCATTGTGTGGCTCAGATTTTATTTACACTAGGGTTTCACCTACCCCATAATATTTAGCAATTTAAAATACAACTTTTGTCCTCATTCCTATTTTGTCTTATAGTGCCTAGGTGTTGTAGCAAATTTATCCTGTAGCAAATTTCCCTTTTACTACAGCTACAACTAATAAAAAGTTTCCCACAGTCGTCAAGCGAGTGCATGCAGGAGGTTGTAATGCAAAATTCATGGTGTTAGTGGCATTTCAAAAGAGGAATCCCACTCATGGATCCCCAATGAGTCAAAGATAATACTGTCCGCCTCAAATGTCATCGATCACTTCTCTTATTTCCAATGATTGGTCAGACCCTGATAGAGCCGTGACATTTGTTAAGACAACATGTCTTGGTCACAAGAAACTTTGTAATCTCCTTAAAGGTAGTAGGAGTGTTGAAAGCCAAGAGCGAACAAGCATCCCATGAAGCCTTTCACTTAGTTGATGGCACAAGGTGAGTGGTAACCCGCACCATCACCTCTGTCATAGTGAGATTTGTTAGCCTTATGAAGGCCTTCCCATGATGCTATGCCTATTACATGATCTTCATAAACTACTTACCACCTCGTTTTTCTAGCTAAAGGCCAATTACACTCCCTAATAGGAACCCATTTTATGCTTTAGGAAGACATGGGGGAGACAAACTATTAAGCTTAGTAAGATCTCTTTGGCGCCAATTCTACACACTGCCTGCTTCTCATTATCTTTTGTCCTATTGCTCATCTCCTTGTGTGTTTGATGTGGCACGTTATCTACCCACAAAGCTCATGTAAGTCATCTTTAGAATCACCCGATTCCCTGCTTAGGCTATGATTAGCGCATTCCAATTCAGCGCCTTTCACGAAAAAGATAGGGAGATCATCAACTATAAGAAGGCATTTGTGGATGCCTACGTCCTCCTTCGCTCATGATGATACCACCTTCTTATTTAGTTCTAGTGAGCTATGGGTTTACTACCGTCGCGTATAGCCCCTTGCACTCTCTTCTTAGTTTATTACCACGTTTAGTGCTACTTGAGAATGACTATCCTTGGCAACTCACAATCATGCTTAGAAATGGGTGTCAAAAATGATGAGGTGCCATAATGGCAAGCTATGTAGTTGAGTTCATCAGCTCATCAAGGGTCAGTATTTTTATTCAAGTCATGATGGGAGCCTATGCAAGTTCGAATGGGTTGCATCACCTGAGCCCGTGCTACTAATCCACTTGATGCTTGCTAATGATACAACTGCCACCCGCTATGGGAAATTATCTAACCCATCCTCTCAAGGGAAACATGGGCGTTGAGCATAGAAATGGGGGTACGAGATTCTATCACATAATGTATGTTGAGAGGATGGTTCGGGCCAGGAATCTTCCCACATGGCAACGTCTGCCCCAGTGAATTCTGATATCTTGAGTACATTTCAATTTTTTCCACCTTTAGCATATATAATTTTTTGTTTTTTCTTATTTGTGGTTGCATGTCGTGTTCAGGTCTATGGATCTTTAAAAAATTGGTAATTTTATTTTGCAAATATAGAAGGTGGCAGCATCATTTATGGAAGGGAGAACATGGGGTGTCATCCTATTAAGGCCATTAGGAATGGACAGCCATGAGAGAACCAGAACCCACATGATGGAGAGTTGCAACTGCAAAAGAAATGGTGAGTCCCGCATATTCGTACTCCACGAGGATGAGTATGTGGAAGGATGTTATAGCAAGGCTAGCAGGAAAATGGTGAAGCAACCACCACTGGAGGAGTCACGGACCCTGCAAGCACAATGTCTGCTCCCATATTTTTGTGATCTCATTTACTCAATACCTCACTTATATAGTTTAGCATCATCGTGACCACCACAGACCAATGACTCCTTTGAAAGGAAGGAGAACCTACTAACATCATTTTAAATCATTATCATTTTCTAAGTATCGATCTCAGCAAGTCCTTAAATTCAAATGTACTTGCCCAGATGGAGAGAAAACTCATTAGCGTGATCACCTGTACTGATTTCAATAGTGATTGGTATCTTACTTTGGGCCGATATATCACTTCTCCTGATAAAATACTGCCTCTTACTAACTACAATGATCAACACCAGCCCCTATGACATTTATATTTAGCAAATTTTCCCCGCAATGTCTCTAAATGGCCACAAAGGTGTTGGATCCCATAATGGGGAGGGCCATTCCTGTTTCAATTGTTGATGATGGGAGTCCTTAGTGGCAATGTATGGAAGCCTTTTAGAATGCATAATCTGCAGATGAACTCATTGTGGGGTGAAGTGTGCAAGAAGAGGCGGTGCAAACGACGTTAATAATGGTCGTAAGATTGCGGAAGCCCGTTAGTGAGCACCTGCAAGGTCTACTATGAGCTCACATGTTATCCTTAGTCCTCAAGTAATTTCCCTTCGTATTCTTTGTTTTATCGTGGTTTCCTTTAGAAGATAGCTCATATTTCTAATTGTATAACTGAAAATATGTTATACTTCTGTGAATCCTTGCATGCAAGGATACTCAATAATGAGTCCTTGCAAATCGATTCACAACTCTCTATCCGAGAAGAGCAGGGATTGATATTGTGGCCCTCAGATTGACCTAGTTACCCCTGCAAATACAGTCTCGGAATGAGAGATTCAAAGAGGAGAAGCAAGAATGCCAATCTCCATGAATCTTGTTCTTGCAATGCAACAATGAAAACTAATCTAAATGACTGTAAAATGCAATAAACAAAACTAATTTATTGAAATAAAAATTGATCTACATGCAATGCCATAAATGAATTACTTTGCAAATTAATCTACTATGAAGATTAAGCTAAAATGTAATATTAAACTATATGCTCTAAAACTAAGATGCTTATAAAATCAAACTAATGTGTAATCTCAAATGATAAAATTTAAGAAAATTTGTAGCATAAGTCTGATGTAAAAATTTGTGATTCTCTCTTTTCTTAAATGAGAATGAGAGGGCTCATTTTATAGGCAAAAGTGGTATTGAAGGAAAATTCAGAAACAATGTGGGATAAATAGAAAAATAGAAACAAATCTTGATTGGAATTCTTTTTTTAGTTTATTTCCCTTTTAACTGATTTGTTTCCCTTTTTTTCATCACAGGATATTCTTGAGAGGATATTTCATTTATTTTATCTAATTTAAGACAGTATCTCTTTTAATAAAATAAAATAAGATTATGTAATTTAGAAATGAATATTAATAAAATAAAATAAAATTATTTAATTAAAAATAGATTTAATTAAATAGCATCATTTTATTTAAGTAATATTAACTTCAATTAAATAACATTATTTTATTTATTAAAAGGATTTATTCTTTGATTAAATAAAATTAATGAAGCATTCAAACCTTAGGAAAAATTGAAACATTTGAAATAGTTATGAATTGATTAAGAAATTTGATTTGAAAATGCACAATCATTGATTCAGAAAGTTGATGTTGACAAATTAAATAAATGGGGCCCAAAGTCTAGGTGACCATTTTAGGTTGCATACATTTGCCCCTCTTTGACTAATGCGAAATTAGGGGATCACATGCAGTCAAAGAATGAAGTTACAATGTGAGATCGATTTGGGATCACAAAACAACTCGGATGTGAGTCGACTGGGATCACATACGGACAAACATATAAACAAAGGCCTTTGAACATGAGGTCGATTCGGGATCACATCCAAAGTGAGATAAGAATCTCAAGCAAGGTTGGCCCAAGAGAAGCAATTGATAAATTGATAAAGTTGAATCAAGGATTGAAGTTTGATAGGTACTGCCCCCTCGTGATCGAAATCAAAATGAGATAGAGGAGAAATAATAAATTGAAAAATTTGATCAAATCAAACAAAAGATAAGGTTCTTGATGTAAGATGAAAAATATAAGAATCACATAACCTAGGTAGATCAGCAAGAAAATTATGCCCTAAGGTTGAATTAGAAGAAAAGAAGTGGGGTGAAATCGAATGGAAGATAGAAGTTTGGAAGAAATGGAAAGAAATGGAGAGAAGGAAGAGACTGCCTCAATAAAGAGGATGCATCAAAATCAATCAACTGTTTAAGATAGGGAATTTCGATTGAGATCACGAAAGAAGATAAGGAAATGAAGAACGTGATCACAGTTGATGAAAAATCCACAAGAAAGATGAAGGAAACCCTCTCAAACCCATAATACAACCTAAAAGTGCAAATTAACATGAAGTCTAAATAATGCAAGCTACATGAAAATGCAAAGGTGTACTTGCAATAGGCTAACATAGGTTTTTGTGTGTTCATCATTCATTAGAGAATGTAAGAGAACTTATTTTCATCATTGGGCCATTATTACGGACATCGGACAATCACACAATCATCACTAGTCACAAAAACTATGAAGATATGAATGTGATTTATATCAGCTGAATTTGGAAAGATTCTAACATGAGCATCAAAGACATGAAGGTCAAGATGACTACAATGTTAGCTTACCCAATTTAATGTAGTAGAACGATGCTCGCATCAAGACATAAACGCCAGGATTACCATGAGAATGGTTGTGCAAAAACATTCAAGGATGATGCCATAAATCTCTTTAGTGTGTCAAGGAGACAACAAGAGACACTGAAGAGGTTTAAGACAACACCCACAAGCAGAAAGCAAATAAAAACATGCCCCATGCCCCAAGTCCTCTAGCTATGCATCACGGAGAGACTTATTAGACAAGGACACTCAACGAAAATCAATATCAGTCAGCACACAAAGAAAAGATCATGGCATATCTCAAGCATTAAGTGTTGCAATTAAAAAAATTTAAGTGTGTAAACTGATACTGAGTTCCGAGGATAAGGATCGAATGCTTGCAAGTAGGTAAGATCACATGACCGAACTAGATAAGACCAAACTGATAAGTGTTGAAAAACACACAATGTCAGGGGTTGTGTTGAAAAACACAGTTGGGTTAGTGTTGAAAAACACCGTTTGTGAGGTGTCCTAAAGACAAGCATATCCAAGAGACCAAAGCTAACACAGTGATGCCCCTAGACAAAGACAAAGACCAATTCCAAACCAAGGCAATAAGGACAAGGCATGATGGAGAAAGGCTAAGTGTCGAGGATGCATGTTAAGAAATAGGGATGCAAAGGCTTCAAGTAGCGCCTGTTTCCAGGTTTTCACCACTTGGAAGATTTTTTATTTTATTTTTGAATTTTTCATTTTTATTTTTATTTTTGTATTTTTTCAGCATCATATTTGAATTTGTTTGGATTTTTTGACAATATATCAAAAAAAAATTTTGTAATTTTTTCAGTATCATATATCAATTTTTTTGGAACTTTTTTCAGGGTCATAATTATATACAAAGGATGCCCCCAGACAGAATGGGCATTAAGGATAGAACTTCTTCAGGTGTAAAACATTGATAGGCTCAGGGAGCTGCTCCCCCTCTTCAGTAGATAGTAGATAGGCACTGTGCCCAAAGTCTGCTGTGATGATGTAGGGTCCAAGCCAATTAGGTTCGAATTTGCCCTTCTGTTCTCGATTTTGTTGGTTCTTAGGATTCTCTCGCAGGACAAGATCTCCTACTTGGAATTCTCTAGGGCGAACCTTTTTGTTGAAGGCTTTGGACATCCGCTTTTGATAGACCCTCATATGGTCAAATGATGCTTTACGCTTCTCATCAAGAAGTTTCAATTCTTGCAATCTCATGGCGTGATAGTCTTCATCTGTAACTAGACCTTTGAGAGAGACCCGAAGTGATGGAATCTCAACCTCTAAAGGTAACACTGCTTCAGCGCCGTATGTGAGGGCAAAAGGAGTAGCCCCAGCTTGAGTACGAATACTGTTCTATAGGCCCACAGGGCCGATTTATCTGTAGGTGCCAATTCTACCATTTTATGAACTGTTCTGTGCAAAATCTTGAGAATGGTTTTGTTTGAAGCCTCTGCCTAACCATTTCCTTTGGGAAGTAAATGGAGGACCAATGTTGCTTTATCTTGAATCTTTGGCAGAGTTCTTTAAGGTCCTTGTTTTTGAACTGACCTCCATTGTTAGTGATGATCTCAGGATGGCACTCCATATCGTAGATGATATGGTTTAAAATAAAGACACTATCTTGCTGGGCAATAGAAAGTGGAACAACCTCTACCCATTTTGTGAAGTAGTCAGCAGTGATAATGAACTTATGCCCACCTGATGAGTTGGGATGTCCTAACAAGGTCAAAGCCCATCGCTGAAATGGCTATGAGATATAGAAGGAATTAGCTCCCTACGGCATATCGGTGTCCATGTTTCGACATTTTTCACAAGACTTAGCAAATGCTACTGCATCTATCCGCATTGTAGGCCAATAGTACCCTACCCTAAGCAACCTTCTAGCCATGGAAAGACCATTAGAATGTCCTCCACATATGCCCTCGTGGATGTCAACTAGCACTTGATCGGATTCTTCCTTTTCTAAGCACCTAAGAAGTGTTCCATCTAGACCCCTCCTATACAAATCACCAGAGATGAGGGAATGGCGAGAGGCGTTGCGGATAAGGTTTCTTCTTTCAGATCGGTTAAATGTATCGGGGATGATGCCATCACGAAGATATGAGTAAATAGCACCATAGCGGGAGGATTCATGATTGACAAGGGTACAATGATATGGCTTTCGGTGAGTCAAATATGGGATATCGTAGCTCTTCCACCAGGAATTCATACCTGGACTCATGTTCCTCTAACTGAAGAAGTGAAGCAAGGGTGGCCATAGCATCAGCTGCTTGTTCTCACCCTAAGGATTTGCTGAAAGGTGACAAAAGTAAAATACCGTCTTAATGAATCAACCCATTTTTGTAAGGTACCAACTTGTCATCTTTTGTTTGGTATTGTTTATTGACTTGGTTGATGATCAGCTGAGAATCCCCATAGATATGTAGTTCTGTGATATTCTACTCTATGGCCATTTTTAGTCCATTTGTCAAAGCCTCATACTCACTATGTTGTTTGTGCATGGAAAGAGTAACTTGTAAGATTTAGGAATAGTATACCCATGAGGAGAAACAAACAACACACCAGCTCCAGAACCATTTTGCATGCATGAACCATCAAAGAATAGTTTCCAGGATCTTTCAGTCATGTACATAAGATGCTCATCTGGAAAGTTGACTTGAATGGGCATATTATCTTGAATAGGGAAATTAGCCAATTGATCTGCAATAGCTTGGCCTTTGATTGCTTTGCGCTCAATATACTCTATGTCAAATTCAGAAAGATCATCATCCATTTAGCAAGTCTACCCGTGAGAGCAACTTTACCGAGCAAGTATTCGAGAGGATCAATTTTTGCTATGAGGTGTATGGTGTGCGCGAGCATATAGTGTCGCAATTTTTGAGAAGCAAACACTACTGCGAGGCAAGCTTTTTCAATACTAGTATAGTTAACCTCATAAGAAACCAGAGTGTGACTAATATAATATATGGCCATTTCTTTCCCTTGTTCATCTAATTGAGCCAACAATGCCCCCAGTGAAGATTCAGTAGCTGAGACATATAAAATGAGAGGTTTTCCTGGAATGGGAGGCATTAAAATGGGAGGATTTGCAAAGGAATTCTTTAATTTGATCCATGCTCTTTTGGCAATCCTCATTCCAAACACATTGAACACCTTTATGCAATTTTTTTTTGAAAGGTTGTGCTCTATCTGCCAATTGTGAAATAAACCTCCTTATGGATTGAAGGTGCCCTTGAAGACTCCTCATTTGGCTGACATTTTTGGGAGGTGGCATGTTTATAATGGCTTGAACCTTTTCAGGGTCCACTTCTATTCCTTTAGCTGAAATGATGAATCCCAATAATTTGCTAAAAGTAACACCAAATGCACACTTTTTTGGATTTAATCTTAGTTGAAATTGTTCCATGCGATCTAGAATCACTTCTAAATCAGCCAAGTGTGTTTCTCTTCTCTTAGACTTAACCAGGGCGTCATCCACATAATCTTCCATATTCTTATGCATCATGTCATGGAAGATGGTTGTCATAGCTCTTTGGTAAGTAGCTCCCGCATTTTTCAATCCAAAGGGCATGACATTCCAACAATAAGTACCCCAGGCACATGTGAATGCAGTCTTTTCTTGATCCTCAGGAGCTATCTTGATCTGATTATACCCAGAAAAACCATCCATCAAAGAATAGATCTCATATCCCGTTGTCATGTCCACTATCATGTCTATGTTAGGAAAGTGGAAAATCATCCTTTGGGCATGCTGTTAAGATCTCTAAATCTGGCAGATTCGAATGGTTTTATCGAAGTTTAAAGGTACAATGTTGGAAATCCAGTCAGCATAGTCTATGGCTCTAATGAATCCTGCACCAAGGAGCTTTTCTAATTCAGCTTTCACTAAAAGAGCTATATGAGGGTGCATTTTTCTCAACTTCTGTTTGACTGGTTTCACACCTGGAGCTATGGACAAATGATGCATAATGAGATTAGTGTCCAACCCTGGCATGTCTGAGTATGTCCATGCAAAGTTAATTTCCTTCTTTTGGAGGAACTCAGTATAGGATTTCTTTTCTTCAGGTGATAAAGATTTAGCCAAGTGTACAATTTTTGGAACTTCCTTTGTGCCCAAATTAACAACTTCTGTAGGTTCAACCAATACTGATGATCTGTCCTGGAAATAGCTTGGGAGACTATCAAGTACCTCATCCGTAGGTGCCTCTAGGAGGTTTTCACCTTTGGATACGTCTTTTATTTTTACTTTTTTTGGTTCTGACACCACCACATAGTGGTTTTCGCCATCAAAACTCTTATTCTTTTTTTCTTTTCTTTTTATCTTGTGACTAAGGTACTTGATGTCAGGTTCTGTCATACTGGTAGCCGGTTCACTGGTGGAAGAGACTATAGGTTCAATGGCATTTAGATAGCAGGTGATCTCATAGTCATTGTGAAATGTCAAGAGTTGAGGCTCTTGGTACCGTTGAGACCAATCAATAAGGTTGGGGTGAACAAGGGGTAGGTTGATGACTGGTTCAAGATTAAGGATATAGGTGGTGTCATCTCTGGTGACTGTAGAATTGGAATCTGTCAAGTTTCCCTCTAAAGTGTCTAAATCAGAATTTATCCTAGCAAGCGAAGAATCGTCTACTAATGTGACATGTGGGTTCCAATCTTCTAATCTAACACATGACTCGTCAGTTACATCAGGTTGAGAACTATAAGCATGGACAACATCCATATCCAAGTCAACTATTGCATCTGAGAGTGAATCCCATTCAAACTCATGAGAGTCTATTTCTGAATTATTGTTGGAGCCTCGTGATGTAGAAGCCTCAAGATTTGGAAGAGGCTCCTCTCCTCTAGCAATTTTCTCAATCACAAAATTATCTGAATTATCACCATCCGTTGCAGCTGGGATGGAGACACTATCCATAGTCAAATTTGCATTCATATAGTCACTATCTATTGCAAATGAGACAGGAGGACTATCAATTATTAAATCTCTTGAATCTTCCCAAAGGAGATTTGTTGAAGGTACCCAATCATTTGTTATGTCTTGTTGATTGGTCAAATTTGGTACATATTCTGTCATCTTTACTATCCCACCTATCAGAAATGGGGACAGTGCATTTATTGTTGTTCATAAAGCCTAGGCCAACCGGTTTCTTAGAATTATGTGCAAAAAGATCATGATTGAGTGGTTTGGCTCTAGCATCTAACCTGTGACTAAGAGGGCCATATCCTGGATAACCCATCTTCTTGACAAAAGTATATCCTCTCCCATAGGACTTAGGAGAGGGGGAGAAATTTTCATTGTGCTGGTATTTCTCCTCTTTGTATATCCAATCTCGAACAACTACTTCCTCTTTTTCATCTTGTATTGGTACTAAGGATTCAACAAACTTGTCAAATAGTGTCATTGCTGAAGATGATGGTTTCATCTCCTGTGAAGGCTTTCCATATGTCCTAGGGGAAATAAGCATCTTTGCAAAAGAGTCAAGTTGATACCCCCCATGCCAAGGTCTACTGACTTAAATTTGTTTTGACAGTCCGCTAAAGTTGTTTCATAATCCTCTGCTACTCAGTTAAGAGGGACATGAACATTAGCTGAGATTGAGTTAATTGATAAGGTGTTATCCCCTGGTATGCAAATTTCTGTTCCATTGTAGGGGAACTTAACACACTGGTGGTAGGTAGACGACACTGCCTGCATATCATGAATCCATGGTCTACCCAGTAAAATGTTGTATGCAAGGGGTCCAATATCAATAATTTGAAACAAGATATCTTTTTCAACTAGGCCAATCCTGACAAGAAGGACAGCCAACCCCTTAGAACTTCGTTCTGCCTCATCATAGGCCTTTATGGTGATCTTCTTTCTAGTGTCGATCACTTGCTCTGAATAGCCCAAAGTTTTTAACAAATTCAAAGTATAGATATTTAACCCAGCACCCCCATCAATCAACACGCGCCTGACATGGGTTTTATGAATCATGACTTCAATGTGAAGGGCAAGATTGTGTGGATGGCTTAGGGATTTGTCATCATCTTCAGAGAAAGAAAGGTAATGTGGGCTAGTAATGTGATTCACCATGCCTTGGAATTGGTCTATATCAATGTTGTTGGGGACATTTGCTGTGCACAAAGCATCCTCAAGGATCTGCTTATGTCTAGGGGACAACTCTAGAAGCTCTAAGATTGAGATTTGTGCTGGAGTTTTCTGTAACTAATCTACAAGATTGTAGTTTGGTTTGAGAGAAGTGGCGGACTTTATAGTGACATTCTTGGATGCCACTTGCTTGGATTTGTTGGATGGACCTAAACTAGGCCCTCTGAGAATAATAGGGGCTTGACTCCTGGTAACAGCATTAAGGGCTTGGGAAGATAACCTAGAATGAGGACCTCTCAGCACCACAACAGGTTTGTTGTCAAAAATAGGGGGAGATTCATAACCATGCGGGTCCTTACTCCTTATCATATTAACACTTGGCTCCATAACTTCAAGCATGTTTATCACATTTTTTGCCGCTGTATAGGTGTAGTTGATTGCAGCTTTGCCATTCTGTGATTTAGAGGTTTCCCCCTTGTCGTAATTAGGCAAAGGTTCCTTAAAAGCCTTATGATCAGCATTGGTATTTAGGCCATCAACTTGAAGCTTTCCACTTTCTATAAAATCTTGGATGATATGTTTTAATTTCCAACAGTTTTCAACAGTATGGCCAAGGCCATTATGAAATTTACAGAATGCCTTGTCATCCCACCAATGTGGCTTAGGATCTGGAATGTGAAATTTTGCAGGATCCTGAGGATGTGCCAAGTTGTTAGCAATGAGAGTTTTGAGAATATCCTCATATGAGTCACCCAATTTGGTAAATTGCCGCTTCTGGTTTTTGGGCCTCTCCTGATATCTTGGTTTACTTTCTTGTTGTGGAGGTGCATTAAGCTTCATTGCTTGCACAACCTTAGTCAAATTAAGAACACTTTGATCTCTTGATTGGGAAGAATCCACAACTCCATCATTGACAACTTGTTTGTTTTTGTTCCAATTGTTGTTCTTCCCTTTATCTTTATTGTTGTGTTGACCATTGTTGGTATTATTGTTATGTCTGGTCAAAATACCTTGTTCTTTTAGAACATCCTCAATGCGGCATGCAGTTTCAATCATGGTATCAAAGGAAGTGAAGACTATATTTTTGATCTCATGTCTCATTTCAGGCACCAAATTACTAACAAGTATGTCAATCTTTTCATCCTCATGGATCATCCTAGGATACCGAGAGCATTGTCTCCTCCACCTTTGCAAGAAGGTAACAAAGGGTTCCCCCTGATTTTGTTTCAAGTTGCATAGGTCCAACATAGTAACAGATCTTGACAAATTATATGCGAAGTGTTGAACGAATCTATGAACAAGTTCTCTAAAAGTCTTGACAGGAGGAGTGATATTGGTAAACCATTCCATTGCTTGTCCTTTAAGACTCCTAGGGAACAACCTCATCAAATAGGAGTCATCCTATGGAATTCAAAGCTCATAGTATAGAACTGACGCACATGGTCGTGTGGATCACCACTGCCATCATATTTATCGTATTGTGGGAATTCCACCCTCTTTGGAAAATCTTTCATACTCACACTCTTGTCGAATGGATTAGGACAAATTGAGTCTAGTGAGAATGAGCTCTTAGGTTGCATCATTTTCTCCATCATTTGATTCATTTTGTGGATTTCTTCTTCTTGAGAGGGATTTTGCTTTTGTATTTTTTTGTCCACATCAAAATTATAAGGGACTCTGGCACCCTTGTTGATTAGACTTTCCAAGAACTTATCTTTGTTTTGTTCCAAATACCTCTCCACATACTATTGGAAGATAGGCTCTTGTTGTATTCGCATGAAGTCTTTAGTATCAAAATCATAATGTGAGCTACCACCTCCATGTTGGGAACCAGGATGTACATGTTGGGAGTGTGGTCTTGAATTTCTGGGAGGAGTTTGCCTCCTATAGTGAGCATACTGAGAGGCCCTTCTTCCTCTAGGACTAGGAGATCTAGAAGGGGTGCTTGACCACCTTCTACTTCTTGGTGTTCTGGAAGAGGTGGAGGGAGGAGAATTATGTCCACTGTTAGCACCCCTTGTATTGTATTGTTTGTTTAATTGGTGGGCTAACTACCTATCTTGCTCCTCTTGAGCAAGTTTCCTTTGTACTTCCAATAAAGCTTGGCTCTCTTCCTCAAGTTGTCTAAACTTTTCTTGCTTTGCAGCTTGTTCATCTAGAAAGGCTTTCTTTTCGCGTTCAATTCTTTTGAGCCTATCACTTGTGAACCTTGAGGTATGTTGAAGTGGTGAGCTTGGTCTAGACTATTTGAACAAGTCATTGGTATACGTTGTATTGACATAAGCATCACGAGGTTCATTGTCTTGGTCTTCGTATTGTGACCATTTTTCTTGTTGAGCTCGTCTCTTATACCTTTCATCCCGTTGATGGGTATCCAAATATCTTGTATTAATGAGGGGTGAACCAGGTTGATCATCATGAGAAGAATTTCCAAATATCATGTTGTTTCTGTGTTGTTCATAAATATCATCAAGATTTTGATCCATGGCTTCCCTCTCCTGTCGAATGACAGTATAACTCATATCCATACCTGAGTGGGAAGGTGTTGAGGGGGTACTCAAGTCACTAAAATGGCTCTTTGGGTCAAAATAGGTTTTAGACTGACTCCTCGGTGACTGGTCAAATATTGGTTCCTTTTCCTTTCTCTTTTGACGAGTCTGAACTGGGGGTAGTTGGTTAAAGACTATCTGAGGTCGCTTTCCTTGGCTCACTTGATATCTTGTTGTGACTAACATGAAAGGGAGAGTTCAGGTAAACAGACAATTCTAAGAAACGTCAATACCAGACTAGGATAGTAAAAGTTTTCTCTTGTCCAAGAGAGATGGTGAAATAGAACTGTTGCAAATAGGTGCAAACCAACATTGCCACAGAGGTGCTCAATTCTTGGGTGAACACCCTAGAACATATGGATCAGGAGGATGACTTACACAAAGTGTACTGAGTTTGAATTGTTTGAAAATGGGTGGACAAGGAGACTACTAGCACTCTCCAAGTGTGTTATCAAAGAGTCTAAAAATTTATCTATTTGACAAGAACAATTCCTAATTTTCCAATCTCAAGCAAAATTGCTTATGAGATCAAAGATCACTAATTCAAAAGGTCAAGGAAACATAAACTCTAAATACATAACAGGTCTCTAAAACTGGGACAAGTCACCTAATCGAAGAACTCAGTATTTCAGTTTGTTGTTTGTTTTCAAAGATCAAGCAAGTATATCAACAGATTTTGATCAAGCACATAGGTTTCAATCAGACAAGTTGTGATACAAAAAGTAGTCGATAACAGATCTATCAAGGACAAAGCAACTTGATAGTATCGGGGGATCTTGTTTGAAGATGTTTGGACAATGTTTAAGACTCAAAAACAAACACATAGCTATCCCTACCAAAGAAAATGGTGAGAAGCCAAAACCTTTGCCCCATTGCTTATGCGCATACGTGCACCTCACACAGCCGTGTCACCCCCTAGAGGGCGCCCGTGTTTTTGGTGTTTCCAAGGACTCGATAGTGTACGTTCAAAGGTTACCCTTGTAGCAGGGGCCAGTGTCGCAACCACCTCCAAACGTCTAGGTGTATGCCTATGATGGGAATCTGTGTATGATCAACATACGGAGAGATCCTTCCCCCTCCTTGCGCAAAGATTATGACTCCTTTAGGAGGTGAACCGGGAAGGAAACTAACTAAGAGGTTTTTACTTGGCTTTCATTCACAATAACCTTCAGTGCCTCTGATACAGAGCTCGGGCCTCGCAGCCACACCAACACATGAAAATCACACACCCCCGCAAGCAGGGCTTGGAGCGGCGCCGCTCAGTGCAATAAACAGAGCTTGTCCATGATGATCGTCCAAGTCATGGAAAAGAAGTTACTATGGTCTTGGAGTCTTTAGACTCAACAAGACGTTCTTTATTATAGTGAGGTGGAATCACCGGCGATAGGTGTGTACTCACTTGGAGTCGTTCCCGGGAGGTTCAACTTCCCAGGCCCTCTAAAGGTGACACTGGACATGGCTCGGATTCGAGTTTCTGATTTTCTGATTCTCCCAAAGGAAAGAGCATACTTCTCTAGCCCTCTCTTTACCCAAACACGCTAAACAACCTTAATCGAGCTAGTTTCACTTCACCAAATCCACACGCTTTTGGGTTTCTAATTCTCTCAATGAGAGAAGAGCATAATCCCCTGACGAGTGAAAGTGCTAAAGATTCACTACCTTGCTCCGCTCCCTAAGAGTTCGTCATATTAGTAAGATCATAGGAGCCTGGATTTGTCCATGGTCATCACCTCCATGTAACAAAGAGCCAAATTCCCTACTACTATCGAAACTCCTAAGAATTTTAACGAAGCCCTAATTAGACTATGTGAATTGAAAAGCAAGAAAACAAACACAATTTTTTTTTTTTTTAAATAAGATCTTTGACAAGCGTAAGTGTTTGTTTTCAAGTCTTTGTCATGCGTCCTGCAATCAAACCGTTAGTGTGTTTCAAGTTCTCTGACTGGCGTCCTGCAGAAACTGTTATGCTGTGAAAAAAGAATTCAGAAGAACCAGAATTAAAAAATCTAATTTAATCTAGTCAAAATTAAATCTAAGAAGAATTAGTTAACAAAACTAAAATTAAACTAAATTAATCTAATACTAAACTAAAAATTTAAAACAAAACTAATCTAAATTAATAAAATTAAAAAATCTAATCTAAATTAAAAAAATCTAATCTAAATTAATAATTCTAATTTAAATTAATAAAGTTAAAAAATCTAAAGTAAAAAAATCTAATTTAAATTAACAAAGTTAAAGAATCTACTTTAAATTAACAAAGTTTAAAAAATCTAATTTGAAAATCTAAAAAAATCTAAATTAACTAAACCAAACTAACTAAAAACTAAACTAAATTAAGATTAAAAACTAAATTAAATTAAAACTAAACTAAATTAAAAACTAAATTAAAAACATGCATAAAAATATTCAAATTTGATTTCTGAAAAATCTGTTTATAATGAGTAGATAAAAACAGAAACCCATAAATTTTTTGAAGTAAAAAATAAAACCCAGAAATCGTTTTTTGATCCAGCGAGTAGAAAATGAAAAAAAAAAAAATTAAACCTTTAGTTAGGTGAAAAAAAATGATGCGCAACGGTTTTTGTACAGCTATTTTCTTCAGATCTGTGAAAGAAATCAAAAAACTGAAAGATACTCAGATCGGATTTCGACCCTGTCTACAAAACCCAAAAAAAAAAATTCCTACAACTGAGTGGAAGCTGGATTTATGAAGCAAAACTAAAAACTAAATTAAAAACTAAATTAACTTAAAAACTAAACTAAATTAAAAACTAAAAAATTAAAACTAAATTAAAACTAAATTAAAATTAAAAACTAAATTAAAAACTAAACTAAATTAAAAATTAAAAGGTGGGCACCAAAATGTATAGGAAAATATGTTATATACAGAATCCTTGCATGCAAGGATACTCAATAATGAGTCCTTACAAATCGATTCCACTCTCTATCCGAGAAGAGCAGGGATTGATATTGTGGCCCTCAGATTACCAGTTACCCTGCAAATACATCTCGGAGAGAGATTCAAAGAGGAAAAGCAAGAATGCCAATCTCCATGAATCCTGTTCTTGCAATGCAACAATGAAGACTAATCTAAATGACTGTAAAATGCAATAAACAAAACTAATTTATTGAAATGAAAATTGATCTACATGCAATGCCATAAATGAATTACTTTGCAAATTAATCTACTATGAAGATTAAGCTAAAATGTAATATTAAACTATATGCTCTAAAACTAAGATGCTTATAAAATCAAACTAATGTGTAATCTCAAATGATAAAATTCAAGAAAATTTGTAGCATAAGTCTGATGTAAAAATTCGTGATTCTCTCTTTTCTTAAATGAGAATGAGAGGGCTCATTTTATAGGCAAAAGTGGAATTGAAGGAAAATTCAGAAGCAATGTGGGATAAATAGAAAAATAGAAACAAATCTTGATTGGAATTATTTTTTTAGTTTATTTCCCTTTTAACTAATTTGTTTCCCTTTTTTTCATCACAGGATATTCTTGAGAGGATATTTCATTTATTTTATATAATTTAAGATGATAATATCTCTTTTAATAAAATAAAATAAGATTATGTAATTTAGAAATGAATATTAATAAAATAAAATAAAATTATTTAATTAAAAATAGATTTAATTAAATAGCATCATTTTATTTAAGTAATATTAACTTCAATTAAATAACATTATTTTATTTATTAAAAGGGATTTATTTCTTTTGATTAAATAAAATTAATGAAGCATTCAAACCTTAGGAAAAATTAAAACATTTGAAATAGTTATGAATTGATTAAGAAATATGATTTGAAAATGCGACAATCATTGATTCAAAAAGTTGATGTTGACAAATTAAATAAATGGGGCCCAAAGTCTAGGTGACCATTTTAGGTTGCATACACTAATTACCTTAGATCTTAAAATGGATGTCAGGCAATATGAATGGTCGTTGAACCTGAACAACGCTTGTGCACTAGTTGTCTTTTCCCCAACTCCATGTGAAGGAATCTACATTGGATTGTCGTTGTCAATAAGCCTTGGCACTAGGGATGCAAAATCCTCTTTAATCATTACGTATCTCATACTGATGTGTGCACAACTATGCCACCCACAAGAAAGAGATGCAAGAGAGCTGCTTAGCAACACCAGTTATCATTTCCCAGAGAGTGAGGTAGACGGTTAAGCGGGTCCCACATGGAAATACGTCGCAAGAAGGATATCTGAGGTCATGCTTGTGGATGGAAATTTTTGGGCAGATGTCCAAAGGATTTCATTGAGGAAATGGTAAAACACTAGTTGAGGCCTGTGGTAGGGAAACAACGTTGTTGGGTCATAGGCCAACATGGAAATGAGGCAACAAAGGTTTTTTGTTGTAAACAGTGTCATGTAGTGGTGACTTTCCATGATCAGCGGCCTACGAGGGTGGACCCACCGGTGAGCATGGACCTAATAGAGCTTATTCATTAGGCGATGGAGGTCGGGCAGGGGGAAAACCGCACATGAAGACCCACAAATGTTTGGACCTAAGCATTTTTGAAGCACGTCATGTTAGGCTGGTAGGACCAACAGTAGGGCCTATTATGCAAGCGTTGAAGAGGGGTTGGCCGCCACAAAAGAAAAAAATAGGGATGGAGATCTGTATAAGGAAACCCGCAAATGCAGGTCCGTGAAGGTTGACCGATGCAGCGGTGAAAATAGGAGCGGGGCCTATATGTCGAGCAGATGCAGAAGCTTGGTTGCAGGTGAATGGCAAAGCAGGATGGCAAAGGGCGGGAGGAGACCCAAGAATGTGAGTCCACATGGGCCAAGGGATGTCTAGCGAAAGGCTATAGAGAAACCCGCAGGGCTAAGCCCGTCGAAGAAAATGACCTAGCAAAACTCAACAAGGTGAATTTGGCAAACATGAAATTGATCGTTTTAAGGCTCATGGCTAACTTGGGCACAAAAACAGAGGCGCACAAAATGAGATGAGGTCAAAATGACCTGACTTAAGAAAAAATTTGGGGTCCCTTCCCTCGACGGGGCATGTGTGCAAAACATGCACTACAGGTTTATTCCTTTAGCAAATATTTTCTTTGTTTGAGCCGAAGGAAGATGTTTTATTATCTTATTCAGACGATTAATGCATAGATTCTCATGGGAAATTTTAATCTCAAGGTAAGATCCTCTTGATCAAGTGGAAAAAGTTGCTAACTTTATGTTTACCTTGGTTTCAATGAGTCTAATCATGGTCGATTTTATGGCTACCTTATTTATAATGAAGTATATCTATTCATTACTTTAAGTTCCTCTAAAATCAAAGTTATTAAGGATAACTAAAAAATTGAATAAAAACAAACTGGAGCTCCATGAATCTATTAACAATCTCATTCATTGTTTTCTCCTTATATATGTCGGTATATTAGAGGCTATTTAAGAGTTTGACTAGAAATTTAATGAGTATCATTTGTATTTGTAAGTGTCATGTGTGCCCTTTTATTGTTATATATATTGGGTTGTTTGCAGTGCAGATAGCACCCCTCTATTTTTTAAGTTTGAGTTAGTCCGTGACATGTGCATTCATTGAGGATTTGATTGCATTAATAAATACTATGTATTATGATTGAGTGATTGTAATCTTCAATGGCTTTAGTAGAACTCTTTGGGGTACGCCATAGTTATCCTCAGACACATAGCTAACTACAGTTCACCATCGTTTAATTGTTATGATAATGGCCTTTCCCTATATGTAAATCTTGAGTTGATTATATAGGCATTGAATGCCTATTTTGTAAGCAGTTAATTGCAATTAAAATTGGGAAATTTCCTTTAAATCAAGTCGGCACTGAATATTAATACTATATATATATATATCTTTACATATTATATCTCATCCTGCGAACCTTTGATCGCTGTTAACAGTGCATAGCATGTGGTGGAATGTGAATTTATGGTGTTTTAAAATAGGTGGAATATATATATATAGATATATATATATATGTAGCTAAATATAAATATATATGTTTATTGATTAAGATCATTGTTATTTAAATGGTGAGAGTTATGGTTAGGACTTGTGTTAAAACATAAAATAAATCATTTAAACAAGAATGATGAGTTCATAATTAGATGAGAGGAAATTTGTATTTCAAAATATATGTTTCTTTTTGTTATCCATTTTAAAACTAATATCTTTTGTGTTTGAATTGGTGAAGTAATTTGAGTGTGTGGGTGTGAATTAGATTTAAATTGTGGAGTCATCTGTTGTTATCTTATATTGTGAATTGAACTTAGAGTCTTCAGAGGCTTGAGAGCATTGTCTTTTAATGGGAATCTTGTTTTCCATGGTTATGGGAATTGTGTATTGAATATGTTAATGTTGTTCATTCACCTTGCACATTATAGTTATCTTTTTGATTGATTTCATTGATTTTATGAGCAGGAAGGGTAATGCCTCGTTGGGTTATTCACTTAAGTTTTGAGTTGTGCAAGTGGATTTTTTTTTAATTTTAGTTGTTTTGATGGTCAGTAGGGGAGTGGCTTCCAATGGTGTTCGGCACACAAAGGGGCACTTGGATAACCCATGTGGGAGTTTGTTAACAAGTGATAACATTAAAATAAACTAAGGGGAAAGGGTGGTTCAAATATTAAGCAAGATAAGTTAATACCTCGCTCAGCCTCAACTACTCATATAGGCTTCAGGTGAGACGAGAAGGCCTAGAATGGCATAATCAACTACTTAGTCTCCACGAGAGGTAGGTTAATTCCGCTTAGTTGGCATAAGGGGCTAGAGATTGGTAGAGGCTATGAGGATAACCTAGGATGGGGGTTGTGGCCTAGGAAGATCTACCTAGATAGCCGATGTCTAGCTAAGTGATGACACTTCCCCTATGACAACCATGAGTTCCCTTGCTTGGCTTCACCTTGAGTATTTGTGAGCCTCTGGAAGTATAGTCATCAATGTTGTTGTTGTTGTTTTTGATGTGTTCCTCTTGTGTTGTGAGTTATGTCAAGCTTGTTATTACTAGACCTTGTCTATTAGTTATGGTGGGGCCCTTTGTTACCTCCTAGCACAGGGGGTGAACCTTTGGGTTCATGTGGTTGGGTGGAACATGTTACATTCTCCATTGGGTTCACTTCATGTTCATGATGTGATGACTTTGTTTGATCCAATGACTTCTACACTGCATCTACTCTTGGAGTTTGATCATTGTACTTGTAAATGTATTGTATATTTATCATGTTTCATGTATCTTATGTTGAGAACTTATCACTTGTATCGAGAAAGTATTATTGTACATATTGTAATTGAAACACTAAATTGATGTAACTCATGTATGCAAGGAATTATGTAATTAGTGATATTGTATTTTTTAATTGAAATGAAAGTAATTTAGTTATACTTTTATGTTATAGAATGGATGTTTCTCATGGTTCATATGATCATTTGTGATGAGTAAATGTTATGCTAAATGATGATTAGTGTTTGGTTGTTAATAAGTTATTTGGTTTTTATAAATTTGGATAATGGAAATAAGTAATGCAGTTGTGCACCCTAGGGGACATAGGGTAATAATTAAGGTTATGTTCAATTTCATTCACACGACATTGCTTTAAAAAAATATATATGTTTTCCATTATATAGGTTTTGTCCTCTAGGGTTCTCGGTGGGGGCATTACACATTGTATTAGAGCCCAAGTTTAAACACTAGGTACTCTGGGTATATTACTAAGCCCATTAAGTTGTCTTAAATGTATAGTTTGAAGTTTAGTAATTTTTTGTTGACCTCGTTTAATACCCTAAACTTATCTATGTAGGATCATGCCTAGGAGACGAGGTAGAGGTCAAGGGTGAGGTAGAGATCATGGTGTTGGCCATAGGGCCAATCACCAAGATTCACCTACATAGAGTTCTCATGAGTTAGATCGTGAGGAGCACCAAAGTTCACAGAACAATTAGGGAGGTTTAGGACATAATCTGGGTCAGCCTAGGATGGAGGGCGCACAATTGCACCAATTACTAGAGGAGGTTCTTGCTCGGCTTGGTCTGAGGCAGGAAGGTGAGCAGTTAGTGATTCAGGAGAGAGAGAGAGAGAGAGATCTCCCAAGAAGAGGGAGTTAGTTGTTGAGTAGGATGCCATTTTAGCAGGTCACATGAAGGACCTTCTTTGAGCACGTCCTCTGACATTTGATGGTATAGGCAGTGGATTAGAGGCGGAGACCTAGCTTATCATTCTGAATCGATGTTTTTCTATGCACCCATATGGTAGAAATAGCAAGGCCAAATGTTCCATTATGCATCTTTGAGGGTTTTCTTCCACATGGTGGCATATTGAGGAGAAATAACTCCATCTGGATATAGACTCAATGTCATGGGAGATGTTTCTTGAGAGATTCAGAGCTCAATTCTTGTCTAACCATTGGTGGCAGCACCAAGAAGATGAGTTTCATGAGTTTAGACTATTGGCAATGTTAGTGGAATAGTATGAGCAGAAATTTTATGAACTTAAGTAGTGTGCTAGCATTGGAGATGACAAGTGCATGTTAGTACAACATTTCATTAGGGGCTTAAATTCCTGCATCAGTGGTGGAGTTTGAGTGTTTGATCTGAAGACCATGGAGGTAGTTTTGAAAAAGGCTCAAATTGTTGAGGAAAATCTAGTTATGGCCTTAGGTGGATAGATGGGGGTTCAGATTTGTATTGCACCTCTGGCAGGGTTTAGTTCATGTGGTGGTTAGTCACAGTCAACAAGACCATCTAGGAGTTAGCAGGAACCCTCTAAGGGTGGCCAACAGTAGTAGCAACCCTCATATTCTAAACATAAGAACTCTCAATCTCGTCAAGATGATAGATCTCAACCCAAGAGAGATAGGAACTAGAGATGATTTAAGCATTACCACTCTAATCATCCAGGCTAGAGTTCATAGTCTACAATTAATAGGGGCAGTGTTTAGCAGTCTAGTGCACCTCCAAGTAGTGGAGGTTTTGGCAGAGGTACAGGGTGCTTCTCATGTGGACAGTAGGGTCATATTGCTCGTTAATGTCCTCAGAAGGGCACTACTGTATTTTCTCATAGACCTATAGCTTTAGATATTACATGGGATGCTAGAAGATCACATAGGGTTTTTGTTGTGGTTAAAAATTGCTAGGCTAAGCACCAGGGGACGGTGGTTGAGACATCAGGTGTGTTACAAGGTGGTAGAGTTTTTGTACTTTTTGATTTAGGTGCTTCAAACTCCTTTACTTCTCCTTTTGTAGTAGTACAATGTGGACTGGTGGTAGTGAAGCAGGATGACAGGTGGCAGGTTGAGTTAGCTTCTGATGCTAAGGTCGCAGCTGATTCTTTTTTCCATGGTTGTAGTTTGAAGATTGGATCTCTTGACACCATGGTTATCTTCGTATCATTCCTCTTATTTCTTGTGATGTTGTATTAGGCATGGATTGTTTAGAGGCCCACAAAGTAGTCATATATTTTCATCACAAGTCAGTGAAGTGTGTTGATGATTCTGAACGGGAGGTCCAGGTAGTTGGGATTCAGAGACCTATTTCTTTGAGGATGATCTCAGCTATGTAGTTGAGGAGGTGTATGCAATAGAGTTGTCAGTTATTTATAGTGACAGTCAATGATTTGGAGTTAGGAGAGGGTCAGGAGGAGGTGTTGCTTGATAGTCATCCCATTCTTTGACAATATGTTGATGTGTTTCCTAGCAAGATTCCAGGGATGCCACCTAAGCATGACATCGACTTTAAGATTGATCTTATACCTAGAGCTGAGTCTATTTCATGAGCTCCTTACTAGATGACCACTTAGGAGCTTAAGGAGCTCTGATTATAGCTTGAGGAGTTGTTAGAGAAGGGATTTATTCGTTGTAGTGTCTCTCCTTGGGGAGCACCGATGATATTTGTGAAAAAGAAGGATGGGTCCCTTTGATTGTGTATAGACCAACGACAGTTGAACAAGATGACAATAAGGAATAAATAGTTGTCGAGGATAGCTGACCTATTTGATTAGATCAAGGGTGCAAGGGTATTATCAAAGATTGATCTTAAATCAGGCTATCACCAACTACGCATCTTTGAGGAAAATATACATAAGACCGCATTTCGTACTTGATATGGAAATTACAAGTTCACAGTGGTGTCGTTCGGGTTAATGGATGCACCCTCAGTTTTTATGAGTTTGATGAATGGTGTGTTTTGCACCTACCTTGACCTGTTTATCTTGGTGTTTCTAGATGATATATTGATATATTCCAAGACCATGGAGGAGCATGAGGATCACTTGAGACAAGTACTACAGTGTTTGAGAGAGAATAAGCTATATGCTAACTTGTCGAAATGTGAGTTCTTCAAGACAGAGGTGAAATATCTAGGATATGTTATATCTGGTGAGGGAATTACAATAGATCCTTCCAATATCCAAGCAGTCATTGATTGGCCTACACCTACTAATGTGTCAAAGGTTTTCATGGGGTTTACCGAGGGTTTGTATAGGGTTTTTTGAGGATAGGACACCCCATTACTTATATTCAAAGGAAAGGGAAGAAATTTGTTTGGTTAGAGCAGTGCGAGACAACATTTCAGACTCTTAAGGAGAGATTGACCAGTGCTCTGATTCTAGTTGTTCCTGATCCTTCTGGAGATTTTGCAGTGTGTACAGATGCTTCCTTGGAGGGTATAGGAGTTGTGTTAATTTTGTAGGGACACGTGATTTCCTATGAGTCTCGCAAACTCAAGGATCATGAATTGAATTACCCTACCCATGATCTTGAGTTAGCCACCGTGGTACATGCTTTGACAAGATGGAGACACTTTTTATTGGGGCATCAATTTGAGTTGCACATTGATCACTATAGTTTGCAGTACATCTTTACACAACCTAATCTAAATGTTAGGAAAAGACAATGGATGGAATTTCTATGTTAATATGATTTTGAAGTGAAGTTATTTTAGGGAAAGGAGAATGTAGTTGCAAATGCACTTAGTAGATGGAGACATGAGTTTTGGGTAGTGACTCTTGGTGTGGATTTGAGGAGTTAGATACTTTTAGCACTTCCTTCAGATGGTTGGTATTAGGAGGTGAGGTCTAAAGTGGATTCAAGTAGGACTTTAGAGGGAATATTTGCAAGATATACCCTAGAGTCAAATGGCCTTTTAAGGAATTTGGATAATATTTATGTACCTTCCACTGGAGACCTTCACACTTTGATTATGTCAAAGGCACATCAGACACCATATTCAGCTCATCCTAGTGTTAAAAAGATGCACGATGATCTTCGACAGTTGTACTTTTGGGATGGTATGAGGAGAGATATTGTTGATTTTGTGTCTAGATGTCTTGAGTGTCAGAGAGTGAAGGTTGAACACCAACATCTTGAAGGACTTTTGCAACCTCACTTGGTTCTGAAGTGGAAATGGGATATTATCTCAATTGATTTTATATTTGGTTTTCCTATTTCTTCATGTCGGCATGATGCCATTATGGTCACTATAGACATATTAACAAAGGTGGCATACTTCTCTCCTGTATGTTTCTCATACAATGCTTCATCAGTGACTAGAGTTTTGATGGAGGACATTTTCAGGTTACACGATATTCCTCGTCGGATCATTTCTAATAGAGATCCAATATTTACTAGCTCTTTGGATGTCTATATAGCATGCTTTGGGGACTCAGTTGAACTTTAGTTCATCTTATCACCCAGAGATAGATGGGCAGACCGAGAGGGTCAATCAAATTCTTGAGGACATGTTGTGAATGTACGTCATGGATCAGCAGACACGATGGGAGGACTACCTACATCTAGTAGAGTTTGCATACAATAACTACTATCACAGTTCTATAGGCATGCCTCCCTTCTAGGAGTTATGTGATCATCTGTGTCAAACCCTGTTGAGTTGGGACAGTTTGGAGGACAGGGTTCTATTGGGTCCAGAGATGCTTCAAGAGATGGAGCAACAGGTGGTTCGGATTAGGGAGCATTTAATGGAAGCTCAAAATAGGCAAAAGAAATATGTCGATGCTCACAGGGTAGACTGTCATTTTTTAGTTGGTGATAGGGTATTCCTGCATGTGCGATCCCGAAAGAGTCTAATTCGTTATGGAAAAGGATTTAATCTCACACCACGTTTCGTTAGACCATTTGAGATCTTGGAGAGAATTGGTCTTGTAGCATACCTTCTTTCTTTGTCGCCTAGTCTCTCATGCATATATGATGTATTTCACATTTCAGTACTTAGACCATATTATCCTGATATATCTCACGTCCTTGATTGGAATGCTTTACAGGTAGAGGATGGGCAGCTGGATTGGAGCCCATAGGAATCACTTAGTACAAGAGAATCACACTCAAGGGACAAGACATAGAGCAGGGTAGGGTCCAATGGGATCCAAATGATGAATCTTCAGCTACCTAGGAGGATGCTTCCAAGATGAGAGAGCTTTATCCATACCTATTTAAAGGCTTCCGGGAGTAAGCCTGGTCCTAGGGGGAGGATGTGATGCCCCCTCAGTTTGCATATGTTTGGACAGCTTCTTTGATTTGCATCTAGACTTTATGATGTTTTGTTTGACCTTATGTTACTACTTGTTAGACATTATGACACTGTTGGATGTTACTCAAACATGGTGATACTTTGATGAGTTAACATTGTGATTGGTTAATGACATTATGATATTATTTTGATAATAATGGACATCTGATGTTTTTATTGATATCATGTTTAGTAGATTAGTTGATTATTTATTGAGTATAATGGATATGATGATGTTACGTAATGTTAGATGTATACGTATCATGTTCTAATAGTAGTTATTATGTGTCAGTGATGGGGAACAGTGTTGCATCACTTGCTTGCAAGCGCCCTGTGACTCTGTGATTTCCCCATCATGGTGTGACTAGTTATTTCCTTATGCACATGCTCGACCCTTCATTTTTATGCAAGCTATAGGTATAAGGCATCGACTCCACCTGATTATTAGGTCTAAGCATGCCAGATCCCAATGGATTTGTTGTTTTGGAGGTACACTAGGTTCCCCAATTCGAGCCATCATCCTTTTCAAGGATGAATCTTTGTTGTCGCACCTAGTTAGTAAGTTCTATTAGTATCTTTTCATTTCCATGTGGTCGTTCAACCTTGGTCATGCTTTCAGTTGATATTTGGTTGACTTTTCTTGGAGTCTTGTCTGTGACTTGTGCTTGTTTGATTATTTCATTATAATTAAATTGATGAAACAAAAGGTTTTATATAAAAGACTAATTAAATTAAAGAATTAAATTAAATCTTATATTGTATTAAATTTTATTAAATTAAGACTTTTTATTTAAAATAGGATGTTTAAATAAATAGGTATATATATATAAATGTATTTATATTTATGTATTATTATGTTGCATAAGCAAACTGTATATGTAGTTTAAATAATAAATTATTAAATCAATAGTATGTTGTGTGCTATATGGAAGAGAGGGTTTGAAGTGAAATTACAAGAAATATTAAATAAATAAAATTTCAAATGGAGGGAAACTCTCGGATAAGAAGGTAATCAAAGTAGTGGAGGAGTAATTAAAGAGAAGTGGAGCTAACTCCACAGAGGAATTGGCCTTTTATTTCTCTCAGGAAAAAATAATTCTTGTTTTCTTTTTGGTTTTTTTCGTGAATATTTTTTGGGGGGTTTTCTTTTAATTCTGAAAGGGGATTCTGAAAAAAATTGGAAACAACTGAAAGTGTATTAAAGCTCTCATGAATTAAGAAGTTGCAGCTAGGAGCTTAGATTCAACTACCAATCTCAGCTCAGCATCAAATTCTATCTCTAAGAATCCAGGTTCCATGGTCTTTACCTCTATTTAATTTTGTGTTATTTGATTAGAATGGGAGAATGTCTAATTATTGTGGTTTCTTTAGTAGATTATCAAATCCTTTCCTAGTTACCAAAATGCTCAAATTTCTTCAAATAAAATTGGAAATATGATATGGAAATTGTAAGAAAATTAAAAGGACTAGATGATGGCAGTCACCTCTCCTGCATATAGATACATTCTGCATAACTTTGTTAAGAGAAGTTTTTGTTTCCTTTGTATTCTTTATAAGCCCTTGATTTTTGTTTGTACAAGCTTAGTATTTGTTCACTGAAAATATAGAGACCTGTTGTAGTATTTTTTAACTAGCAACACAAAGACCTGTAGATTTAGTTATGATATTAATATAGTTGTTCTCCATGCCATCATATGTTTGGCTTGAAATTTATAGTCTCTCTAGCATCATAGGTGTCGTCTTCCTTAATTTTGTTTTCAGATTTCTCATTGCTTCCAATTCTATGGGGATTAACCAGTGTTCTGTTGAGAAAGAATGCCTTGATTAATTGTAGTAATGGAAGATTTTCTTAACTCAGAATCTACATAAGTTGGCTCTAAATTCATTTCTAAATTTGATGTTTTTACCTAGGATCTTCATCCCATATCCTCATCCAATTGTGAGCCTTGGTTAGTGTAAGATATGATTAGTTTAAACCATAAATGGACACTAAGATTAAGCAGCAACATTGACTTTCCTTAATGTTTATCATGCCACCTCTGTGTGGTTTGCATGTCGGTTTATTCCTTGAGCAAATATTTTCTTTGTTTAAGCCTAAGGAAGACCTGTTATTATCTTGTTCAATTCATTTATGCGTAAGTTCTCATGGGAAATTTTAATCTCAAGGTAAGATCCTCTTGATCAAGTGGCGAAAATTGCTAACTTTTTATTTACCTTGGTTTCAATGAGTCTGATCATGGTCGATTGTATGGTTGTCATATCTATACTAAAGTAGATCTGTTCATTACTTGAAGTTCCTCTAAAATCAAAGTTATTAAGGATAGCTGAAAAATTGAATAAAAACAAACTAGAACTCCATGAATCTATTAACAATCTCATTCGTTGTTTTCTCCCTATATATGTTGGTATATTGGAGGCTATTTAAGAGTTCGACTAGAAATTTATTGAGTATCATTTATAGTTCTAAGCATCATGTGTGCCCTTTTATTGTTATATATATTGGGTTCATCGCAATGTAGATAGCGCCCCTCAATTTTGAAGTTTGATTTAGTCCTTGACATGCACTTTCATTAAGGATTTGATTGTAGTAACAAATACTTTTTATTACGGTTGAGTGATCGTAATCTTCAATGGCTTCAGTAGAACTCTCTGGGGTACACCGTAGTTATCCTCAGACACATAGCTAACTACAATTCACTATCATTTAGATGTTATGATAATGGCCTTTCCCTATATGTAAATCTTGAGTTGATTATATAGGCATTGAATGCCTATTTTGTAAGTAGTTAATTGTAATTAAAATTGGGAAATTTCCTTTGAATAGGGCTGGCATTGAATATATATATACATATATACATATATACATATATACATTAATATATACATCTATACATATATATGTATATATATATATGTATACATATATATATATGTATACATATATATATATATATATGTATACATATATATACATATTGTATACGTCTAAAAATGGTCATGATTAAGCTTGTTAATTAATTAAATATGAATTATTTAATTAATTCCCCTAAAGTCATCTACATATAAATAAATTTAATTATTTATTTATATTGTTCATTTTCTAGCTTCTTCTACCATAATTAAATAAATAATTTTATTTAATTATTGACATTTCCACCTTCCACTTAATCAAATTAAATAAATTCTCATAATTTATTTATATTTGATTATCATATCATTCCAAAGTTTAAATATTTGAATATTTAAATAATGCAATATCTTCTTCATCCCACCTTCCACTTTTCACTTAATTAAATTAAATAAATTTTTATAATTTATTTATATTTGATTATCACATCATTCCAAAGTTTAAATATTTGAATATTTGAATAATGGAATATTCCCTTCACCCCATAATCGAATTAAATATTAAATATTTTATTTAATATTTTCCATCTCACCCTAATTTCATTTCTAAAACATAATTAAATATGATTTATTTAATTATGCGAGTTGCCATATTCGTCTCCACTTCCAAATTAAATAAATTTAATTTATTTAATTTTAACTCATTCTCAAATCACCCTTCCAAATTCTAAACTCACTCTTCGAAATGGAAATTTCCCTTCAAAACTCAATGACAAAATTGAAGGAAAAGGGAAACCTACCATCTCCCTCTCCACTTTCAAAAATCTACCACCGTCCATTCGAACAAGCTTAATCTAGGCTGTCGATCGAATTAGCCAATCGAATCTATTCGAAAACTATAAATTCTAGCACAAATCCAAGCTTTTGGTTACTTACACACTACGCACACATACACCTACAGATTCATACGCATTTACATAGCCATACTTTCATCTTGCTTATGTAATCATACATTTTCAGCTCCACAGCCATACTTTCATTTTAGCATAGTTTCGCATTTAGCACAATATGCATTTTAAAATCTCATTCTTCATGTTGTCCTTTTGTTGAGCTTGATCTATTGATCTGAGAGCCATTGGGAAACCAAAAAAATGCTAGAGTTAGAGAGAGATAAGATAGTTTCGGGAAAGCTGCGATAACGGTTTGCATATTATGTTTATATTTTCAGTTTTTCCAGATTTAATGTCTTATTTATATGTGTTTGATTTCATTTAAATTGATCCAATATTTCATACACACATAAAATGGCACCCACCGTGGGGCTCGAACCCACGAATTTAACATTATCTACAAGTTTTTGTTGACAGTTTCACGTTCTAGATTTAATTTTCGAAAAAAAATTGGCGTTTAGGCACATTCAAAAATTTTCGCAGCGCATACAGGGTTTTAACTTTTTTGTTTTGCAGGATTTTGGAGTGCATCTAGTGACTGTTTAGGTGCATATAGTGACTGTTTAGGCACATCTAGTAACTATTTAGGTGCATCTAGTGACTGTTTAGGTGCATACAGTAACTTTTTCCTTTTGGCACACAGTAACTTTTTTAGAGCATATAAATCTTTCTTGCGGCGCATTCAGCTTATGTTCTGGCACATACAGCTTCTGTTCCAGTGCATTTAGTTTCTATTCTGGCGCATATAGCTTTTGTTCTGGTGCATATGGATTGTAATAAAAATATAGAATTCTAAGTCTGACGCCTTCCGCAGACAGAATTCTTTCTTTTCTTTTTCTAGATTTTAAAATGAAACAATCCTAGGGTAGCCACATCTGGATAAAATGAAGCAATCTACGATAGACACCAAACAATGATCTTGCAGTTAAAATTGAACAAATTTATTTTTAGTGAAGCAATATCTTCACTTAGATTAGATCATTGTGATTTGGGTTTTAAAAAGAACATCTGTTTGCTTTGAATGTGGCATTAGGTCTATACTCTCCCCTTAACTGGGTGATCAGAATACCAGACTTTCCTTTTAGTTTCCATGCAATTTTACTGCTTTAATTACATCCTTTAGAGAGCCTGCCGTAGTGGGAAAAAGTACTCACCCTACAAGAATGACTCAAGTCAGTTCAAGCCAAAGTCAGGCTATTCCACCCCACTATAAAATTTAAAGAAAATCTAGAGAAACACTCTTTTTTTGGTAGTGTGCAAGATAACCATCCCCAAAACCTTTGTTCTAAAGATTGGGAGGTTATTATTGCTGCACCGAACAGAAATCCTTACTACAAACCTAGTGTAGTGGCCAGTCGAAGTTAGTTTCCAAACATTCTAATAATCACAGTGCAAGGGGAGGGAAAAATCTGCCCCCAAGACACTCACCATATAACTGCCAAGGACTGTTTGCTCAAGGGATCCGGTATCCACTTCCGTAACTTTGAGTACGCGTTTGGAAAAGACAAAAGATGGGTGTCCCTTCGGGGGTGACACGACTACGTGAGTCGACGCAGTTCTAAGATGTGGGCTATTGATTACTAGAATGACCTACTTGAGCATTAAGAGTGAGTCTGTCTGAATTGTATTTCATGTGCAAAACCTGTGAAAACATTTGTTGAAAACATTTTCTTGATCAAACATTTCATGTTAGTATAGGGCTTTAAGAACAACTGTTTTCAAAAATGTTTGTTGTGTCTTCCATCAGATTAATTTAGATGAAGAGATCATCCAAAATGAACATGAAGAACAACAACTGAAATCACTCAAAAAAAATTCATACCATTGATCTAATAACATTCCCAATACTTTTCCCATGCTTAGAGATTGGAGATCAACAAAATTTCCCAAGAAATCAGTGTCTAAAAGGATCAGAAAACCCAAGAAACCATTAGGATACAAGAAAACACTACAAAAGAGAAAATTCTTGTACAAAACTTGACAAGTCTTGCTTCACTACAGAGGATTTCTTCACAGATACCAAGACTTTGTTAGAGGATTCACTGATGAGTAGGTTGTAGATCCCTTAGATTCTCAAGCTTATTATCAAAGATTAGCTCTATCACAATGGCATAATCATAACCAACCTCTTGAATTTGACAACATACCACAACCTTCTATAGAATATCCTTCACATCCCAATTAAATCCTTCAGTGATTTTAGAACCTTTCTTCGAAAACAAAGATCAAAACTTTAAGAAGTGCATCTCTCAAACAACTTTCGAATTTTTGGTTCAACTTCCCCAACAGGATTCTGAAATCCTTCATCAATTGAAAGCCACAATCAATAAATTTGGAGCATCCTTGATCATATCATAAGATTCCACATCTTATTAGATCATCACCATCGCACTTGTCAAAACTAGGATCTAAGTTTAGAAGAATTCTTTAAAATTATATGCCTATCTCCACAAGATCTCAACATAATAAATTGAAGGAGACAACCCAAAAATAAAGTCATATTCAAAACACTCAAGAAGAAGGAGAAAGCAGTAATCCTCTTTTCAGCATAAATCAAAATCCACTTTACGACAACAACATGGACAACAAAGAAGAAAATTTGTTCCACCAATACAAAGACATGAACAAAACATAGATAGATAGTGATGAGGAACAAGATGAGGAACATCTTAGAGAGGCTGAGCAAGATCCAAAATTTCACAAATCCATCGAAAAGATCTTGCAGCGAGATAAGGAAAAATATTTTCGCTATCTAGTCGAACAAGGGGCTAAATTGCCTCATGACTTTGATACTGAAAACTTGAAAAATAAACCTTGAGAAACACCCATTTCTAATCTTAGTGCTTTGACCCAACAAATCAAGGCACTTCAAGGACAAGTTAAAGAATTACAAGGGGGAACAACCACAAAGAAATATACCCTGGAGGACATTTGTCCTTATCCTTTCGATAGAAGTCTTAACATGATTCATTTTCCCAAGCATTGTGAAATGCCAAAATTTGATCGCTATAATGGGAAAACAGATCCAATCGATCATGTTAGAGACTTCTAAATCATGACATTGGAATTCGCTCACAAAGATACTTACTTGATGTGATTGTTTCCAAGGAGCCTTAGGGTACACTCTATGGAATGGCTATCTAAGATTACACCTCCTGTCAGGACATTTGAAGAATTGATCAACCTATTCATATCACAATATACCTACAACATACAACACCAGATCACCATGATAGATCTTTGCAAAGTTGCACAAAAACCTGGTGAATCTTTCATTACATTTCTTCAGAGATGGAGAAGAATGTTCGCCAGATATCCACATCCTGTTCCTAAAAAGGAAAAGATAATTACCTTCATTAACAATTTAAATTCATAAATGAGCTATCATTTGAACTTACATTGTCCTTCTTTTGAGAAAATGATTGAAGATGCCATAACCATTGAAAATGCTTTGGTTAAAAGAGGGATAATAAAACATGACAAAGACAATCCTAGCTCATCCAACCATCACAATAATCAGGACAAGTCCAAATTTTGGACTTGCAACAAAAATATGGTGAATGATGGTGTTGTTGATGTGAGTCATGCCTCGATCAAGCCATTTGTCCTCAGTTCTCCAAACATTCACAACAATATCAACTCGATTGCAAATCATGGAAATAATCCTCCTCCTCCAAGGAACAATATAAATCAACACTCTACTCCCAACCAAGGGACTTCCAACAACCAAGGTTACCAAGGAACCAATAACAATCACAATTCTTTAGGGAACACCTCGAATTCAAATCCCCATAGATGATTTTCATTCTTCTCTAGTAGAAGAAATTTCACTCCACTGGGCCAATCTGTAGAATCCCCATTCAAAGAGTTAATGGCCAAAAATGTCATTACTTTACCGCCTCAACAAAATTATGAACCTAGTGTAAAGCCTTCATCATGGAATGAGGCATACTATTGTGATTATCATTGGTGCAAAGGTCATCGCACGAATAATTGCCAAGCCTTGAAGAATGCCATTCAAGACTTAATCGACAATGACATCATCACAATAGAAGGACATCAACAATCCAACACAGACCACCAAGCATTTCGCAATCGTTTGCCCAATTAACAAAAGGGTGAGTCTTCTAAAAAAAATGTGAATCATATCAATGATGATCATATAATCAATCATCTCTATGTAGACAACGAGCAAGTAAATGTTATTAGAGTCAACAAGAAGGTGGAATACAGAGAAGTCAACACAACAACGAGAGTACAAGCTAAAGTTGTCTTAAAGGCGCCTCTTCAAAATCCATTGAACCTCCACCTCAACACCAATATGATTTGGTCAATCAACTTCGGAAAACCCCCACTCAAATTTCTATTCTAGAACTATTGAAGATCTCCCTAGCCCATAAGGAAATTCTCAAAAAATCCCTCATTGAAACCAATGTATCTACTGATTTGGATGTGAACCAATTTCAAGCTATGGTAGGACACTTGTCCTCACCCACTTTCCTTTCATTCTCTAAAAAAGATGACATTTCTATAACTCATCCCCATAATTCATCATTGTACTTAGAAGTCATGGTTCACAAGTTTTGTATCAGACGAGTTCTAATAGATGGAGGTGTTGGTTTGAACATCTGTACCATGAAGTTGGTTAAAGCTTTAGGATTTTCTGAAGACTCCATTGATTTTAGCCGAAAGATTACCATAAAAGCTTATGATGATGAAGAAAGAGCATCCAAGGGTCTCATCATGCTGCTAATCAGAGTGGGCCCTATTATAAAGAATACTTTCTATCAAGTCCTAGACCGTGATCTTGCATATAACATCTTGTTGGGTCGTCCTTGGATCCATGAAATGCAAGTTGTCCCGTCAACCTATCATCAATGTATTAAGTTTCCTTATGATGGATAGGAAATCACGATACCTACTGATAATTCTAATATTCAAACTTGTGCCAACATAAAAGCCAGTCAGGATACTTTGGTTCCTAATAATCAAGAAGCTCATGCTAGTACCTCTCTAAAGATTGACACACAAATCAGTCAATTGACCAATACTTTTGACAAAAAAATGAAATTCAAGGATCATGGAGTTGGAGAATACTCTCTTTGTCTTGCCAATTTACCTACATCACCTCAATCACATGGAAAACCATCTATTAGGGAACATCAAATATCAGCAACATCAACATCAAAGCAACCACCAATAGAGCCAATCACAAAATTTAATGGACAATTCATCAAAGAAAAATTCCCCATGGAAAATCCTGAGGATACAGAAATTCTAAATGAGCTCTATAAAGATGAAGATGAAGCAGGCTTTAATGTCAAACTACCCATGGACAAATATGGAAAAGGGTATTCAATCATGCAGAAGATGGGCTATGACAAAGGTCCTATTGGAAAACGGAAGGAAGGAGTAGTTGAACCCATTCACCTCCATGGACTTGCTGCAAAAGAGAAAACTGGATTAGGTTATGATACTCACTCCAAAGAAAGCACATCCAAACAACTACATGGCACTATCTTCGCATTACAAGAAGGCTCAGATTCACAAGAAGCACATTTGGCAACAGTTCAGAACTTCTTGGATAACAATTTTGACACAGACTCTGCTGAATATGAATGAGACACCATTTATAATGATGAATTTTAGAGGGATAAAGAGGTTGATGTAATACACTAGTATGCCCCAACTCTAATTGAAGGTGAAGGGTTAGGGTCCCAACCACAAGAATCTGAACCACAAATCAACTATAATTCTAGTGATACTGAATCAGATCTAAATGAACAAGATTATCATGAGGACAGTATCATCATTGACCCACCTCACACCTCAGATCCTACAGACCACTCTATTATGACCATAACCATAGATGATTTCACGCAACCTGATGACCTGATACCTTTGATTTATCCTGATCTCATTGATTGGGATTCAACCGAACCTATCGATATACCTATGTTTCCAAGTGACGAAGCTATCGTAAACTTCCTTTCTACAGAGGATATAAATGATTGTTCCACCAGTGATTTTCGACATAGAGTTTTTTATCAGGAGAGTGTCAAGTCTCCTAGCTGCAAAAGTAAAAATAAAAAAGAAAGATCTAATGGTGAAAACCATAATATGGCAGTATTAGATCAAACAAAAGAGAAAATAAAGAGCATATTAGATGGTGAAAACCTCTTTGAGGCACCAGATGATGGGAATCTTGACACTCTCCCAGAGCATTATCATAAGTGATCGCCTATTTTGATTGAGCCTACAATGCGATCAACCTTGAAACTTCAGACAAACCAAGGATCCTACAGTTAGCTGCATCAATGACAAAGAAAGAAATACCAGAGTTCATGGAATTCCTGAAAGCAAATCAAGTAAATTTTGTGTGGTCTTACCCTGACATGCCTGGTCTTGATCTTGATCTCATCATGTATCACTTGTCTATCAAACCAGGGGCCAAGCCGGTGAAACAAAAACTCAGAAAGATTTACCCTCATGTTGCATTATTGGTTAAGGAAGAACTGAGAAAACTCCTTGATGTGGGCTTCATAAGACCAATTGACTATGCAGAATGGATTTCCAACATTGTTCTTGTATCTAAGCCAGATAAAACTGTGAGAATATGCACAGATTTCAAGGATCTTAATAAAGCATGTCCTAAGGATGATTTCCCACTGCCAAACATCGACACTATAGTTGATCTGACAGCTGGCCATGCCATGTATTCATTAATGGATGGTTTTTCTTGTTACAACCAAATCAAGATTGCACCTGAAGACCAGGAGAAAATAGATTTCACATGCCCATGGGGAACCTACTGTTGGAATGTCATGCCTTTTGGTTTGAAGAATGTTGGGGCTACTTATCAAAGAGCCATGACTACAATTTTTCATGACATGATGCATATATTCATGGAAGATTATATAGATAACATATTGGAAAAATCATACACCAAAGAAGGACATCTTGAAATATTATCCAAAATATTTGCAAGATTAGAGAAATTCAAAGTTCATCTCAACCCTAAGAAATGTGTTTTTGGGGTCAAATCTGGGAAACTCTTGGGGTACATTGTTTCAGAAAAAAGAATTGAAGTAGATCTCGTGAAAGTACAAGCAATTATGGAAATGCCACCACCAAAGAACATTAGTCAGTTAAGATCACTACAAGGATGACTGTAGTCTATACGAAGGTTCATTGCACAATTGGCCAACAAAAGTTTACCTTTCACACATCTACTGCATAAGAATGTTCCTTTTAGGTGGGATGACAAATGTGAATTGGCTTTTCAACAAATCAAACAATATTTAATGACTCCACCAGTTCTCATACCACCAAATCCAGACAAACCACTAATCCTATACATTCTTGCAACAGAATCATCTCTGGGGGCACTGCTAGTGCAAGAAGACTCTACAAGAAAGGAACGTGCAATTTATTACATTAGTAGAACACTGACAAGTCATGAGCTCAATTACACTTCTATCAAGAAGGTTTGTCTGGCAGTAGTCTTTGCTTCACAAAAGTTTCGGCATTACATGTTAACCCATACAGTCAATTTGGTTTCAAAGATTGATCCACTCAAGTATTTATTAAGCAAAGCATCATTGACAGGAAGGTTAGCAAAGTGGGTAATGATTTTGAGTGAGTTTGACATCTATTATGTTGATCGCAAGGAAATCAAAGGACAAGTTATCGCTGATCAATTGGCTGAAGCACCACTACAAGCAGATCATCCCCTGCACATTGAATTTCCAGATGTTGATGTCTTTACTACAGAATCTAAACGACCATGGTCCTTATATTTTGATGGTTCTTTCACTCAACATGGATCGGGGGCAGGCATACTTTTCGTCACCCCTCAAGGACACACCATTCCTCGATCATATAGGCTGATGTTTCCATGCACCAAAACATAGCCGAATATGAAGCATTGATCACTGGGCTTAAAATAGCGTTGGAATGGAGGATTACAGAATTACAGGTGTATGGTGACTCATAGCTAGTCATTAATCAGATCAATGATGATTATCAAACCAAAGATGACAAATTGTTGCCTTATAAAAAGATGGTGGATGACTTCAAGAAATACTTTGTGGAAATCAAATTCACACAAATTCCAAGGCTTGATAATAAAGTAGCTGACGCCATGGCTATGATCGCATCATTGCTACAACTCCCAGAAACTTTGAATCGCTATGAATTTCTAGTGGAACAATCATTTACATCTACTTATGATATCCCTGAAAGCCAAATCATTTTCCACTTGGTAGGATCTGATTCACCTTGGTACGAAAAAATTTATGCCTACCTCAAAGACAATATCTTGCCACCTAATTTATCCCATAATCAAAAACGTAATTTTATCCATCAATCCGCTCACTACACTCTTATTGCTGACACCTTTATCACCGTGGTCTTGATGGTACTCTACTTCGATGTCTTGAACGTGAGGAATTTTACAAATCTTTACAAGAAGTTCATGGTGGCATCTGTGGTACTCATTCGAGTGGACTGACCTTATCCAAGAAATTGATTAGAATGGATTACTACTGGCCTACAATGGAGAGGGAATCATTCACTTTTGTGAAAACATGCTCAAAATGTTAGATTCATGGGAATCTCATTCATGCTCCTGCCCAGGAATTTCAACCATTCATGCCAACCTGGCCATTTTCTCAATGGGGGTTAGATCTAGTGGGCAAGATTCATCCTTCTTCATCGAACGGGCATAAATTCATCATCACAGCTACAAAGTATTTTACCAAGTGGATTGAGGCAATTCCTCTTACTAAAGTTACTGGCAAACAAATATCAGCATTCATACTCAACTATATTATTTGTCGGTATGGCATTTCCAACTCCATTATTATAGATAATGGACGTCCATTCAAAAATCAAGATGTTGATGAATTTTGTGAGAGATTTCACATTCAGCATAGATATTCAACACCTTACTATCCACAAGGGAATGGCCAAGTAGAGGCCTCAAATAAAACAATACTAAAAATCTTGAAAAAGACTGTGAATGATTCAGGAAAGGATTGGCACATTCAACTCAATCCTGCTCTATGGGCCTATAGAACCAGTGTTTGCATGCCAACAGGAGCAACACCATTTGCTCTTGTCTATGGAGCAGAAGCCATACTACTATTAGAAGTTGAGATTCCCTCACTCAGGGTATCATTGCAAGGCCTCACAACAGATGATGAATATAGAGTTTCCCGACTCCAAGAGCTTGAACTCCTAGATGAGAAGAGACAAAGAGCAGCTAATCATTTGAAAGCATATTAACAAATGATGTCTCGCAGCTATAATCACAAAGTAAAGCCACGTACCTTTCAGGTGGGTAATTTTGTTCTGAAAGAGAACCCATGCAATTAGCAAGACAGAGAGAAGAAAGGAAAGTTCGAACCAAATTGGCTAGGTCCTTATGTGGTTATCGTAGTCTACGGTTCAGGAGCCTACAAGCTATCAATGCCAGAAGGGGACCTGTTTGACGAACCTATCAACAGCATGCACCTGAAAAAGTATTATGTCTAAAGCAGTTATCATCATCAGAAAAAGTCTTAAAGAAATACAAAAAATCAAAAAAAGTCTTGAAGAAATACAAAAAAATAAAAAAAAAGTCTTGAAGAAATACAAAAAAATTAGAAAAAGTCATGAAGAAATACAAAAAAATCAGAAAAAGTCCTAAAGAAATAAAAAAATTAGAAAAATTCCTGAATAAATACAAAAAAACCAGAAAAGTCCTGAACAAATCCAAAACAGCAGAAAAAATCCTGAAAAAATGGTTACCCTATTGAAAACCTGGCAAACAGGTATCTTGGTAACACAAAAAAAAAAAAAACATCATAGGGTGAAAACCTGGCAACAGGCAGTCTATTGACAAGAAAGATGCAATAAAAATAAATAGTCAAAATCTGGCAAACGGACACTATTTGTAGCTCTCCATCTATTAGTTCATGTTCTGCACTTAACTTTTCAGCCTTCCTTTTCATACATCTTTTTCATCATCTTAGGGCCACACCAGCATCATGCTATCATCGTTTTACCTCTAGCGATAATGTCTTACCATGGCTTGATTATTGTACATATTCATTTCAGCAAGTTGTGTCAATACCAAGGGCAAACATGGGCATACTGGGGGCAATCAACTTTCAAGTTTTACCAAAACAATGAGATAATGACGTCAAAACCAATCACGCGAACAAAACAACCAAATCAAACTAAAACATCCAATCATTGATCCATATCACAATAGATTTTAGTTGTGTACCTTATCATGAGTCATATCTGGATGATCTATAATCTAAATAATGTTTGGAATCACAGTATTTCATTTTTTAATAATGGTTGTTTAATTTTTGATATCATTTCTCTAGAGCACACTCGATGATGTACTAAACTAGAGTGGCAAGGAAAGAGGATGATTTTTCTTTGTCTACTGTCTAGAGGTTAATCATTTATCTGTTGCAAATATGTCACGAGACGTGATGATTGAAATTTTATCATTGATGACAATTCCAAATTTGCATCAGATGGTGGTTAGTCTTTGTCTATTTATGCAAGAAATACTTAGGTCATCTCGGTTCAATTATACCTAGGTGCTTGTGTTCACTTGCTATATCAAAAATCATGAAATTTGTACTTAGGTCATCATTGGTGCTAATTTCCCCTCTGATGCTTGTACATACTTCCAACATTTTAAAAGCGCTCTATGATGATTCCAGCAAATATACCAATAAGCTCAACAAAAAAGTCAGCTTCATTTAGTTGCATTTCATTATAGGTCATTGTACATAACTGCATATTAGATTTGCATCAAGAGTTTTTGATAGGCCAATAGTTGTCATGCTTCTTTGGACTATTTTTGGAGGACAATGTGGACGTTTGGTTCATTACCATTATCATTTATCGCCTCATCATTCATTGGCATTTCATCATTTCATCCATTATCATTCATATTAGTTTCATTGGCATTTCATCATTTCATTCATTTTTCTTCATATTAGTTTTAATTTCATTATCATCTCATCATCGCATTACCATTATCATCTTTATCATTTTCATTTAATATTTCATTATCTATATCATTTATCATTTTCATTATCATTCCATTGCATTATCATGTATCATTTAACATTCCATATCACTTATCATTATTATTTTCATTATCATTCCATATCACTTATCATTATTATAATTTTCCTGCTTAAAACTTCTATATCATTTGGAGTACCCGACAGTCTTATTTATAGTTTTTTTGCAGGCACAATTCTGGCTGGCAAGAATCTACGGCTGTGAGATTGTCTGGTAGAATTGAAAGGTGAGAGATGGAGAAGTTGAGAAGAAGATGGAAGAGGTTGAGAGGTTGGAGAAAATGATGGATTCCTGTCTTCAACCCACGGGAACAAGCCTGCATAGAAACAGAGAAAATTAAATTTTATGTTTTGACCGTTTGCTTCCCGGATGTTGAAGATAATCCCAAATTAAATAAATAAATAAATTTATTTAATTTCATTTAATGAATTTTGATTTTTGATTTTTTAAAAAAATGGAAGATTTAATTAAATATTTTGAGATATTTAATTATGATATGACAATAGAAGAATATGAAATATTAGAAGAATTAATTAAATATTTTTGAAATATTTAATTATGAATAGATATATGAAGAATTTGAAATGATTTAAGAATTAATTAAATATTTTGGAATATTTAATTATGAATGAATATTAGAATCAAATTAGAGAAATTAATTAAATATTTTGAAATATTTAATTATAAATGATATTTTAGAAGAAAAGAAGAATATTTTAATCTTTATTTGAATAAAATATTCAAACTAAGATTATATGATAATTAATATAAATAAATCGTAATATTTATTTAATTAATTAAGAAATGAATACGAAAAGATGATTAAATAAACTTATTTATTTAATCGAAATGAAATAATAAATTATTTAAATTTATTTATACATAGATGGAATTCGAAGATTTAATTAAATATTAAAAATATTTAATTAATTACTAGACAATGTGATGTGAACATTTTTAGGTGTATACATTTTGCCCCTCTTTGAAGTGATGTGTTTTACGCATTACTTCAAAGAATTTTAAAAAATTTCTCAAATGTTGACTGTCGAAATGTCGATAGGTATATGTCCCCGCAAATGATGAATCGATCATATTTTGAATTTTTATGAATTTTTTGATTTTTATGATTTTGAAAATGTCGATTCATCATTTGAAACTAATGATTTGAATAAAATTGACCCAAAAAGATGTGAAATGAAAAATTGATGAAGAAATTGCCCCTGCTATGTTAAAATGTGGTAAAATACCCCAATTTTACCATTATATAGGTTAAAAATGTCATTTTCCATGTCATTTTCAATTTTAACCTAGTAAAATTTACCAATTTTGAGCTCTGAGTTGATAATTACGGCACTTCCTGTTCACCAGCACCGTTTCGAGCGTATCTGATGACATCAGCGACCAGCACACTATGGACCTCCGGTATGTATCCCGTAAATCTCTTGCTTTTCAAAAAATTTCTGTTTAGTGCACGTTTTTCAATGTTTTGATATAGAAAAGTGTGTTTTAGCGCCCTTGAGACTTTTCATAGCGCATATGATATTTTTCGTAGTGCATATGATTCCATAGCGCATATGATAACTTTTATAGCGCTTTTAATAATTTTCATAGCGCATATGATATAATAGCGCATTTGATAAATTTGGTAGCGCTTTTGATGTATTTCGTAGTGCAATTGATTTCATAGCGCATATGATAGATTTTGTAGTTCTTTTGATTAGTTTTGTAGCGCCTTTAATTCCATAGCACCGATGATGAATTTTATAGCGCTTTTAACCAATTTTGTAGCGCTTTTAATTATATGTAGTTGTGACCTGATAAATTTGTTCCCAAAGTTGTTGAAAAACAAATAGGAGCTGATAGATTTTGCTTTTAAAGTTGTTAAAAACAAATAGGACAGATAAGTTTTCTTCTAAAGTTGTTAGAAAGAAACATGATGTTGTTTATTTGCTTTCCATGACGATGAAAAACAAATAGTTTGATTGATTTGTTTGCTTCTAAGGTTGTTAAAAACAAATATGATTTTGATATTAGTCGCATTTCATGATGATAATGAAAAACAAATAATTTGATGTTCAATTTTTAATTGATACATTATGATGATTTGATATTGATTTTGCTTTGATGATATGTCAACAGGAGAGATTAGGTGTTTTGCAGTTACGAGAGACATTTCTGAGCACATGGACATTGATTCCACATTTATTACAGTCAGATAGAGATGTTATTGATGCATGTGGATTGAGTGCATTACTTGACATGCCTGGGGTTCACCTCAACAGGGCTCTATTGACAGCACTTGCAGAGCGGTGGCATAGTGACACCAACACATTTCATTTACCGACGGGCGAGATTACAGTGACCCCTGAGGACGTATATCGCATCCTACAGATCCCAGTGATGGGAGAGAGTTGTTTTTGATAGCCGAGAGGCTGGAGGCACTAACGCTTTAAGACGGATTTTCTGAGATGATCAGATTGCTGGATACTTCATCCCATGGGGCGAGATTATAGATACATATCCACCTTTACCATCTGTACTTGTAGGATTTATTGGAGGTGTGTTGTGCCCCGACCATAGGTCGAAGGGGTTTGCGATCGGATGGGGTCGTGTTTTGGAGAGTATGCTGATGCAGGGGACACGGTATGCATGGGGTACATGCATGCTAGCCCACTTATATGATGAGTTACATCATATTGTATATGGTAGAGGCCAGAGTTTTGTTGTTGGGTGCTCATTATTACAGATATGGGCATGGGAGCACTTTGTTGTTTTACGTCTATTGACTCAAGGACAGCGACCAGTTGGCCGATCATGCAGATGGAGATATGCTCACATTATTGCTCAGTTGAGACTGGGCAAACTAGTGCATTGGCAGCGACTATTGGATAGTCTGGATACATTATGCTGGAGACCGTATTTAGATTGTGAGTCATGGCCAGAGGATGCAAGGGAGATGCCATATGTATGTACTTCCAGATTTTTGATTGGGTGGACTACATGGATCATTGAGAGATTTCTTGCTGGATGAGTATGTCGGCAGTTTGGACGGATTCAGGGTATGCCTGTGGGTTCAGCCATTTATGCACGACAACAGCTAGAGCTTGCAGTGTGGGGTCCACGGATTTCATATGAGACAATGGTGGCAGAGTTCACCAGTTTAGGAGCACAGATGTGGGATTACCGAGTGGATGTTCTTGATGCAGGAATGACACCAGAGTATTTTCAGTATGTCCTAGAGCATCCGGCACCACGTATGTTTGATCCTGATGAGGCTATTGCTCCTATTGCTACACAGAGATGACGACAGAGGGACTCAGTGTCAGAGGATGACGATTCAGAGGACAGTGATGATGATGAGAGTGGAGGAGATGATGACTCAGAGGGAGATGATGGTGGTGATGGTAGAGGTGGAGATAGAGGTGGCAGGAGAGGTGGTAGGAGAGGTGGCAGAGGTAGTAGAGGTGGACCATGGATGCGACACACTAATCCATCTCCTTCAGTAGATCTGACAGTATCAAGTCAAATATCGTCTCTACAGAGTACAGTATAGAGTTTGCAGACTCAGCTATCACAGGCATAGGCCTTGATTACACAGTTGCAGGGTCAGTTGACTTCGGTTATTGTTGAGAGATACATAGCTAGACAGCGGGGTGAGCAGGCCATTGCTTTGGCAGATAGCTTACAGAGAGTAGCAGTCAGCACCTTGACTGGTGATATGATAAGAGAGGTTACCAGAGCCACCTGAGAGGCAGAGTTTTCTAGACTAGATATCACGATGCAGTTCCACCTGAGCGGAGGGAGAGTTATGCACAGTCACGGTCTACTCATGGTCACTCTCGTACTACCAGTAGGGGTGTGACACAGGCTTTACCTCTAGGAGGGCCATCAGGGATAGGCGGAGCAGGTCCATCAGGGGCAGGTGGTACAGGTCCTAGACCAGCTCCTTCATAGGATAGCACTGCATAGTGCATTGTAGATGATATTTTGTGGAGACATTTTGTATACACTTTGAGATGATCTCATTTTTCATGATATTATATCATTTGTAGTTGACATCCTTGTATATTTTGACATTCATTTTGAGATATATAAAATGCAGCGATGATTTATGATGATATAAATGTGTCTATATGATGTGTATGATATGATGGTTTCATGATTTATGATATGTATATATAATTTATGAGATGAAATCTATTTGATGAATGAATGCATATGTTTATGATGTATACTTTGATTTTATGATTTTCTAATGCAAATATATATGAAAAATGTGTGAGATGATGTTTTTGTGAATGTCAAAATATACTTAGTCATGTATTTGAAAAGATATAAACAATTTGATTCTTTGCCAGCTTTTTGGGAATTTATGAATGCAAAATGCAGTTTCTAACATGAGTGCAATCTATACTAACCATGCAGGACATCCATACAATATTGCCATTTGGAGAGCTTAGATTTGCTTTTTGTATCATCATAGAGCTTTGAAATGTTGAAAGTTAATACAAGCATCAAAGGGTATGTTAGCACCAGTGATGACCTGAGTATTGCTTTCATGATTTTTAATATAGCAAGTTAATACAAGCATCGAGGTATAATTAAACCGAGATGACCTGAGTATTTCTTGCATAAACAGACAAGAGTTAATCCTTTTCCCATGCAAATTCCAAAATGCCATCCATGATACATAATAGAGCATGTCTCGCGACCAATTTGCATAGTACTAATGATTTCCTCACAAATAGTAGACAAAGAAAAATCATACTCCTTCCTTGCTTTTCTAGTTCAGTACATCCTTGAATTACTCCAGAGATATGATAGAAAAATCAAACAACCATTCAAATTTTGCTTAAAAGTGTTTCAAACATTTATTCAGATTAAGATCATCCAATTTTGGTTATCATCATTGATATTCTCATTTCGATAGTTGTTTGGATCATGTTGTTTCGATGTCCATTGGCATTGAATAAACATGTTGTGGTTGATTTGATACGACAATGTTTGTTGTGTTTTATCAAACTATTTTTGTGTCTATTTTCAATGTTCGAAAAGCTTGTTGCTCCTCTCTTGTTCAGTCTATGTTTCTGCATTTGCCCCCAGTGTAAACACAACCTAAAGAGTATGGATATGTACAAATTTCATCAAACCATGATGAAACACAAGATTCCCATTGTATGATATGGATATGAAAGATATATACAGAGGATATATATAGATGGATGATGCCAAAAATGAAAACAAGACATAAGCTAATAAATGGAGGATCCCATTTTGATCACAAGTAGCGCCTGTTTGCCAGGTTTTCACCACTTGTTTTTATTGCACTTTTTCAGGATTTTTCTGATTTTTATTTTATTTTTTTATTTTTTATTTATTTTTTATTTTTTTATTTTTTTATTTTTTTATTTTTTTCAGGACTTTTTATGATTTTTTTATTTTTTTTACACATAGAACTTCTTTAAATGAATACTATTGATCGGTTCTTCAAACAGGTCCCCCTCTGACGTGGATAACTGATATGCACCAGAACCATATGCTGCAATGACAACAAATGGACCAAGCCAGTTAGGTTCAAATTTTCCTTTCTTTTCTCTGTCTTGCTGATTACGTGGATTTTCTCTCAGTACTAAATCACCCACTTGAAATTTTTGTGGTTTAACTCTATGATTATAACAAGACATAATCTGTTGATAACCCTTCAAATGATCAGCTGCATGTTGACATCTTTCATCTAACAATTCTAGCTCTTGGAGGCAAGAAACTTTGTAGTCTTCATCACTTATCAATCCCTTGAGTGAGACCCTAAGCGAAGGTATTTCAACTTCTAGGGGTAAGATTGCTTCTGCTCCATAAACCAAAGCATATGGGGTAGCTCCTGTTGGTGTGCAAACACTGGTTCTGTATGCCCACAGAGCTGGGTTTAATTGGACATGCCAATCACGACCAGCGTCATTTACTGTCTTCTTCAATATCTTCAAGATAGTTTTGTTGGAAGCTTCTGCTTGACCATTACCCTGTGGATAGTAAGGTGTAGAGAACTTGTGTTGGATATGAAATATTTCACAAAGTTCATCAACATCTTGATTCTTGAAAGGTCTTCCATTATCAGTAATAATAGAATTAGGAATTCCATATCTACAAATAATGTAATTCAGGATAAATGAAGATATTTGTTTACCAATCACTGTTGTCAGAGGAACAGCTTCAATCCATTTTGTAAAATACTTCATAGCTATTATGATAAATTTATGCCCATTTGATGATGAAGGGTGAATTTTTCCAACAAGATCCAGTCCCCACTGAGAAAAAGGCCACATCGGAGTGAAAGATTGCAGTTCTTGCGCAGGTGCATGAATAAGATTCCCGTGAATCTGACATTTAGAACACTTCTTGACAAAAGTAAAAGAATCTTTCTCCATAGTTGGCCAATAGTATTCCATTCGGACAAGTTTCTTAGCTAATGTCAAACCACTCGAATGAGTTCCACAAATACCACCATGAACCTCTTGTAAGGCTTTTTCAGACTCGTCACGTTTAAGACATCTAAGGAGTGTACCATCAAGACCACGTCGATAAAGGATATTGGCAATTAAGGTATAACGGGATGATTGGCGAATGAAATTTCATTTTTGGTTGAGGGATAAATCCGAAGGTAAAATATTATCTTTCAAATAGGTATAAATCTTGCCATATAAAGGTGAATCAGAACCAGTTAAATAACATATGACTTGGGTTTCAGGATTATCATAGGCAGGAGAAAACAATTGTTCCACCAAAAATTCATATTTGGTTTGATCTTCTGAGAGTTGTAATAAGGAAGCAATGGTAGCCATTGCATCTGCAGCTTTATTATCAATCCTTGATATTTGTGAAAACTTGATTGACACAAAATACTTTTTATAATCATCCACCATGTTCTTGTAAGGTAACAGCTTATCATCTTTAGTTTGATAGTCATCATTAATTTGATTAATGACAAGTTGTGAATCACCATAGACTTCCAGCTCTGTAATCCGCCATTCCAAAGCTATTTTCAATCCTATGAGCAATGCCTCATATTCAGCTATGTTATTTGTGCAAGAAAACATCAACCGATATGATCGTGAAATGGTATGTCCTTTAGGTGTAACAAAAAGAATCCCTGCCCCCGAGCCATATTGTGTATAATATCCATCAAAGTACAATGTCCATGATTTCTTAATTGTTACTGTGAAGACATCTACATCAGGAAACTCAATGTGCATTGGATTTTCTTCTTGTAAAGGTGCTTCATCCAACTGATCTGCAATGACCTGTCCTTTAATAGCTTTTTGATCTACATAGTGAATGTCAAACTCACTTAAGATCATTACCCATTTTGCAAGTCTTCCTATTAAAGTAGCTCTGCTTAATAGGTATTTTAATGGATCAATCTTTGTTATCAACTTAACTGTATGATCCAACATATAATGTCACCACTTTTGAGAAGCAAACACTACTGCAAGGAAAGCTTTTTCAATGAAACTGTAGTTTAACTCATGTTTTGTTAAGGTTCTGCTGATATAATATATAGCCCTTTCCTTACCTATAGAATCTTCTTGTGCTCACAATGCTCCCAAAGATACTTCTGTTGCTGAAATATAAAGTATGAGTGGCTCTCCTGGAATAGGTGGAATTAAAACTGGTGGATGCATAAGATATTGCTTGATCTGATTGAATGCTGCTTCACATTTGTCATCCCATTTGAATGGGACATTTTTATGCAATAAATGTGTAAATGGAAAGCTTTTGTCTACCATTGAGCTATAAACCTTCTGATGGACTGTAATCTTCCTTGCAATGATCAAAGTTGACTGATATTTCGTGGTGGCGGCATGTCCATTATAGCTTGTACTTTTTCTGGATCAACCTCTATACCCTTTTCTAAAACAATGTATCCTAAGAGTTTTCCAGATGTAACGCCGAAGACACATTTCTTTGGATTTAGTCGAACATTGAACTTCTCCATTCTGATAAAAAATTTTGATAAGATTTCCAGGTGTTCTTCTCGTGTGTGAGATTTGGCAAGTAAGTCATCAACATAATCTTCCATGAATGTATGTATCATATCATGAAAAATAGTTGTCATTGCTCTTTGATAAGTGGCCCCAGCATTCTTTAACCCAAATGGCATTACATTCCAGCAATAGGTACCCCAAGGGCATGTAAACGATGTTTTATCTTGATCTTCTGGTGCAATTTTTATCTGGTTGTATCCTGAAAATCCATCCATTAATGAATACATTGCATGGCCAGCAGTTAAGTCAACAATCATATCTATATTAGGTAAAGGAAAATCATCTTTGGGGCAAGCTTTATTTAAATCTCTGAAATCTGTACAAACTCTGATCCTTCCATTTGGCTTTGAAACAGGTACAATATTGGAAATTCATTTGGTATAATCAATAGTTTGAATGAATCCAACATCCAAAAGCTTCTTTAATTCTTCTTTGACCAGTAACGCAACATGTGGATGCATTTTTCTGAGCTTTTTCTTTACAGGCTTTGTCCCAGGTTTGATAGATAAATGATGCATTATCAGATTAGGATCTAACCCTGGCATATCAACATATGACCAAGCAAAGTTGATTTGATTCTCCTTCAAGAATTCCATGAATTTCAGGACTTCTTCAACTGTTAATGATGTTGCAATTTGCAAAACTTTTGGCTGCTCTGTTGTACTTATGTTGATTGATTCTGTTGGTTCGATCAAAATAGAAGATCTTTCATGATAATTCTTGGGAAGAGTGTCAAGTTTCTCATCCTTCAGTGCCTCAGAAATATTTTCACTGTCGGATTCACTCTTTATTTTTCTCTTTTGTTGGTCTATCACTGCCATTTTTCAGTTTTCACCAATAGATCCATCTTTTATTTCATTTATTTTGCAGCTAAGAGACTTGACACCCTCCTTATCAAAATCATGAGTATGAGATTCTTGAATGAAAGAATTGTTTTCTTCATTTGAGGAACAAAGGAAATTTATAATATCCTCATCATCATGGAATGTAGGAATGTGGATAGGTGCATCAATGTCCCAATCAATAAGTTTTAGATAAACTAAAGGCATTGGATCATTAGGTTGGGTAAGGTCTTGAATTGTCAAAGTCATGATATGGTTATCATCCTCATGGTAGACAAGGTCTATGATGATATTCTCCTATTGATTGTCAATCTCGTTAGAATCTGATTCATCCTCACTTGAGTCATGATTGCTTTGTAAAAAATAATCAAGTGGAGGCCTTGAGCCTTCTCCTTGTATGAGAACAGGTGCATATTTGTGTATAATATCAACTTGTTTGTCTCTCCAAAATTCATCATTATAAATGGTATCCCATTCATATTCATTAGAATCAGTATCTGAACTATTCTGCAATTGGAAAACTAATTCATGAGGTTTATCTGACACTGATCCTCCTTCATAAGTTAATTGTGTTTGTTGTGAAGTAGATTCTTCTTTATCTTTTCCATATCCAAGTCCTGTTTTATCACTTGAATGCTTTGAAATAGGTTGAATTGGTTCCATGATTCCTTCTCTTCTTTTTCCTATAGGACCATTTCCTTCATAGCCCATCTTTTGCATGATAGCGTACCCCTTACCATATTGCTCTTTAGGTAACTTAATATGCAAGAGAGATTCATCTTCATCTTTGAATAGCCAATTTAGGATGTCCCTATCTTCAGCTTCTTCTTCAGTGGTGTTAGCTCTAATGAATTTTCCATCAAACTTTGTGATTGGCACAGAAGCTTGAGATGTAGAAGCTGTTGCAATCTTTTGATTTGATAAAGTTGGCAAACCATGTGATCTTGGAGAAGGAGGTAAAGTAGAAAGAGATAATGAATATTCACCTACCCCTTTGTCTTTGAACTTCAGCTTAGCATCAAGATTCTTTGTCAATTCTTGCAGTTGGACTTGTAAATTGGAAGAAGAAATAGCAAGAGCTTCCCTATTGTGTGGCACAAAGACATCTTGAGTTACTCGAATATTTGAACAAGTTTGGGTACTATTGTAATCATCTTGTATAGTTATTTCTTGTCCATCATATGGAAACTTGATGCATTGATGATACATTGATGGTACTGCTTGCATATCATGAATCCACAGATGACCCAAAAGTATGTTATAAGAAAGATCCCAATCTAGAACCTGACAAAATGTGTTCTTCACGACAGGTCCCACTCTGATAGGCAGTAATATTAATCCTTTAGAAGCTCTTTCTTCATCATCATATGCCTTGATAATTATCTTCCTTTGTGGATCAATTTCATTTTCTGATATTCCTAAGGCATTTATTAACTTTAGGGTACAAATATTCAAACCAGCTCCTCCATCTATTAAGACATGTCTAATTCGATGTTTATGGATCATGACTTCAAGATAGAGCGAGGAATTATGTGGATGTGTCATGGAAGCATCATCTTTATTAGAAAATGAAAGACAAGTGGGGGAAGACAAATGTCCCACCATGGCTTGAAATCTGTTTACATCCAGATCAGTATCAACAGTTGTATTTACAAGAGCTTCTTCTAAAATATTCTTGTGTATGGGGGATATTTTGAGAAGTTCAAGGATGGAAATTTGAGCTGATGTTTTTCTCAATTGATCAACCAGATTATACTGACTTGGAGAAGAAATAGTTGTTTTAGATGAACTTCCTTTTAAAACAACTTTTGCTTGACCTCTTGTTGTCACATTAACCTGTTGATATTCTTGTTTTCCCTTGATTTTGATAACATTAACTCGTTGATCATCAGCATAGATGTGACGGATTATATTGTCTTCAACATTGTGTATACTTTTGGCTTTGGTATCTGACGTTTCCCCCTTTTGATAATTTGGTAAAGGATCTTTGAATGCTTGATGATCGTCATTGGTATGATGTCCCTCAATTGTAATGGTACCATTGTCAATTAAATCTTGTACTAGATTTTTCAAAGCTTGACAATTGTTCATTCTATGACCTTTACATCGATGATAATTGCAATAATACGAGTCATCCCATGATGGTGGTTTGACTCGTGGCTCATAATCTCTTTGTGGAGGTAAGGTGATAACCTTATTATCAAGAAGCTCCTTGAGAGCAGACTCAAGAGATTGACCCAAAGCAGTAAAATTTCGTCTATTTGAAAAGAATGAAGGTCTGAACGGATTTGATGTTTGGGTATTGCCAAGATTATTATTGAAATTACCACAATTTTGATTGGCATTTTGATTGGTCATGCTCTCTTGCTTGGAGGTTTGTCCTTGTTGATTTTTGTGTCCTTGTTGAGTTGTATTTCTTTTTTGAGTTGTATTTCCTTGTTGAATGTTTCGTGGAGCACTTGATAGATTGAAAACAGATGGTCTTGTTCGTAAATTATTTGCATCCACTATGCCATCATTGACAACATTTTTGTTTCTGTTCCAAAACCTTGTTTTATCGTTGTTGTTTTGATTTGATGTACTTGGATTATCAAGTTTTATCACTCCCCTTTTAACCAAGGCCCCTTCAATGGTGATTGCGTTTTCAATCAATTTTTCAAAGTTATGAGGACAATGAAGGTTAAGCCTATAGCTTAATTCTTGATCAAGGCTATTGATAAAGATATCCATCTTTTCCTTTTCAGGAATAGGACGGGAATATCGTGCAAATAACCTTCTCCACCTTTGCAAGAACGTAGTGAGGGGTTCTCCTACTTTTTGTTTCACTTTACAAAGATCAAGCATTGTTATCAGATGTTGAATGTTGTAGGAGTATTGTGATATAAATTGATTTATCAACTCCTCAAAATTTTTGATGGGTGGAGTGATCTTTGAAAGCCACTCCATGGATTGTACAGCTAGACTTCATGGAAATAATTGCATCAAGTAGGTATCGTCATAGGCGAATTCAAGACTCATGTTTCGGAAATCCCTCACATGGTCAATAGGATCAGTTTTTCCATTATACCTATCATACTTAGGAATTTCGCAATGTTTTGGAAATGGGATCATTTGAAGACTCCTATCAAATGGATAAGGAGATATATCTTCCAAAACATATTTCTTTGTTGTACCTCCTTGCATCTCTTTTATTTGCCCTTATAATTCTTTTATCTATTGATTAAGAGCACTAAAGTCATTAGGAGGAATTTCAGGACTTTGTTTAATCCCTTCTATGTCGAAATTGTGAGGTAACTTAGCTCCTTGATTAGCCAATGAAAGAAAGTATCATTCTTTGTTTCGTTCTAAAATCTTTTCCATAAGAGTATGGAATTGAGGATCTTGTTCTGCTTCTTGAAGCTTTTCGTCTGTTAATTCATCAAGATTAAATGTTTCCTCTTCTTTTTCATTACGGTCACCCATTTTACTTGTAGTGGTTTCTCCCTCGTCTTTCTCCATTTGTTTTTGAGATCTCGTGAAGACAGGCATAGGTTTCGCTCCAAATTCTACTCACTTTTGATCAAAAGAGTGAAATAGTGCAATTTATGTGATATATATGAAAGTCAGGATAGAATGAGGATTCTATGACTTACACAAAATTTCTAATCTTTAGCTTGTGTTGTTCCCTAAGTGAAAGGATGAAAATCCTGTTTAGTGGGAATGTAAGCAAAAGATCAAGAAAAGGATGATTTTGAACTTTATGAAGTTTTGATCATGGCTTTGTAAAAGGATGGATTTTATGATGGATGCCTAATGTATTCTAAGTTCTCTATTGCAAAATTTGATTTGGACGAGTAGAATATTCAATTGCGGGTTGGGGAATATAACTGAAACGAATGCGTTGACTATGGTTATGCCTTTGAGAAAGGGCTCTTCTTTGAAAGTAAGCTTGTGAATACAAGGGTTCTATGGCATAATCATCTTAAAGACCTCTAACACAATCATGATACCTATGAATAAATGTTCTATATTTAAGTAAAACTTTTTGGCTTTGATACAAGAATCGTTGCTTCTTCAATAGTTTCTTGTGGTTGAGGGGTTTCTTTGGCTTTTTAATCCTTTTGAAAACGGATTTCTTTACAAACTTTGTGGATTTCCAATCTCATAACATGAGATTAATCAATGTGATAATAAGTGTTTTGGATGATCTTATCTGAATTAGTGTATTGAAAACACATCAAACAATTTGTAAAATAGTTGTCTTAAGGCTTATGCTAAACATCAAGTGTATAATCAAAATGTTGTTCAAAAAGCGTTTTAACGGGTTTTACACATGACAAGCATTTCAAACAGACTCACTCTTAATTCTCAAGTAGGTCATCATAATAATCAACAGCCCACATCTTAGAACTGCATTGACTCACACAGCCATGTCACCCCCGAAAGGGCACCCATGTTTTTGTCTTTTCCAGGTGCGTACTCAGAGTGACGAAAATGGATACCAGATCCCCTAAGCAAACAATCCTTGGCAATTATATGGTGAGTATCTTTGTGGTAGATTCTTCCCTCCCCTGCACTGTGATTAATATAATGTTCGGAAACTGACTCGGTAAGATACTACACTAAGTTCTTAGTAAGGGTTTCCGTTCGGTGCGGCAAATGATAGACTCCCTCGAGAGACCTCCCTACCTTTAGAACAAAGGCTTTGGGGATGGTTATCAATGCACACTACCGTCGAATGGGATTTTCATCAACCATCCGCATTTGATTATAGTGGGTTGGAAAACTTGGCTTTAGTTGTTCCCACTTAGGTCGTTCCCGTAGGGTGAGTACTTTTTCCCACTACGGTAGGCCTTCTAAAAGGTGCTAATAAAACAAAAAAAATTGCATAAATGGAAATGGGTGAGTTTGGCATTTTGATCACCCAGTTAAGGGGAGAGCATAGGCCTATCACCAAAAACAAAGCAAACAATAATGTATTTTAAGCCCCAAATGAAGATTTTCTAAGCTAAGTGAAGATGTTGCTTCACATAAACAGAAAATTCTTTTTAGCCCAAAATAAAGTGTGGAATGTCTACCCTAGGATTGCTTCATTTTACCTTAAATGCCTACCCTAGGATTGCTTCATTTTAAATTAGGTGTCTACCCTAGGATTGCTTCTTTTTACCTTTAAAACTACTAACTGTCCGCGGTTGCCTCTGAATCAGTTAAACTATTTTAACATTACAAATTACAACTTGCAGGAATGCACTATAACAGAGATTACAGGCGCTGCAAAAATATTTAAAGGCGCTGCAAAACTAATTAAGAGCACTGCAAAACATTTTACGGGTACTGCAAAAGTCTTTATGAGCACTGCAAAAGACCTTACGAGCATTGCAAAAGACCTTAAATGCGCTGCAAAAGTATTTATGGGTGCTGCAAAAAACCTCACAGGCGCTACAAAAGTCCTCAAATGCACTAAACTGGGTATTGAAGTTTCGAAGACGTATTTCCTGTGCTATTCCGTTGTTTTTGTCTGTAACCTGTCAAAAGAAACTGCAAAAAGATATGAGAAACAGGGGAAAAGGCCCCACGGTGGGCGCCAAAAATGTGTATGCTTAATTTGAAATCTAATTGAAAACAAAAACACAATTAATAGAACATTATACTGAAGAAATTCAAACAAAGAAATAAAGATAATTCTCATAAGCGTTCCATCTTCCTCTATCTCCAGAGATTTGAAGCTGCTGCACTCAGATTTTGTATAAAGTCAGCTTCTCCAAATGGCTGTTGTAGAATGAGTTATGCAAAAGGAAATTCTATCCTATATGCTATGAATATGAAAATGCACACGGATATGAACAGGGGCTGTGGATTATGCACAGGGGTTGTGAATGGAAGATGTCATGATTCTATGCTATGAAAATATTGTGAATTCTATGAATGCTATGAATGCTTGTACTACTTGCAATTTGACTATAATTTTCTTGCTTAAAACTTCTATATCATTTGGAGTACCCGGCAGTCTTATTTATAGTTTTTTTGCAGGCACAATCCTGGCTGGCAAGAATCTACGGCTGTGAGATTGTCTGGTAGAATTGAAAGGTGAGAGATGGAGAAGTTGAGAAGATGGAAGAGGTTGAGAGGTTGGAGAAAATGATGGATTCCTGTCTTCAACCCACGGGAACAAGCCTGCACAGAAACAAAGAAAATTAAATTTTATGTTTTGACCGTTTCCTTCCCGGATGTTGAAGATAATCCCAAATTAAATAAATAAATAAATTTATTTAATTTCATTTAATGAATTTTGATTTTTGATTTTTAAAAACAATGGAAGATTTAATTAAATATTTTGAGATATTTAATTATGATATGACAATAGAAGAATATGAAATATTAGAAGAATTAATTAAATATTTTTGAAATATTTAATTATGAATAGATATATGAAGAATTTGAAATGATTTAAGAATTAATTAAATATTTTGGAATATTTAATTATGAATGAATATTAGAATCAAATTAGAGAAATTAATTAAATATTTTGAAATATTTAATTATAAATGATATTTTAGAAGAAAAGAAGAATATTTTAATCTTTATTTGAATAAAATATTCAAACTAAGATTATATGATAATTAATATAAATAAATCGTAATATTTATTTAATTAATTAAGAAATGAATACGAAAAGATGATTAAATAAACTTATTTATTTAATCGAAATGAAATAATAAATTATTTAAATTTATTTATACATAGATGGAATTCGAAGATTTAATTAAATATTAAAAATATTTAATTAATTACTAGACAATGTGATGTGACCATTTTTAGGTGTATACAATTTTCATTATCATTCCATCGCATTATCATGTATCATTTATCATTTATCATTTCATTATCATTCCACTACATTATCATTATCATTTATCATTTATCATTTATCATTATCCATTATCATTTAACATACCATTTCATATCATTTATCATTTATCATTTATCATTATCCATTATCATTTAACATACCATTCCATTTGCATTTCATTTTCATTTATCATTTATCATTTCATTATCATTTAACATTCCATTCCATTTGCATTTCATTTTCATTTATCATTTATCATTTCATTATCATACCATTTCATATCATTTATCATTTCATTATCATACCATTTCATATCATTTATCATTTCATTTATCATTATCATTATCATTTAACATTTCATTTCATATCATTTAATATTTCATTTTATTATCATTTAATATTCCATTTCATATCATTTAACATTTCATTTTATTATCATTTAATATTCCATTTCATATCATTTAACATTTCATTTTATTATCATTTAATATTCCATTTCATATCATTTAACATTTCATTTTATTATCATTTAACATTCCATTTCATATCATTTAACATTCCATTTCATATCATTTAACATTCCATTTTATTATCATTTAACCTTCCATTTCATATCATTTAACATTCCATTTTATTATCATTTAACATTCCATTTTATTATCATTTAACATTCCATTTCATATCATTTAACATTTCATTTTATTATCATTTAATATTACATTTCATATCATTTAACATTTCATTTCATATCATTTAACATTTCATTTTATTATCATTTAATATTCCATTTCATATTATTTAACATTTCATTTCATATCATTTAACATTCCATTTCATATCATTTAACATTTCATTTCATTTTTAACATTTCATTTTATTATCATTTAATATTCCATTTCATATCATTTCATATCATTTAACATTTCATTTTATTATCATTTAATATTCCATTTCATATCATTTAACATTACATTTCATTATCATTCAACATTTCATTTATCATTATCATTTAACAAATCCCATATCCTTATCATTTAGTCTTTCATTTTCATATCATATCATTATCATTTCATTATCATTATAATCCCATTTATTATTCATTTATCTGTTCATTCTAATTACACATCATTATATTTTCATCACATATCATTTTATCATACATCTCATCACTATCTACTCATCATAATTTCATATTAGTACTCATATCATTTTACATCAAATCATATCATTTTATCATACAAAATTCATAATGAATATCGTGAACACAACATTCATTTTTTATCATATTACCATCTTTTTCCTGCATTGAAAAATCATAAAAAATAAACATTCCATATATACATTTTCATAATCACATCATAAATCATCCACCTGCATAGCATCATCAGTACGCATTATCAATCATCATCATAATAAAAATATCATATCAAATCATCCTGCATATCATGTTAGTCATCAAATCATTCACATACATACCAAAATCCATAACACAGAAATAAATGCATATCATATCATCACATCATAAAATGCACAAAACATAATCCAAAATAATCATCGCCACTGCATATCATCACTCATCAAAAATGATACAAATTTCCAGATGTCCAATGAAACTAAAATGTCCAAAGAGAAATACATCAGATAAGATCAAAAATCCGTATACATGCTCCAAAAAATGATACACATATGTGCACTTTGTCTGCTAACTAGTTGAGGCCCCTGATGGAGCTGGTCCAGAAGGAGGTGACCTGCCACTAGTGCCTACATCTGGGTCCTGCCGAGGTCCAGTCACTCCCCTGCTCTGCGTATGTGTCCGTGATCTACTCCTAGTCCTGCTATGGGACCGTGGGTATGGCTCTTTGCGATCTGGAGGATGCAGCTCCTCGTATCTAACCCTGTAATACTCAGCCTCTCTCGCCATCTCCATGCCCTCTGCAATGGCATCCCACAATGATGCACTCTCTACAGTACCCATCAGCCTCTGAGTGACACCTTCAGCCTTTACTGCTCTCCGTCTAAATGCATCTCTCTCTGCAATCACCCGAGCTAGCTGTGGGCCTGGGGTAGGTGCCTATGCCTGTGCCTGAGCCTGTGCTAGCTATGTCTATAGCTGCACAATAAATCCCTATGCCTGTCCTAGCTGACTCTGTAACTGTCCCTACTACCCCTATAGTGTCTGCACCTGAGTCTGAAGTGTGGCTATCTGAGATGAGGATCCCATCCCGATCACTGTCCGTCGCCCTATCCCTGTCCTCCGTCGCCGCATGATCTAGACACCCATCAGAATATCCAGCCTTGACCTCCCTAGCACCTGGCCCTCATCTCCGCCATCATCTCTGTCATCCTCATCCAAACTCTCCCCATCTCCGCTCTCATCCTCTCCTCCAACTGCTCCCTGCTCACCGCCGGCCACATCCTCCTGTCTCACTGCTCCTGGCTGTGGTGCTACCAAAATCGGTGCTGGCTCATCAAGACTGGTAAACCATGGAAACAGATGCGTGTGAAAGTATGTAGAGTACTCATCAGACATACTAGCATCCACAACGTCTCACCTGTCAGCATATGCCTCAGGTGCTAATGACTGAAACTCTGTATACACTATCTGATAAGAAATACATGGCCCCCATCTGGCCTCATCTCTACTCTGGACATAATGTGCAACCCCTTGCAGCATCCCCTACGTGAATCCAAACTGCCTCTGCACCCGCAATGCTAGAAACCTCTCAAAAATGAAGGGAGTCCTCCCTATCAAGAACTGAGGGATGCATACATACGGCATCTCTATATCATCTGTATCCCATGGCTCGCAATCAAGGTATGGTCTCTATACTACTGTATCCATATCATCCAGTAGTCACCTCCAGTAATCCACCTTGCCCAGCTTGGGTTGGGTAAGGAACATAGCATACGTATATATATAAGGCCTGCCTGGTGGCCTAACTCTAGGACACACCGGTCTCATCACGGCAAGATGCTCCCATGCCCAAATCTGTAGCAATGTCACACCATAGGACAAACTGGAGGAACCCCTGTATACCACCTGATGCAAATCGTGATATAGATGTGCTAGCATGCAACTCCCCCATGCATATCTCTATAGCAATAGCAGCATCTGCTCCAAAATCCTGCCCCATCCCACTGATAATCCCTTTTCCCGGTGATCCATACAAAGGAGACCTCCAATAAACACACCCAAAACTACAAGCAAGGTTGGATATCCTCAAAAGTCAGCCCATGGTACCTAGTACCTAGCTATATGTGCATCACCGTACACCCTCCTCAAAGCATCTGTACCCCCGAGCTCCTTGTGATCATAATACACAAGGGTACCAACCACTGGGATACCTAATATCTTGTACACGTCCTCAGGAGTCACTGTCACCTTACCAGTCGGCATATGAAAGGTGTTGTGCTCTGAATGTCATCGCTCTGCCAGTGCCGTCAACAATCCTCTGTTGACCCGAATCGACGGAATAGCCAACAAGGATCTCAAACCACAAGTATCTATCAATGCTATCTTAGCAGGTGTTAACTCAGGAATCCTATCCCATCCTGCCTAATGTCGCCCTCTAATCTGGAGGTTTTTGAAACCTCCTATTTTCATCACAAGGGTAATTCATCAGAATCATACCAATCAATCAAAATCAATTAGACTTATATCTATCAGTGATCTATATTAGTGACCTATATCAGTGACCTATATCAATGACCTATCTCAGTGACCCATATCAATGACTCATATCAATACATCACATTAATTGACCCATATCACACAATCAATCCTATCAGGAAAATCAACACACAACCTATCTAGCTAGATATCATATCAAATCTGCTCTACCATCAATTACTCTTTGTTTTCTACTCTCAAAAGCAAAGTTATCAGTTCAATTACTCTTTGTTTTCTACTCTAGGAAGCAAATTTATCAATCAATCATTCGATTATTCTATCATTTCTATCCATATCAACATGATGACACAACAATTTACTTATCTATTGACTAAGGAAGCAATATAAATCATCATTTTCACATTCCTATCATCCAAACATCAATTCTGCCCATTTTACCATAAGCACTACTATTTGGACTCTATTTGTTAAAACCCGTATGCGCCTTTTTTTTCGCTCTATGCACTCAAATAGACCTCCTATGTGCATTTTCCTCTATGCGCAACTTTAATCATCCTAAGTGTCATACTTTTCACTGGGTGCACGTTTTACTCTATGCGCTGCTATTTTCCCTATATGCACTCTACCCCTAAATTTTTTATCATGCCCTATATGCGTGTTTGTTTTCACTCTAAGCGCTAAACTGGTTTACCCTAGTTATTCAACATCTATACTATATGCACGTCTGTTTTTACTCTAAGCGTCACTATTTTTTTTTAAAGTGCACAAACTATTCTAAAAGCGCGCAAACGTCATTTTTAAATCTAAAACCACAGAAAAAACATGAAATTTTGATTTAAAACGTAAAAAATTCGAAAGCACGGGAGGATAGATCGACTCAGCAGTGGTCTGTACGCTGCTGGCCTCTGGTATCGGCGAGATCTCTCGAATCGGTGGAGATAATAAGGAATCTCCATATTGCGATGTCACTCTCAGAGCTACAGTATTCACCAAAGTCAAAAGTGCAAATGACTTGTCTTTTTCACCTTTTTACCTTTTAAAGGTCAAACCAAGGGTAAGTTTGCTGCCTTTTTTCCTTTATTTTTAAATGGGCCATTTCTTTTTTATCATTTATCATGAGCTAAACCACTCTCTCTTATCCATGATTTACCTCCCGAGGGGGCATCATCAGCAGAAACATCAAAAGCATATCAGGGGAAAAATCTTATTTTCTTTCAAGCAATGCATTTCACACATTACTTCAAAGAGGGGCAAAATGTATACGTCTAAAATGGTCATGATGAAGCTTGTTAATTAATTAAATATGAATTGTTTAATTAATTCCCCTAAAGTCATCTACATATAAATAAATTTAATTATTTATTTATATTGTTCATTTTCTAAATTCTTCTACCATAATTAAATAAATAATTTTATTTAGTTATTGACATTTGCACCTTCCACTTAATCAAATTAAATAAATTCTCATAATTTATTTATATTTGATTATCATATCATTCCAAAGTTTAAATATTTGAATATTTAAATAATGGAATATCTTCTTCATCCCACCTTCCACTTTTCGCTTAATTAAATTAAATAAATTTTTATAATTTATTTATATTTGATTATCACATCATTCCAAAGTTTAAATATTTGAATATTTGAATAATGGAATATTCCCTTCACCCCATAATCGAATTAAATATTAAATATTTTATTTAATATTTTCCATCTCACCCTAATTTCATTTCTAAAACATAATTAAATATGATTTATTTAATTATGCGAGTTGCCATATTCGTCTCCACTTCCAAATTAAATAAATTTAATTTATTTAATTTTAACTCATTCTCAACTCACCCTTCCAAATTCTAAACTCGCTCTTCGAAATAGAAATTTTCCTTCGAAACTCAATGATGAAATTGAAGGAAAAGGGAAACCTTCCATCTCCCTCTCCACTTTTGAAAATCTGCCACCGTCCGTTCGAACAAGCTTAATCTGGGCCGTCAATCGAATCAGCCAATCGAATCTGTTCGAAAACTCTATAAATTTTGGCACAAATCCAAGCTTTTGGTTACTTACACACTATGCACGCATACACCTACACATTCATATGCATTTACACAACCATACTTTCATCTTGCTTATGCAATCATATCATTTTCAGCTCCACAGCCATACTTTCATTTTAGCATAGTTTTGCATTTAGCACAATATGCATTTTAAAATCTCATTCTTCATGTTGTCCTTTTGTTGAGCTTGATTTGCTGATCTGAGAGCCATTGGGAAACCAACAAAACATTGGAGTTAGAGAGAGATAAGACGGTTTCAGGAAAGCTACGATAACAGTTTGCATATTCTGTTTATATTTTCAATTTTTCCTGATTTAATGTCTTATTTATATGTGTTTGATTTCATTTAAATTGATCCAATATTTCATACACACACATATATATGTATATATATATGTATACATATGTATATATATATATATGTATATATATATACATCTGTATATGCATATGTATATGTATATATGTATATATGTATATATATATGTGTATATACATATATATATGTATGTATATATATGTATATATATATACATATATATAAATGTATGTATTGTTATCTTATCTTGTGAATTGAACTTAGAGTCTCCAGAGGCTTGAGAGCGTTGTCTTTTAATAGGAATTTTATTTTCCTTGGTTATGGGAATTGTGTATTGAATATGTGAATGTTGTTTGTTTACCTTCCACATTATAGTTATCTTTGTGATTGATTTCATGGATTTTATAAGTGGGAAGGGTAATGCCTCGTTGAGTGATTCACTTGAGTTTTGAGTTGTGCAAGTGGCTTTATTTTCAGTTTTGGTGGTCAGTAGGGGAGTGCCTTCCAATGGGGTTTGGTGCACAAAGGGGATCCTGGATAACCCATGTGGGAGTTTGTTAAAAAGTGATAACATTAAAATAAACTAGGGGAAATGGGTAGCTCAAACATTAAGCAAAGTAAGTTAATACCTCGCTCAACGTCAAGCCCTTATATAGGATTGAGGTGAGACAGGAAGGCCTGGAATGGCATAATCGACTACTTCGTCTTCATGAGAGGTAGGTCAATTCTGCTTAGTTGGCATGAGGGGCCAGAGATTAGTAGAGCCTACCAAGATAACCTGGGATAGGTTTCGAGGCCTAGGAAGATCTACCTAGATAACCTATGTCTGACTAAGTGATAACACCTCCCCTACGAAAACCATGAGTTCCCTTGCTTGGTTTCACCTTGAGTATTTGTGAACCTCTGGAAGTATAGTCATCAATGTTGTTGTCATTGTTGTCGATGTGTTCATCTTGTGTTGTGAGTTATGTCGACCTTGTTATGTCTAGACCTTGTCTATTAGTTATAGTGGGGCCCTTTGTTACCTCCTAGCATGGGGGGTGAACCTTTGGGTTCACGTGGTTGGGTGGAACGTGTTACATTCTCCATTGGGTTCCCTTCATGTTCATGATGTGGCAACTTCATTTGATCTAATGACTTATGCACTGCATCTACTCTTGGGAGTTTCATCATTGTACTTGTAAATGTATTGTATCTTTATCATGTTTCATGTATCTTATGTTGAGCACTTCTCACTTGTATCAAGAAAGTATTATTGTACATATTGTAATTGAAACACTAAATTGATGTAACTCATGTATGCAAGGAATTATGTAATCAATAATATTGTATTTTTTAATTGAAATGAAATTAATTAAGTTATAATTTAATGTTTATAGAATGGATGTTTCTCATGGTTCATATGATCATCTGTGATGAGTAAATGTTATGCTTAATGATGATTAGTGTTTGGTTGTTAATAAGTTATTTGGTTTTTGTAAATTTGGATAATGGAAATAAGTAATGCAGTCATTCACCCTAGGGGACATAGGGTAATAATTAAGGTTATGTTCAATTTCATTCACACAAAATTGCTTTCAAAAAAAAAATTATTTTTCATTGTATAGGTTTTGTCCTCTAGGGTTCTCAATGAGGGCGTGACAAGTTGATGTCCCACGAAATCTATGATGTTTTGATTGGTTCAAATTTCAAAAATTATTTAAAAATAAATATCTATTAAATTTGTTTCTTCCCATGCACTAGATTTCAAGTTATCTATGTTTGGAAAAAAATCAAAGAAAAATATATTGTTCTTGTGATGTCACATTGACCTCAATTATTTTTAAATCAACAATTAAAATTATTCTCTTAAATTTATAGAAAAAAATATCCAATTATTTTTAATTAAATAAAAAACCATAATAAACATCAATAGTTCAGCATTTCATTAGTTTACATCATTTTGAAATTCAAAACACAAACACCACTTTTAGATAGTGCAAGTTGAAAAAATGCATTTGTGTTGGCTATTTTCTTTATAAAAGTGTGACATAGTTTTAACCTTTTACCCCATAGACAAGCTCATAATGTGTAACACTTTTGGTATTCTTCCATGTTTTTTGACAAATCCATACTACTTTAAGAAGTTGGGTTGCCTAATCTTTTTGATGAAGTGCAATTGTCTTAGAGAAAATATTCTCAAGTTCTCTATTTATGACTTTGACTTAGCCATTGGCTTGTGGATGGTATGGTGATGACTTGTGATGTCAAATCTCATACTCATGGACTAAATAAAAAACAAGAACAAAATTCAATTGTGGTCCATAATATGTTACAATTTCCTTCCATACACCAAATTATGTGAAATTTTTAATGTATAAAAACTTAGCTATGTTTGTATCATGAGCATGCTTTAGTGCTACAACCTCAACCATTTAATTACATTAAAAAAATTATTTATTTTTCCTATATGTGGTATTAATAAGTCCAACAAAATCTAATCCCCATTTTTCAAAAGGATCTATAGATAATTGTGGTTAAAGTGGAATTTCATTTTTAAACACATGGGTCAACCCATACATTGGCATTTATCATAGTGGACCTATACAAAATAGAATGTATTCCTTTTTCCTATATGGGGGATTAATGGGTCCACAAAAATATAATCCCCATTTTCTAAAAGAATATATAGATAATTATGGTTGAAGTGGCGTTTCATTTAAACACATGGGTTGGCCCGTACATTAGCATTTATCATAGTGTTGAACATATCTCTTGCAATATTTATTAAATGTAGGCTAGTTGTATCCTAAAGTGATGCAGGAGCATCCCTAGTTGTAAAAGCAATCTTGTATCAACCAAAAACGTTTATTTTCTTGCATTTCAATATGTAATTGTCTCAGCAGTTCATTCCACATTTTACCACATTCTCATTTCTTAGCTCACAGAGAAAGATATAGATTCTACACGAGGTCATCTACATCATATCCAAATTTTAGGAACTTTACATTTGTTTGCAGAAAATTATCACTCTCAAAGTTACACTATCAACTCTCAGGTAAAGCATTTGGGACCTATTTGGTTCAGGCTTGTTGTGTGGACCTATTCTAGAGCATGTAGAGATTAATGGAATATCATACAAGTCTTTTAGGTCCAAGGGAAACTATCTTGGAGATCTGCAATACATTTCATCTCATGTTGGGTTATCTTTTTAGGTTCTTGGCTGACCTACACGTTTGATCATTCATTGGGGTTCATAAACCCTTGAGGCTGATGTGGACCATTGTTGAAGCTAGAGAATCATATTAAAGATCATTTGTAACACATTGTAAATTAGTAGCTCAATTAGTTCATAGATAGATCATTTGAGTTAGGAAGTTAGATCGGATTATCAAATAAGGCATTCCAATCTTAATGTCTTGTAATGCCCTTGTGGCAAGCCTATGAGCCCTAGCTATTTCACATATGAGGCATATGATGCATGTAATATTGTCAATTTTTGATTCAATAAAGATGTATGTTTGTTGAGTACTTTATTGTGTTATTCTTCTATGTTTTACTCTAAGTCACACGGTAGGATAGTCCCTTTCTGAACCCTCAATCTGTGACTACACTGGAAGTGGTATCAAAGCAAGTTGTGAGTTTGAAGGCATTCCTTGTGGTGAATAGATCACCAACCTGAGGAAAACTGCATTTTTTTTGATTGAGCATTGATTGTGAGGTATTTGAGACCTTGTAGTAGTTGCACCAGATCCTAGGGAAGAGATCTCACCAAGGAGAGCACCTGGTATGGCCGATGTCACTGGAAGAATGTCTGAAATGTTAGAGATGATGTGAGCAATGAGAGTCTAATTGGATGTTGTAGAAGAAGATAGAAGAAGAGGTCTAAACCCTAGACATGCAGATGAAAGTGATGATGAGTTAGATCATGCTACAAATCAAATTGAAGAGAACCTAGAAGAGGAAGAAGAAACAAATATGGGAGAAGAAATACTTACACTGTAACTTCAAATGGTAAAAGAACTATATTGATACCTTTTGGAGAAGAGGACAAAAATGAAGCTTGTGGCACAACGAGATTATTCTTGTTTAATGGAAGAAAGTTCTTGGATGGATTGAGGCATGAGAATGTGTGTTTTGCATTGATTACAAAGAAGTGTGGGAGTTCGGAAGCAAAGAACCCTACTATAGAAGTTGAAGATCCACCACAGACAGAAATACTAGATAGACTACCACCATTCCAAAGCATAGGTCATCATATAGATCTAATACTTGGATCAATTTTTCCAAAAAAAAAGTAGTGTTATGCCCTCCATAACCACCCCATTTTATTCTGGAACAAAATGGGTCCCCATTCTCTTTTTGGTCTTGTTGCCTCTGTTATTTGCTTTGACCTTTGGATTCCTTTATTTTCCTCTTAATTTTGTCTTTTGTTCTATTTGATTTTGGTTCTATCTCAGCTTGAGTTGGTTTTCTTCTTGCTAAGAATTGAATGAAATAATCATAAACAAGTGTATTTTATATGCTTTGAGGACTAATGGAGGAATTTTTTTTGTAGGATTGAATCGCTCATCTGAGGATATCTCTCAGGGAAGTCAACTGAAGGCATGCCTCAGTCACATTCAGCATAAAAATCCTCAAGAAGAAAGTCACTGGGACCTTTCAGATGTCTTCTTGACTGGTGGCTTGGCTCAGTCTGTTTGAAATCCAAAGGGGGTTTTCATCGCTAAGAAATCTGCCTGACAAGCTGGGAGTCTCCCCAAAATGGTCTGAGATTGCCAAAAGATGGAGATCTCGCTAAGAGAGATTACCTTCGGCATAGGGTCTCGCCAACATGGGAGGTCACACCGAAGAGGGATGTCATCAGGGGGATCTCCCCGTGAAAGATTTTTGTTTGGCATGAGGTCTGGCTAAACAAGGTGAACTCTTGCCAAAATGAAGCGGCATCAGGCAGAGGATCTATGTTCGTTATGAAGTCTCGGCGACTGGGAAGTGTCCCACCGAAAGATGTTACCTTCGGGGAAAGGTTGTGGTTTTGTCGTGAGGCCTCACCGAAAAAATAGGGTCTCACCGAAAGAAGCTCGAGCTCGGGGAGAGTGATTTGCTTTCGGCATGAAGTCTCGCCGACCTAAGGGATTTTCCCCAATGTGATCTCAGCTCACCAAAGGGGGTAGGCCTTCGGCATAATGTCCTACCGATAGAAGGAGGTCCCACTGAAAGTTTTGAGCTCGGTGAATGATTTTTCCTTCGACATGAGGTCTAGCCGATTAGCATGTGTCTTGCCAAAGGGTGTGCCTTCAGTGTAACATAGTGAGCTCAGGGGGATGTCCTGTCGATATGAGATTGTCTCACCGACGGGGAGGATATCGCTATAACTCTTGCCGCTCAACAAAACATCTCACCATCCTGACAAAGTCTCACCGAAATATAATGAGCCTAGGGAGAATGAATGAATTCGGAAAAAGGTCCTACCGATATAATGAGGTCTTGACGAAAGGGGAATGCCTTCGGAATGAGGTCTCACTGACAAATGGAGATCTCCCCGACATAAGATAAGCTCGCCGAAAGATCTTGAACTCGGCAAAATGTCCCACCAACTTGAAGAAGTCTTACCAAGGTAGAAGGGGCTTAAGCTCAGGGAATAAGAATGAGCTTAGAGAAGCTCTGAGTGGATGATTAGGGCTCAGGGAGATGCCTTCCCGAGTGCGATGGTCTCGCCATGACTTCTGGCCGATAACAACTATCCTGCTGATAGTTTTGTGGTATCGATATGACTTCTGCAGCTCGCTAAAAGGTCTTGCCAACTATCATATGTTACGCTAATAGCTGCTAGGAGAGGCATAATCACATCGGGGAGACACAATTAGTGTCTCACCAACATGCAATTTAATATGGACCACTTTTGATTGCCTAAAAATCTGGCATGGAATTTGTTTGCCCAATTGAAAGGAACTAAAAGTGAGCCATTAACTGATTGACTACCACCTTGAAGAAGACCAACGGAATGCAACTGGTCTGGATCTGCTCTGTGAATGAGATGATGGAACACATTGATGAACAATGGTGCGGAGATCTAACAGGGAAGCCGAAAATGGTTTCCAAAAGGGACGGTCAATGGGTAGAAGGATATGGAGCAGGGAGAAAGGTAGAAAAGAGGGAGAAGCTACGAGTCACAGGGACAGCTATGAGGTCTATTAGCGAAAGTTAGATTGGTATTAATGGCAATGCTTTAGAGGATTCAAGGCAGCTCGGCAAGGGAGATCAAAGATGGACACGAAGGTCAGAAGTTAATGTTGTAGTTACAAAAGATCTATAGGTCATTCCCAAAACAATCTTTCACCAACATGGACAGCGGGGATGCCATTCAACACAGCATTAACTCTATCAAAAAGATCTGGGAGCCGACCCTTCTAAAAAAATTGATATTTTTGTAAACCCTAAGATAGGGGCCAGGGCATTATTTTTGGGTACATTTTGTATATATGGAATTTTTGCCTCTTTGTGAAAAGGTGTTAGAAGGTTAGAAAGTTAAAAAAAAAAGTTAGCAGAAATAGACGAGATAATAGAGTAGACAGGTCTAGAGATAGATTTTCAAGAATAGAAATTTTCTAAAGGATAGAGGAGATAGAGTTGCATCCTGATTCTTTGTAATAGGAGCTTCTTTTGTCTTCTTAGTTAGGAGTTAGATTCAATAGAAGCCAGTAATGTATCTTTCCAATTTTCTTAGTATAGATGGAAATGATTTGGAGTCAAGGATTCTCTGTACACTGTTGATTGTGCCAGGTTTGTAAATGTTGCTTATCTATTTCACTAACAATAGAAGCAACCAGATTAAAATATACTCCATATTGTGTTCCAGAATGGTATTTATCTTGAGTTAATCATTTGATTTGAGAAGCTTTCAAGGAATGAAGTTTGATTTGATGTTTTGTTTAAATAGTGATTTGTAATATGTTATTGAAATTAGCACTGTGAATGAATGAAACTATGTGTTAATCACAAGTTAATTTTGTTCTACAGTTTAGTTAGGAATTCCTTGAAAGGTAACAAGTCTGGTTAAATTAGATGAATTAACATTCTTTTCTATTCCAAATTTTTGATCTATCTTTTTCTGTTTCTTTAAAAACCCCAGTTAAAGTAGGTTTAAATTCATGCTTGATCTTAGAACAATCCACAAGCTCAACACCAGTAGGCCCCTTGAACATTACAATTCACATCAACCATTGAGTAGCATTAGCACAGTTGAGAACCAACTACAAAGATCTTGGGAGCTAAGATATCCATGTGTTGTCTTTCTCTTTCAGGAGAAACAGAATAGCAATATTTTGTTTAACTATTGCTGTACTATTTTGACTATGAACAGAAACTGGCGCTAGAAGGAGGGCCCAGAAGAGCAAGCTAGATAATACTGGGTTTTTCTCACCAGAGAAGCCCCACAGATTTCTTCGATCAGCTGAAAATCCATCACCTTTGATAGAACTCAAGACCCCAACAAGACACAAAGTTTGCAAAACTAGGGTAACCATCATACCACCCTTGTTAGCTCTGCTCACTCCACCATGCTTTTCACCAATACCCCAGTGGATACCTATCAATCCACCACCAATTCCATCTCAATTGTCATCACAGTTGGTTCGACCCATCTATCAGCTAGCTCAACCACCACCACCACCAATGGCGTTCTTTCAAAATAATCCCTCTCCATTGGGGACACTTCCTAGAGGTTTTCATGATATGCCTAAGAATCCTAAGAAATTTTGTCCCAAGTACATTTATGGTGAATCACGGAGTGCTGAGGAGCACATACAAGCTTTTAAGGATGCTTGTACCAGAGCTCAGATAGCTCACCATGATGTAGTTTTTAGGTTGTTACCTTATTCCTTAGGGGATATGGCATACAACTAGTACCTGAATCTTCCTCAGCATTCTATTCTAAGCTGGACAAACTTGGAGAATGCTTTCATTAATCAGTTCAGAATCTATCTGGATCCAGCCATTCTATTCCACCAATTTGCTACTATTAGGAAGGAGCCAGGTGGACCTTTTCCCTTGTTTAATACCATGTTTCAACGAATGTATAGGAGACTACAAGACCCCTATTTAGTTGCTGAAAATAGTGTCGTTCAAGCCTACTTTAGAGTTATAGACCCCCTGCTCGGCTTATTCCTACAAAGGACTTATCAGCCAGCAGATATTGATTCTCTATCTAAAGTTTACCATTTGGCTATCAAGCTGCAACAACAAATTAGTTCTCAACAAGGAAGTTTGGGAGGAGATTTCCCTTCAATAGGATATCAGATGCATAGCCCAATCCCTCTATTCAATACTATCCCGAGAATGTCTCCTTCCCATTATGGACCTATGTCTGAATTGCAAACTCAACCACCTATTCCATTCTTTCCTAATGGAACTCCTGACTTCTTCCAACAACCACAGGTTCCTCAAAGTTCTCATGGTCATCATAATCGAATTGGAACACCAAATCATGGTGGTCAGTCACCTGTTGCTAAGAGTGTGGAAAGTGAAAAGACAGTTCAACTTACAAATGAGGTAAAGACCTTGAAGAAAACACTGTCTCAAGTTACAAATGGCATGGCTCAACTTAGACTAAACCCTTCCCAAAACCAAGGTAATTATCCTAATTAGAGCAATAACAATCAAGGTAATTATCAGAATCATAACAATTACAACCAAAGGGGTTATCAAGGCCAAACCTCCTCTAACCAAGGCTATCAAAATCAAAATAGAGGATATAGCAACAACCAAAAATGGAATACAGGGCCCAACAATGGTGGAGTTTCCCACAATTATCAAGCTAGTGAGGACATGACACATACTGCAAATGTGGTTGACCTCAATTTTATGACTAATTGGTGTAGGTTGCATGATACTGCCACTCACTCCAAGGTAAACTACCTTGAAATGGAGAAAGTTTTCAAGATGGCACAGGTAGATGCCTAAACATTCCAGGGGATTCAAATAAAGAGAGTGGCTTAGTAGATACAGCAATGGCTTATGACCTCTTTGAGGATGAACCTTCATTCACAATGCAAAGTGAGAATGAACCTGAGGAAGATTCATATGATTCCCAAGCCTTTCAGACAAAGGGAGGACACTTCCTAAGAAATCATAATAAGGGTCCATTCACCTCATCAGCGCCACCTAATCACATGGTGCTTTTGAATCAAAGTGCTGATAATAACCCTCCTCCACCAAAAGGCCCGCCTGACTTCCATAACAAGGGTAATTCATCTAGTGTTTTCAAAGGTAGTGCAAGTTGTAATACAGAATTTGATATTGTTTCTGAGATGCAAAGGCAGAAAACCTCTTTATCATATTTTGGCATCCTAAAGTGGTGCCCTGCTCAACAAGAGATAGTGTTGAAAGCTTTGGAACAAGCTGATAAATCAAAAGGGAAAAACAAGGTGGCACTTCCTGTAGACATTAACATAGCCTTGTACAGAAGCAAGGTAGGTACTCCACCATTTCTTTTGAGTTTAAGAATTTGTGGGAAGAACCTACATAATTGTCTGTTAGATTCAGGGGCTTTAGGCAATGTTATGCCATTTTCCATATGCAAGAAGTTGGGATTGAACCCTATTCAAACAAACAAGAGGGTCATCCAAATTGACAAAACGGAGGTTAATGTAGTGGGAGAGTTGAGAAACATACATGTGCAAATAGGGTTAGACCCTAGGGTTCAAACCAACATAGACATTCAAGTAGCAGACATTCCTTAGACCTATGGTATGTTGTTGAGTAGAGATTTGATGAAAGGTATAGGGGGATATCTCTCCCTCGACTTTTCACATATGTGGTTACCATGGAGGGGAATTCCCACATATATTAGGATTGAAAGTGAACCCTGCCTCAAGAATATCATTACTGAATATGATTTCCCTAATGAGGTAGCCTATTTCGAAACTAGGATAGGGGTTTATAAAAGAGAGGAAATTTTAACCTTTTCTGTTCTTGATCCTAAAGAACTACCAATACAAAATTTCTTTGATTCTGTGATTAATGAAAACCAACAAGAATTGATCAAGAAGCTACAACAGGATCAGCTGGTCTTAGGGGAAGATACCAATCTACAGAATCTTCTACTCCCTAATTGGTGCAGGGTACATTACCAAAATCATTCTAAATTGACTTGCCAACCCTGCATTGAAATTTTAAATCATGTTTCCCAAGCTGAGGAAGCTAGCTTAAGTCACCCGAGACCATTGCAAATCACTTCTCGTTTGAAGCCAAGGAAGCAATAATGTTAGCCAGGGATAGGATACCTTCAAAGGAAGTTCCTTCTCAAATTGAACCTACCCCAGACACATTTCTGAATTAGCATATTGATGAGGAGAAACCCCAAGGTTTGTTTGACACCCCTACACTCATGAATATACCAAAACCCAAAGGGTTAACCAAAAGCACAAGTGACTGTCAGAAGGATAGCCACAGATTATATGATATATCTATGCAAGAATTGGAAATTACACCTAAGGAACCGGTTGAACACCCATTCCCTATATCTAATGCAAAAGATCAAGTATCCCCACCTCTGGCTCATTCTATCCAAATGCCCACAATAACCCCCCAAGAACCAACCCCAGCTCACGATCAGCTATGGACCCTCACGTTTGATGGATCTAAGTCCAAAACAGGCTATGGTGTTGGAATTAAATTAACTAGCCCAAAAGGGAAGATTTTCTTTGCTTCTTACAGGTTATAGTTTGAATGCACTAACAACGTAGCAGAATATGAAGCTCTAAATTGGGGGATGATGTTCACACATAAGAAGAAATTCATAGCCTTGATGGTCAAGGGAGACTCAAAAATTATTATCAAGCAAGTGTGTAGCCAATACACATGTCACAATAGAAGGTTGGCAGCTTATAGAAATCGGGTATGGAACTTGATTGAAGACTTTGATGCTTTTGGGATTAGCTTAATCCCAAGAGAGGAGAATCAGATAGCCGATTCATTAGCTATTGTTGCAAGCACCCTAGAACCTATGCAAGGCTCCAAGCTTAAGAAATTTTCAGTGGAATTGATTTCCACCCCTGCAGTTCCTAACAATGTCAGGAACTTTCAATTCTTTGATGATGATTAACATATTCTTGCTTTTCTAGCAAGCTTAGATGTTTTTGAAGGACAGATCATTGATGAGTCTAATAGGGATCAAGGGGATTGGAACCTTGAAGATTGTGATACAGAAATGGTCCTCAATTTAAGAAGTGACAATATCCCCAAGGGAATGGCGGCCCTAGAAAGAATCTTTGATTCAGACCCCAGGGCTCGAGAGAAGATATCAGCCGAAGATAAAGGAGGTGAATATGAAATTGTTAACCTAGTTGATTTTGGCCCTGAAAGGAATGTCTACAAAGGGAAATCTTGCCTTAAGCAATCAAAAAAGACATATTGATGGCACTGAAGAAAGATATTGCTGCAATAGCCTGGGGATATAAAGACCTAAAGACATTTGATGCTCCTGTAATGACTCATACTATTCCTTTGAAGCCTGAAGTTAAGCCATTTCAACAGAAATAGCACCCTATCAACGCCTTGATTGAACCATTGATCTTCAAAGAAGTTTAGAAATTGCTTTCTGCAAGGATAATCTTCCCTGTACACCATTCAACATGGGTGGCTAACTTAGTTCCAGTCTGTAAGAAAAACTGAGAGATCAAGCTATGTGTAGACTTTAGAAATTTGAATAGAACCTCAGAAAAAGATAACTACCCACTTCCTTCTCTGGACGAGGTCTTGTAGACTATCAATGGATCTTAGATGATATCATTCTTGGATGGTTACTCTGGATATAATCAGGTAATGGTTAACTGTGAAGACAGAATGAAGACATCCTTCACTACAAAGTGGGGAACATTTGCATACAGAAGGATGCCATTCGGTCTAATAAATGTTGGAGCAACTTTTTAGTGCACCATGGACATAGCATTCAAGGATCTAATTGGTAAATGCATTATTGTTTACATGAACAACCTGACAGTGTTCTCCAAGGATAGACTGAACCACGCTGTAGACTTAGCTAGGGTTCTTGAACGGTGTATCCGGTATGGCGTCTCCCTAAATCCCAAAAAGTGTGTGTTCAGAGTTTCTGAAGGGAAGCTTTTGGGACATGTAATCTCTGAAAGAGGAATATCAATCAATCCAGATCGAGTTGAGTCCATTTTGAAGATCACCAGGCCAGGAAGCAAGAAATAAATGAGGTCTTTCTTTGGAAAGATCAACTTTGTGAGAAATTTTATCACGGGCTTTGCAGAAATCATAAAACCACTAAATGAAATGATGAAGAAAGACTCCAAAACATAATGGAGTGAGGAGGCAAAGGTCACGTTTTCACAGATCAATTGATCCATTTCAAAAGCGCTCGTCCTCACTAGCCCTGACTATTTAAAACCATTCTAGATTTATTCCTTTTCTTTTGAACATTCCTATGCAACTATCCTAACTCAACGAAGAGGAGAGGTAGAGGAGAGGCCAATCGCTTTCATGAGCTCTCCATTCAAAAATGCTGAAGTTAAGTACCCACCTCTTGAAAAACAAGCTTTTGCGCTAGTCTGAGCTATCAAGAAGTTCAAGCACTACATTCTTCGAAGTCAAACTATTGTTGTAGTTCCTAATGTTGCTGTGAAGTCTCTACTTATGCAGAGCAAGCCGGGAGAAAGAAGAGGGAAGTGGATGGCCATTTTACAAGAGTTTGATTTGGAGATATGCCCTATGAAACTTGTTAGAGGCATAGGCCTGTCTAAATCCATGGCTGATGCTGGTAAAAATATTATTTTCCAAAAATACACAACTTAGTCCTTCTCAAACGACCCTTGGTATGCCGATATCATTTGCTTCATGCTCAATAATCGGTGCCCACAGGGAATGAATACAACTCAAAGGAGGACACTGAGAATGAAGAGCTCACATTATATGCTCAAAGGAGGTTTACTATATAGGAAGAATTTCAAGGGAGTGTACCTACAATGCCTTGATCAGAAGGAGGCTAAACATGTGATCACTAAATTTCATGGGAAACACGACATAGGTCATGGGTCTGTAGATTCATTAGCACATCAGATCCTCATATTTGGTTATTATTGGCCATGTGTGTTCAAAGATGTCCATCAGCATGTAAGAACATGTCACATATGTTAGATTTTTGCATCAAAGAAATGCCATCCAGCCATGCCATTGCAGCCTGTCTACAAGATAAGTCCATTTGCCTAGCGGGCACTAGATTTTATTGGGGTAATTAACCCAAACTCTTTTGTAGGACACAAATTTATTATGACTACCATTGATTACTGCACAAGATGGACAAAGGTTGTACCTTGCAAGAACAACACAATAGAGGTAGTGATCAGGTTCCTGACCGAATGCATCACCATTAGGTTTGGAGTACCCTTCGCATTGGTATGTGACAATGGCTCTTCCTTTTCTTCTACTGAGTTCATTTCATGGGCATATGATCACAAAATTGTCTTAAAATATTCTTCAAACTATTACCCACAAGGCAATGGAGTTGTAGAATCAACCAATAAGAATCTTTTAGGGGTAATTAAAAAATTGTTAGAAAACAACCCTAGGGATTGGCATATCCAGCTGAGATTTGCATTATGGGTAGATAGGACTAGGATCAAGGCTGCTTTAAAAATTTCACCATTTAAACTAGTGCATGGACAAGAGTCTATGTTCCCTATTCATTTACAAATACCTATCCTTGAGTTCATGCATAAATTCTACTCTAGTGATGATAGGATAGAAGTAAGATTAGCTGCCCTGTTAAAATTAGAAGAGCAGAGGGATGTCGCCTTGCAACAATTCTTTAGACACCAGGCTGTTGTCAAACGTTGGTTTGACAAAAGAGCCAAAATCAAAGCTTTTAAAATATCAGACCTTGTGTTGCTATGGGATAAAGCTAGTGAAAAGAAGGGTAGCCACCAGAAATTTGATAAGCTCTGGTTAGGTCCTTATCAAATTACAGAGATCCTAGGAGAAAATGCTTTCCGGCTGAGTAGTGTAATGGGAGAACCTGTTCCATTTCCTGTCAATGGATAGTTTATTAAACACTATTTTGAGTCATGAAGTTGGTATCTCTGCTAGGCGGTGCATCTATGTAAATAGTTTCTGCTTGTGAATAGCCTATGTTTGCAAGTAATTCTATTCTTTATGTGAATAGTTTCCTGTTCTTTATGTAAATAATTGGTTTTACTGTTTGTAAATAGTCTGCTGGGTGTTTGCTTGTTCTTCCTTTTCTATCCTTTCGTTTCCTTTGTTGTTTTATTTATGTCTTGTTTGTTCTTTGGGGTTTCTTTGTTCTTTCCATCTTTAAATAGTGGGCTTTTATTTGAAGCATACTTTGGTCATTAGGAGAGAAGTGGTTTACATATTTTCAGGTTTGTTCATTGGGTGATTTTGTCTGAAACTTTTGCTTCATGCCCATTGTCAATAAGAGTTGTGGAAATTCTTGAAATGAGGTGCAAAGTAAATAACCTACATTAGATCCTTTGAATCTGTCATAAATCATCAAGATCATCTCCTTTTGTAATGGTATATTTGTCCTAGGGTGATAGTGTTATAAAATTTGAGTGAAAAATCTAATTTCCCAAGTACTGTTATGAGGTCCATGGTAGTTTTCAACCCAGAAAAGATGTTAAACATCTGACATATTGAAAAAATATATATATGAATGAGGTATCTGAAACTCCAAAAAAAAAAAGCGAAGAGAAAAAAAATTATCTACAAGAAAAGGAGGACTCAATATGAATGGGTGATTCCAGTATCTCTATTAGGGCTATGGACGCCTAGCTAGTAGTAGAGCAATGTTGTGAGAAAACTAGAGGTATCTCCATCGGGGCTATGGATGCCTAACTAGCAGCGGAGCAATGCCCAGGATATCATTGCACAACAGCTAAAGGGAATCAACTCATGTAGCTCAAATCTTGCACATTGTTGTTCGAAAGATGAAGAAAACTTTATAGAAGAGTGATTCACAATCAAGCACACACATAGATTCAGGGGTAGTTATTGTTGATTTACATTTGAGATTCTAGCTCATCCTTGGTTGTTAAAACTAACCCAACTATAGTTGTGATGTTCATGAACTAGGAGTTCAGGGTAGCTGAATCCTTTAATTTTTTGAAATTAGTTAAACCATTTTCCCAGCCGAGTCGCCATTTATTATGGCCTACATAACCACCCCATTTTATTCTGGAACAAAATGGATCCCCCTTCTCTTTTTGGTCTCATTGCCTCTGCTATTTGCTTTGACCTTTGGATTCTTTTGTTTTCCTCTTAATTTTGTCTTTTGTTCTATTTGATTTTGGTTTTGTCTCAAGTTGAGTTGGTTTTCTTCTTGCTAAGAATTGAATGAAATAATCATAAACAATAGTGTATTTTATATGCTTTGAGGACTAATGGAGGCATTTGTTTTGTAGGATTGAATTGCTCATCTGAGGATATCTCTCAAGGAAGTCAGCTGAAGGCATGCCTCAGTCACATTCAGCATAAAACTCCTCAAGAAGAAAGTCACTGGGACCTTTCAGATGTCTTGTTGACTGGTGGCTTGGCTCAGTCTGTTTGAAATCCAAAGGGGGTTTGCATCGCTAAGAAATCTGCCTGACAAGCTGGGAGTCTCCCCGAAATGGTCTGAGATTTCCAAAAGATGGAGATCTCGCTAAGAGAGATTACCTTCGGCATAGGGTCTCGCCAACATGGGAGGTCACACCGAAGAGGGATGTCATTAGGGGGATCTCGTTGGGAAAGATTTGTGTTCGGCATGAGGTCTGGCCGAATAGGGTGAACTCTTGCTTAAATGAAGCGGCATCAGGCAGAGGATCTGAGTTCGTTATGAAGTCCCGATGACCAGGAAATGTCCCACCGAAAGATGTTACCTTTGGGGTAAGGTTGTGGTTTCACCATGAGGTCTTGCTAACAAAACGGGGTCTCACTGAAAGAAGCTCGAGCTCAGGGAGAGTGATTTGCTTTTGACATGAAGTCTTGCCGATCTAAGGGAGTTTCCCCAATGTGATCTCAGCTCACCAAAGGGGGTAGGCCTTCAGCGTAATGTCCTGTTGATAGAAGGAGGTCCCACCGAAATTTTTGAGCTCAGTGAATGATTTTTCCTTCGGCATGAGGTATGGCCAATTAGCATGTGTCTCGCTGAAGGGTGTTCCTTCGATGTAACATAGTGAGCTCGGGGGGATGTCCTGTCGATATGAGATTTTCTCACCAATGGGGAGGATATTGCTATAACTCTTGCTGCCTGACAAAACATCTCACTGACTTGACAGAGTCTCACCGAAATATAATGAGCCCAAGGAGAATGAATGAATTCGGTGAAAGGTCCTGCCAATACAATGAGGTCTCAGCGAAAGGGGAATGCCTTCGGCATGAGGTCTCGCCAAAAAATGGAGATCTCCTCAACATAAGATAAGCTCACCGAAAGATCTTGAACTCGGCAAAATGTCCCACTGACTTGAAGAAGTCTTATCGAGGTAGAAGGGGCTTAAGCTCGGGGAATAAGAATGAGCTTGGAGAAGATCTGAGCAGATGATTAGGGCTCGGGGAGATGTCTTCCCAAGTGCGATGGTCTCGCCATGACTTCTGACCGATAACGACTGTCTTGCCGATAGTTTTGTGTTATCGATATGACTTTTGCAACTCACTAAAAGGTCTTTCCGACTGTCATATGTTACGTCGATAGCTGCTAGGAAAGGCATAATTGCATCAGGGAGACACAATTAGTGTCTCACCGACATGCGATTTAATATGGACCACTTTTGACTGCCCAAAAATCTAGCATGGTGTTTGTTCGCCCAATCGAAAGGAACTACAAGTGATCCATTGACTGATTGACTACCACCTTGAAGAAGACCAATGGAATGCAATTAGTTTGGATTTACTCTATGAATGAGCCGATGGAACACCTTGATGAACAATGGTATGGAGATCTAACAGGGAAGCCGAAAATAGTTTCCAGAAGGGACGGTCAATGGGCAGAAGGATCTGGAGCGGGGAGAAAGGCAGAAAAGAGGAAGAAACTACGAGTCACAGGGATAGCTGTGAGGTCTGTTGGTGAAAGGCAGATCAGTATTAATGGCAATGCTTTAGAGCGTTCAAGTTAGCTCTGCAAGGGAGATCAAAGATGGACATGGAGGTCAGAAGTTAATGTTGTAGTTACAAAAGATCTACAGGTCATTCCCAGAACAATCTTTCACCAACATGGACAGCGGGGATGCCATTCAATGCAACATTAACTCTATCAAAAAGATCTGGGAGCCGAACCTTCTAAAAAAATTGATATTTTTGTAAACCCTAAGACAAGGGCCAATGCATTCTTTTTGGGTACATTTTGTATATATGGCATTTTTTCCTCTTTGTAAAAAGGGGTTAGAAGGTTAGAAAGTTAAAAAAAAAAGTTAGCAGAAATAGAGGAGATAATAGAGTAGACAGGTCTAGAGGTAGATTTTCAAGAATAGGAATTTTTTGAAGGATAGAGGAGATAGAGCTGCATCCTGATTCTTTGTAATGGGAGCTTCTTTTGTCTTCTTAGTTAGGAGTTAGATTCAATAGAAGCCAGTAATGTATATTTCCAGTTTTCTTAGTATAGATGGAAATGATTTGGAGTCAAGGATTCTCTGTACACTGGTGATTGTGCCAAGTTTGTAAATGTTGCTTATTTGTTTCACTAACAATAGAAGCAACCAGATTAAAATCTACTCCATATTGTGTTCCAGAATGGTATTTATCTTGAGTTAATCATTTGATTTGAGAAGCTTTCAAGGAATGAAGTTTGATTTGATGTTTTGTTTAAATAGTGATTTGTAATCTGTTATTGAAATTAGCGCTGTGAATGAATGAAACTATGTGTTAATCACAAGTTAATTTTGTTCTACAATTTTAGTTAGGAATTCCTTGAAAGGCAACAAGTCTGGTTAAATTGGATGAATTAACATTCTTTTATGTTCTAAAGCTTTGATCTATCTTTTTCTGTTTCTTTAAAAACCCCAGTTAAAGTAGGTTTAAATTCATGCTTGATCTTAGAACAATCCACAAGCTCAACACCAACAGGCCCCTTGAACATTAGAATTCACATCAACCATTGAGAAACATCAGCATAGTTGAGAACCAACTACAAAGACCTTGGGAGCTAAGATATCCATGTGTTGTCTTTCTCTTTTAAGAGAAATAGAATAGCAATATTTTGTTTAACTTTTGTTGTGCTATTTTGACTATCAACAAGTAGCACATAGGATGACACCTACAAAAAATGTGGAGTTGCACAAGAAAATACAAGAGTTGTTGAAGAAGGGATTGATCAAAGAGAGCTTAAGTTCAAGTGTGGTACCTATTGTACTTGCACCAAAGAAATATGGAGAATGGAGGATGTGTATAGACTTGAGATCAATCAATAGGATCTATTTTAAGTATAGATTCCCATTGCTAAGGATGAATGACATTATGGACTATTTGAGTGGAGCAAAGTATTTCACAAATATTGATCTAAAGAGTGGATATCATCAAACAGAATTAGAGAAAGAGATGAATGGAAGAATGCATTCAAGACTAATGAAGGATTGTATGATTGGTTAGTGATGCCTTTTTGGATTGACCAATGCACCTAGCACTTTCATGAGATTGATCAACAAGGTGCTAAAGCAATTCTTGGGTAAGTTTTTTATTGTCTTTTTGGATGATATTCTAATTTTTAATAAGACTAGGGAAGAACATTTATGACACATTAGACATGTATTGTAGAGGTAGAGGGAAGAGAAGTTGTTGATAAATTTCAAGAAGTGTAGCTTTATGAAAATAGAATTGGTATACTTAGGTTTTATCATTTTTTCTAAAGGATTGAAGATGGACCCTAAGAAGTTTAGAGAAATTATTGAGTAGCCTAAACTTGTGAACATTTGAGAGGTAATATCACTTCATGGATTGGCTAGTTTCTACCGAAATTTCATTAGGAGCTTTAGTAGCATTTGCACACCCATGATAGAAATAATGAGAGGAGATAGGAAGGAATTTAAGTGGGCATTTGAAGCACAAAGAAGTTTTGAATTATTGAAGCAAAACCTAACAAAGCAACTAGTGTTAGCATTGTCTAATTTTGAAAAAGTATTTCAAGTTGATTTTGATGCCAATGGAAATGCAATAGGAGTAGTGTTGAGTTAGGAAGGGAGACTAATAGCTTATTTTAGTGATAAGTTGAATGAATCTAGAAAGAGATATTCAATTTATGGTCAAGAATTCTATGCCATAATTCAAGCCTTGAAGAAGTGGAGAAATTATTTTTTTCCTAAGGAGTTTGTGTCGTATATTGACCACTAAGCTTTGTAGTATTTGAACAACCAAGGTAAGTTGAACCAGAGACCTATGAGATGGGTTGAGTTATTGCAAAGTTATACATTTGTGTTGAAGCATAGGACTAGAAAGTCAAATAAATTTGCAGATGCATTAAGCAGGAGAAGGAATTTGTTGACAAAAATGAGGATAGAAGTATTGGGTTTTAAAGAACTAAAGCACATATATAAGGATGATCCAATTTTTTCTTAAGCATGGAGAGCATGTAAGGAACCAATAGTGGCAGATAGGAGTTTGTGGTTGGATTATTCCTTTAAAGTAGATATGTTGTTCAAGGGAAATCACTTGTGCATTATGAGGGGTTCAATGAGGGAAAATATAATCAAGGAGAAGCATAGTGGAGGACCAAAAAGACATTTTGGAGTGGATAAGACAATAGCTTTGGTGAGTGAACACTATTTTTGGCCATAGATATATAAGGATGTCAAGAAGTATGTTTAGAATTGTAGAATTTGTCAAGTTACAAAAGGAAGTAGTTAGAATACTAGATTATATGCACCTTTGACAGTACTATAGAGACCTTGGGAAGATGTAAGCATGGATTTCATATTGGGATTACCAAGAACATAAAGAAGATATAATTCTATCATGGTAGTAGTGGAGATATTTTGTAAGATGGCACATTTCATTCCTTGCAAGAAGATTAATGATGTTGTGCATGTTGTTGACCTATTTTTCAAGGAGATAGTAAGATTGCATGGATTACCTAAGAGTATAGTTTTAGACAGAGACACCAAGTTCATTGGATACTTTTGGAGGACATTATGGAAGAAGCTGAAGAGAAACTTGAAGTTCAATTTAGCATATCACCCACAAATAGATGGAAAAACCTAATAAATAGAAGTTTGGGTAACTTGTTATGATGTTTAGTTGTAGAGATGGTAGGAAATTGGGATATAGTTCTATCGCAAGCAAAATTTTCATATAATAACTTAGTAAACTAGAGCATAGGGAAGACACCATTTGAGATTGTGATAGGAATACATCCTAGAGGAGTTTTGGATCTCAGAAACATCAATATGGAGAAATAGAGGAGTGCAGAAGCAGAAGAATTTGCAAGATTCATGGAGATAGTGCATAGTCAAGTCTGAAAACACTTGGAGGACATGAATAATAAGTATAAGGAGTAGGCAGATGAGAAAAGGATACATAAGGAATTTGTTGTTGGAGATGAAGTTATGATATATTGTAATGTCTCCTATTTGGGAATTACCCTAAATCTTCCCCTAGAATCACAAATTTCATTAAAATAAGAATTATAAGATAGCTAGAGATATCACTTACCAATTAAATGCCTCTTAACAAGATAAATCATGATTTAGGTCCTACAATCATATCAGGCAATAATACTATAATTCATAAATTTGATTATTTTTATTAGGGTTAATAATCACACATATGAGTACAAATAGGTAAAATCATCATAACTCATTAGATAAGCCATGGTACATCTATACTTACTTTTAGTATTCAATCACAGTAGGTTTGAATGAGGTAGAATGATAAGCTGGCCCAAAGAAAACCCCACACTAAGGCCAAGAAGAAACACTCACTCTCTTGGCCCCAAGTGGCAATAACATTGGACATCCAACATGGGGTGGTCTACCTAGTGGGGTGATTGTATCTACCCTCCCTATTCATATATTCTTATTCATCCTCTTATTACTTGTGATGTCTCCAACAATCAACTATCATAAAGGTTGGCAAGGAAATCGCAATAGGGTTCCCAAAAATCCTCCTATCTAGGCCCAAGAGTGGACACTCACCCTCTTAGCCACAAGTGGCAGGCACATTGGACATCCAACATGTGGTTCTACTTAGATGGCAATCTCGTATTTTTTCCCCTTCCTTGCATTTCCTCTTCTCCTGCACATGATTGCTTGTTGGGCTATTAATGATTTAGAATATGCATTTCACATTATCACACCACAATTATTGATTTTTTTCTTCATACTCATTAAAGAATCACAATTACTTATAAGACTCAATAATTGTTGCAAGCATCATTATTGAATAATCATGAATAACATATATATAGTTATAGTTATTTTTGAATGATTTTCTAGTAATCATTTAATATGAACTTATTTATATACATGTAATGGTATTCCATTCTTTTATTATATCTGTTGCAATACTCAGAAATACATTCTAGAATTCCTACTTATTTTCCCTCCATGATCTATTCATTTATTCAGACTTCTTCATTTCTATCCCTTTGATTCTCTCAATAAATCTATCAATCTCCCTTTTTATATCTATTTCGTGCCTCTTCACAAAGGAGGCAATTATTCACAAGAAGTCAGCCTCATGAAGGGTCATTGCTTTACCCACTTTAATCGTTGTCTTAAATTTAAATTATAATTGGTGCACTTTGATTTTCACTACCACCCCCATCATTGGATCAATGTCCTTAGACTATTTCAAAAGTAATATTTATGCCTTGACTAAAGGAGGTTGGCCATAATAATATATTAATTTGATTTAATTTCTATTTTAAGGTAGCGCTAAAACAATAAGGTTGACCATCATATAGCAAGGGTGTAAGGGGATTTGAGGGCTGGTATATTTACTCAGTAGGGATAAAAATAGGACATCATAGTCCACCCTACCTAAGATTGATTTTCCTCAAGCAATCACCAATTAAGAAGTTACCAAGATCCCACATCAACCTTGTAGATTTGTAATTCTCAAACATTGTTCTCTTTTTTTTTGAATGATATTAATTTTTGTGGTGACACTTTGGTATATTTAGGAATTGAAACTTTAGTCAAGGATGGCTGCAAGTTTCTTCTTTTCTCTCTCCAAGGCCCTTTGAGCTCTTTGGAGAAGTTGCATTCACTATCTTTCATCCCTCAAGCTAGCAGGAACGATGCTCAGATACCAATTATAATGTCCCCTATTTGGGAATTACCCTAAATCTTGCCCTAGAATCACATATTTTAATAAAATAAGAATTGTAAGATAGCTAGAGGTATCACTTACCAATTAAATGCCTCTTAACAATATAAATCTTAATTTAGTTCCTACAATCATATCGGGAAATATTGCATATGCATATATAACTCATAAATCTAATTATTTCTATTAGGGTTAATAATTTCACATATGAGTAAAAATAGGTAAAATCACCATAACTCATGAGATAAGCCATGTTACATCTATACTTATGTTTAGTATTCAATCACAATAGGTTTGAATGAGGGAGAATGATAGGTTTTCCCAAAGCAAAGCACACACTAAGCCTAAGAGTGGACACTCGCCCTCTTGGCCCCAAGTGGCAATAATGTTGGACATCCAGTATGGGGTGGTCTACTTAGTGGGGTACTTATATCTACCCTCCCTATTCATGTCTTCTTATTCATCCTCTTATGACTGGTGATTTCTTCAACAATCAACCATTGTAAAGGTTGGCAAGGAAATCGCAATAGGGTGCTTGAAAATCCTCCTATCTAAGCCCAAAAGTGGACACTTTCCCTCTTGGCCACAAGTGGCAGGCACATTGGACATCCAGCATGTGGTGATCTACTTAGATGGTGATATCATATATGTTCCCCTTCCTTGCATTTCCTCTTCTCCTCCACATGATTTCTTGTTGGGTTATTAATGATTTAGAATATGCATTTCACATTATCACACTGCAATTATTGATTATGTTCTTCATACTTGTATTAAAGATTCATAATTACTTATAAGACTCAATAATTGCCACAAGCATCATTATTGCATAATCATGAATAACATATATATATAGTTATTTTTTATTGATTTTCCAGTAATAATTTAATATGAACTTATTTATATACATGTAAGGATATTCCATCTTCTGATTATATCTAGGTTGCAATACTCAGAAATACATTCTATATTTCTTACTTATTTTCCCTCCATGATCTGTTCTTTTATTCATACTTCTCCTTCATTTCTATCCCTTTGATTCTCTCCTCAATAAATCTTTTGATCTCCCATTTTATATTTATTTCATGCCTCTTCACAAAGGAGGCGATTATTCACAAGAAGTCGGCCTCGTGAAGGGTAGATGATTTTTCCACTTTAATCACTGTCTTAAATTTAAATTATAATCAATACACTTGGTTAATTTTTGTTGCCACCCCCCATTATTGGATCGATGTCCTTAGACTATTTCATAAGTACTATTTATTCCTTGACTAAATGAGGTCAACCATAATAATATATTATATAGATTTAATTTTTATTTTAAGGTAGCACTAAAACAATAAGGTTGGCCATCATATAGCAAGGGTGTAAGGGGATTTGAGTGCTGGTGTATTTATTCAGCAGGGGAAAAAATAGGACATCACATATATCTCAAGAAGGAAATATTTCCAGTAGGAACATGCAATAAGCTAAAGATGAGGAAGTATGGACCATGTAAGATTCTCAAGAAGTTTGATTCTAGAAATACATATTGAGTAGAGTTACCAGAGACACTTGGTATATCACCCATTTTCAATGTTGCATACATCTATGAGTATAATAAAAGGAAGCCAAATGGTAGTAATGGAGGAGAGAGTTTGAAGGAGCAGTTACCACATCAACCACTGGAGGAAATTGAATAGACCTTGGATACTAGAACTGAAAGGAGCACTAGGATAAACAATACAAGGAGTATTTAGTGAAATGGAAATGCAATCCAATGGAAGATTCATCATGGATTTCTCAGGCTGAGGTGGACCACTTTGGTTTTCCTCTAGCCCTTGAAAAGTGAGGGACTCACTTTTCTTTCAACCCCACGTGTCTGATGCAGGAGCATCCCTAGTTGTAAAGCAATCATGTATCAACCAAAAACATTTCTTTTCTTGCATTTCAATTTGTAGTTGTCTCAGCAGTTCATTCCACATTTTACTGCATTATCATTTCTTAGCTCGTGAAGCGGGATATAGCTTCTACACGAGGTCATCTACATTATATCCAAATTTCAAGAAGTTTGCATTTGTTTGCAAAAAATTATTGCTCTTAGAGTTAAATTGTCAATTCTCACATAGAGCATTTGGGACCTATCTAGCTCAAGCTTGTTGTGTAGACCCATTCTAGAGTGTGTAGATCTTAATGGAATATCATACAAGGCTTTTAGGTCCAAGGGAAACTATCTTGGAGATCCACAATGTGTTTCATCTCACGATGGGTTATCTTTTTAGCTTCTTGGTTGACTTACATATTTGATCATTGATTGGGGTTTGTAAACCCTTGTGGTTGACACAAACCATTTTTGAAGTTGGAGAATCATATTTAAGATCATTTGCAACACATTGAAAGTAGTACTTCATTTATTTCATAGATAGACCGTTCGAGATAGGAAGTTAGATCCGATTATCAAATAAGGTGTTGTGCCAATTGTAATGTCTTGTAATACCCTTGTGATGGGCCTGTGATCCCTAGCTATTCCACATATGAGGCATATGATGCATGTAATATTGTCAACTTCTGATTCAATAAAGATCTATGTTTGCTGAGTATTTTTTTGTGTTATTCTGTTGTGTTTTACTCTAAGTTGCACGGTTGGACAGTCCCTTTCTAGACCCTCCATTTGTGACTACACCATAAAGTAAGAGTCTTTGTTGTTGTTTGTTGTGGTACAAAGTGTGCTCCACATCAATGCATGTCATTATCTATTCTAGTGTGAAAGAGAAGTTCATTAATCCATTTGTACTAGTTATTGATCCCAACAAGTTTCCTTCAATCCTTGGGAGATAAATGCGAGGGAAAATTGCAAGTAACCAAATAGTTAGAAATATTATCAAACCAAGGATTTTTAATAGATATTGAAAATAATTTCTCATAGAGATAGGTATCATTAACTAGAACTTGTTTATCAATAAATTTGAAAATCAAGATAGAAAGTCTCCAATAACATTCTCATGAATAGGTTTTTCAAGTATACTGATATCAAATTCTTGTAATAATAACAACCATATAATGACACTCCTAGTTACAATGGATTCATATATTAATAAATGAATTGTAGAGTGACAATTATGAACAAATACTATATATATTATAGTATAATGATGGAACTTATTAATGACATAAAAAATAGCTAAGAATTCTTTTTTGTAGCTTTATAGTTTACTTTCACACCCATGAATGATTTTATTAAATAATAGATAGAATATAAGAATGTACCATCCTGTTGTCCTAACACAACCCTCATTGAGGTGTTAGAATCATTTATGTGAATATGAAATGGAATATCCTAATTTGACTCTCATAGTACCATTGTGGTTGTAAGCTTTTTCTAAATGGCATCAAAAGTGTGTTGACATTATTTTCTCCAAGAGAAATCATTATCCTTCCCTAGAAAAATTAAAGTTGTGAAGCAATCTTACTACAATATTGAATGAATCTTCCATAATATCTTTCATGTCCTAAGAAACTATAGACATATTTTTTACATCTGAATACAAGGAGGTCTTGAATAATTTATACCTTATCGGAATCAACTTCAATACCTTTAGTAGAGATGTAATGATCCAATATTAAACCTTCATGTTGGATTTCAGTTGTGTTTATGGTTTGTCCTTGATGACAAAATCTTTTTCAGTTGGTTCTTTATGTTGACAGTCTCAAATTGGATCTTTATGCTTTATCATGGTACATATTTGTCATTTATTTATGGTACTGATCAGTTTGAGCTTCATGCAAATACAGGTTATCCTATTTGTAAATGTAATTGGGTTATGGTATTGGTTTTCAGATTCAAGGCTCTTTTCAATTTTAGAATTTTGAACTTGGTACTTCACACGTTCAGGTATAATGATTCATTGTTTACTCAGTTTTGGTTTGAGTCAGTATATCATTCATGATCATGGCACATATGTGATTCATGCACTTTTACATGTGACATTGTAAAAGTCATATTTGTTTAAAGTCATCTTTATGGAAAATTGGCTAGAAGTTAATTGACTTGGGTGAGCTTGTCTTGATAAATGACTTTGATTAAAATCATATTTGATTCGTGCTTAATGTTTATTAGCCTTAATTAAAATTCATTAGAAAATGACATGGCTTCCACCCTTTGATAATTGTTGCTCAATGGTTATATTGTGGTCAACTTTGTGGAAAAGTCTTCAAGTCAAAAATAATTTGGTCAGCATCTACTTAACCCTATTGGGTTTCTCTTAGCAATGTTCAATGGCATTTTATTTGGCTCAATTTGAATGATATTCATCATGTGTTGATAGCATGATTGAGAGGTAATTATATAGTCGACATTTTGAGAATCATTGACTAATTATGGGTTACTTGGTGATTCAACTCTTAGCATGCTATACATGATGGTTATAAAGTGGTCGGCATTTCCTTTGGACAACGAATTTAGTCATCTTTGAAATTGATCATTATTATTTTTCTTGACTTAGTGTGGACTTCAAGTCACTCTTCATTTCAACAAAGTGATTCAAATGAAGTGAAAGTATGTTAGGGAAAACTTTTTGAAGTCATTTTCTTTGCAAGGGTATGGAACCCTAACCAGCACCACCTTGGAGAAAGTCTATATGTTGTTTCTTTCATTGAATTCTTTGTTGTTATTCTTATTCCAGTTGGATGTAATGATTCTGTCAGGAAGAAAGGCATCAATGGCAGTTGGCACTGGACAGTTATCAGGTTTTGTTAAGGCTCATTTCATTAGTTTGATTCTTGCTTCAAATCAGGTATTTTCAATTATTTGGTTACAGCCTTGTGTTTTTTTTGTCAGTATATGTTACCTGGCAGATTTATGCATTTTTTGCTTCTTGTATATCACTTTGTGGCTGAAGACATTTTGCATGAAATGGATTCGTGGGTTGTTGGAATCTTTCTGTCAGGATATCATGTATTTCTCTCTATTTCCTCTTCACCGTTATCTGGATCTTGAAAGAGTTGTTTGTTTTGATTATTGGATTCATAATGATATGGAATCGGTTACATTTCTTGACAAGCTTTGGCTATGAAAATTGTTTTTTTGTTTTATCAGTTTTGGTAATTTGTGTGAAAATAAAAGATACCCTGATAGATAATTATTATTCTTGCATTGAGGGTTTATGGTTTTCAGCTGGTGGGCAATTGTGGTTCTTAAAAAATCTTCCAGTTTCATTATTGACCCATTACATTCATTACAAAACTTGACAGATTCAGCATAATGATTTTCTAAAAATAGTATCAAATGGGTATTTTGTTTTAATGAAGTTCTAGGTTTTGTAAAAAGCGTTTGCATATTTGGAAAGGGACTTTGATTTATCCTTGTCGGATTTTAATTGTAGCCTATTGCACAGGCGTTTCTCTTGTTATTCAATCTTCTACAGACATTTATTCTTTGGGTTCAATTTCTAAAAAGAGAATGGGGTTTCAGATTCCTTTTTGACCTCAAATTCTTTGAAGACTTTCTTTGGTAGACATACTTGTAAACATATATTTAAATATAGTGTTGTGAACACTATGAGTTTTCTGGTTGTCATTCTGAGATATTGTTACTAGTTGTATCAAGAAATAATTTGTAAAAAGCTTTGTTATACAAAAATTGAAAAATATGTTGTACATAAAAGTTGTAATTCTTCTCTATGTAACATTTTAAGGATTCAATATTTGGATTCTTAGGGTAATAGGTAGACGAGAAAACTGAGTTTTATGATCTTAACTAAAAACAGAAAGATCCTCTAAGATATTATTATTGTTCAAAAATATAATTTGAGGGGTTGGTGCTCCTTGAGATTGATATCTTTAAATGAGGGGTTGGTGCTCCTTGAGTGGGTGCTCAAAAATTAGCCTATAAGGCATTGTGAACAGTGGATTAAAAAGATTAAGCCTGCAAGGCATTTCAGGAGTGGTTTTTATACCCTAGGAGGGTTTTCCACTCGACAATATCTCGTGTCTCTTTGTTCTTTTATGGTCTTACTACTTTACTAAGTTGTTACTATTTTGTTCACTGTTTGGTTATTACTTTTCCCAATTCTATTTATGAATGATTACATTCAACTCATGAATGCATTAATCATTGTAATACTGAGATCAAATCTGAGCTATGGTTTAATTTTATGAAAATTGTTTAAATTAGTTAAGACACTGATTCACTCCCCCCTCTCAGTGTCATTTTCACTCCAACAATTGGTATTAGAGCCTAGGGTCCTCTGATAGGTATAAACCACCTAGGATTGATCCTAGTCTTGGAGTCTATTTTTAATGGCACAATCTCAAGAAGGAGCTTCTCTAACTAGAGCTCCATTATTTGATGGAATGGATTATGTGTTCTAGAAAATTAGAATGGAAGCATTTCTTGTTTCTTATGATGTTGATGTTTGGAGCATTGTGTTAAATGGGTACAATGTTCTAGCCACAATACCCACAGATCCTGCTGAGAAAAAAGGTATGAAACTAATGCCAAAGCTAAGCATGCCATCTTGTGTGGTTTAACTAGAGATGTGTTTATTAAAGTCATGCATTGCAAGGTTTCTAAAGAAATCTAGGATAAACTTGAAACCATATATCAAGGGAATGAAAAATTCAAACTGTCAAAAATCATTACTCTCAAACATCAGTTTGTGGAAATGAGAATGAAGGATGATGAAAAAGTGGTTGAATATTTTCTAAGAATTGATGATGTTGTCAATGCTATGAAAGGATTAGGACAAGAGATTAAAGAGTTTGATGTGGTTACAAAGGTCATTATAACCTTACCAACTAAATTTGAATCTAAGGTTTCAGCTCTTGAAGAAAAGAAACATTTTGATCAGCTTACCTTAGATAGTCTGTAGGGAATTCTTACTGCCTATGAAATGAGAAGTAGAAAAAATAACTCAACAGGAAAAGAAACTGCCTTTAACACTGAAAAGAAAGAAAAAGATGAAGTTAGTGAGTCAGAGTTGTCTGATTCTAAAGAATCCCATTTTGTTAGAAAACTTAAAAAGGGATTAGGAAAATATAAGGGAAAACTTCCCTTTAAATGCTTTAACTGTGGTAAAATAGGTCACTTTGCTGCAAAGTGCCCCTATGATGATCAAATCAGTGACAATGGGAAATCTAGAAAACAGCCTAAGAAGGCCTTTAAACCTAAACGAAATTTCAATTTCAAAAAGAAGAAGAGTTTGTTTAGTAAAGATGAAACTGACATTGAGTCTAAATATTTATCAGTAGAAGAAGATGAAACCTTGTTCATGGCTGGATTACTTAGCAAGAAGATTCAAACACCATTGATATTGAAGAAGGTGAAGTAGATCTTGAAAGTGAACTGAAATGTGCTTTAAAAGAGGTCAAAAAACTCAAAAAACAAGTTCTTGCTCAAGAACATAAACCTAATCAAGAAATAGTCTCTCTAAAAACTTAGCTTGAAGAAGCTAAAAGAGTGAGGACTGTCTTCGAGTGACTATAAGCTGCAAAGATCAAGAAATTCAAAAATTGGAACAAGAAGTAGTCTATCTTAGAAAGGAAATTGAAAAATATGAAAGCACTTTAAAACTTAATGAGATGCTCAGCAAGCAAAAGATGTATAAAGATAAAACCAATGTTGGTTTTGAAAAGGGTGAATGCTCAATTGATAATGCAAAACAAAACGCCTCTTCTGAAATCAAGGGTTCAGGTCCAAATCACTCTGAATCTGGTAAGAATCATGTTCAATCCTTAAAAAGTAATAGAACATCATACAGATTCAATCCCTTCTTCTATGGTTACTGCTTTTTCTACAACAAATTTGGCCATAAAGTGAGTTCTTGCAAGCTTATGAATCCTAGAATACCTAGGTTTGGTCTTAAGCAATACTATGGTTTTGTTAAACATATCAGATGTTTTAAATGCAATGCTTTGGGGCACTCTGTCAAACAGTGCAAAGCTGATCTACAATTTAAACAGCAGAAAATCAAAAAGGTTTGGAAGCCTAAGAATGTTAACAACATTGAGCAAACTATGTTAGTCCAAACTACCTTTTATTCCAAGAAAAGGACTTATGGGTCCTAGACAGTGGATATTCTAACCACATGACTAGTGAGAAGGATATATTCATAAACCTTGAAGATTGTGTAGGTGGATATGTAAAGTTTGGTGATAATTTTGGAATACAAATTAAAGGTAGAGGTTCACTTCTTCTGAATGAGGACACCCCTATCTATAATGTGTACTATGTGGAAGGTCTTAAGCACAATCTTCTAAGTGTTAGTCAAATCTATGATAGTGGTTATCATATTTTTTCACTTTGCAAGGATGTGAGATTAAAAACAAGCTTGGAAAGTTTGTTGCAGCTAGAAGAAGAACTAAGGAAATGTTTACAATCTTCTTGACACATCAAGCAATGACAATAATCAAGGTATGTGTCTAATGGGCCAAATTGAAGAAAGTTGTTTATGGAATAAAAGATTAGAACACATAAATTTTGAAAATCTAGTTAGAATTAGTAAAAATAACAATGTTAGAGGTTTACCAGTCCTTAACAAGCCAAAAAATTTTGTATGCAAAGAATGTTTAAGCGGTAAACAAACTAGAGTCGGTTTCAAAACAAAAGAACATTCTTCATCAAAACCTTTACAGCTAGTGCATACAGATTTTTGTGGACCAACTATAACAAGATCTATTAATGGTGAAAAATACTTCATGCTATTTGTGGATGATTACACTAGAATGTTTTGGGTCACATTTCTTAAGCACAAATCAGAAGCTTTCGAAAGGTTCAAAATCTTTCGTAAAATGGTTGAAAAGGAATCATATCTGAAACTCAAATGTCTATGATCTGACAAAGGAGGTGAGTTCACCTCTCAAGAGTTTATTGATTACTGGAACAACATGGTATTAAAAGGTAGTATGTTGCAACTAAAACACCTCAACAAAATGGGGTAGTTGAATGTAAAAATAGAACTGTAAAAGAAATGGCTAGAAAATGCTAGATGAAGCTAAGTTGCCCAATATGTACTGGAAAGAAGTTGTTCATACAGCTGTATACATTTGAATAGAGTACAACTTAGGGTGAAATCTAAACACACCCCTTATGAACTATGGTATGGAAAAACAACTTCTGTGAAGTATTTTAAAAATTTTGGAAGCAAATGTTTTATCAAGAAAGATGATGATAACCTTGGCAGCTTTCAATAAAAGAGTGGTGAGGGTATCTTTTTGGGATACTTAACTCATAGTAAAGCTTATAAATGTCTTAACAAAAGGCTTAATAAGATTGTTGTAGTTGTTAATGTAAAATTTGATGAAAGACCACATTTAGATGCTAAACCTTTGCAGGATAATGAGGAAGGACTTGAACTTGAAATAAATTTAGAAGGAACTGAAACAGCAAAGCCTAATGTTGAATCAACAAGCCCTAAAATTGAAGAAGCAAATCTTGAAAAGGGTGTATCAAAAAATCCTTTAAAAACCCTTGCTAAATATCACCCCAAAGATTAGATTATTGGGGATAAAAATGCAGGAGTTCAAACTAGAAGAAAGGCTGCAGAATATGATGAAAAGGCCCAAATAGATTTTTGTTTAGTTACTCAGTTTGAACCTAAAAATTTTAATGAAGCTCTCACAGATTTATGTTGGCTAAATGCTATGCAAGAATAAATTGATCAAATTGAGAAAAATCAGACTTGGGAGTTAGTCCCAAGACCAGATGACAAGAATGTCATTGGAGGAAAATGGATATACAAAAATAAGCTTGATGAAAATGGCAATGTTGTTCACAACAAAGCAAGATTTGTCTGCAAAGGCTATGCTCAACAAGAAGGTATTGATTTTGGTGAAACCTTTGCACCTGTTGCCAGACTAGAATCTATTAGAATATTCTTGGCTTATTCTATTTATAAAAACTTCACTGTTTATCAAATGGATGTCAAAACTGCCTTTTTAAATGGCTACTTAGATGAAGAGGTCTATGTAGAACAGCCTGAAGGATTTATTTGCAAAGATAAGCCTAATCATGTTTACAAGTTAAAAAAGGCCCTCTATGGCTTAAAACAAGCACCTAGAGCTTGGTACTCTAGGCTAGACAGTCATTTGATTTCTAATGTCTTTGTTAGATGAGGTGTTGACAACAATCTTTATGTTACAACTGAAGGTACTGATATTCTAGTTGTTGAAATTTATGTTGATGACAATATCTTTGGCTGCAATAATGTTACTTTGAGTAGAAAATTCTCTCAGATTATGGAATCTGAGTTTGAAATGTCAATTTTGGGAGAATTAAATTTCTTCTTGGGTCTTCAAATCTCTCAACTTGAAAATGGCATATTTCTCTCTCAAACCAAGTATGCCAGAGAGATGCTTAAGAAATTTCAAATGAATGAATTCCATACAATTACCACTCCAATGGTTACTAGATGCAAACTTACTAAGGTTGATGATTCTCCTGATACAAATTAAACTGAATATAGATCACTGATTGGCAGTCTGTTATATTTAACTGCTTCTAGACCTGACATAATGCAGGCAATTTGCACAATTGCACGGTTTCAAGCATCACCTAAAGAATCTCATGTTACTGTCATTAAACGGATCTTTAAATATATTCAGGGCACTCTTGATTATGGTCTTTGGTATCCTAGAAGCAATGATTTTTCATTAATTGCATATACTGATGCTGACTAGGCTGGTTGTTTGGATGATAGGAAAAGCACCAGTGGTGTTGCATTCTTTCTTGGTGATCGTTTAGTGGCATGGCACAACAAGAAACAAGAATTTGTTTCTCTTTCCACTGCTAAAGCAGAATACATTACTGCCACTTCATGTTGTACTCAAGTTCTTTGGATGAGTCAAACTCTATTAGATATGGGTATTGAAATTCCTAAACCTGTTTCTATTCTATGTGATAACACAAGTGCGATAAATATCTCCAAAAATCCTATTATGCACTCTCGCACTAAACACATTTCTATCAAGTTTCATTTTCTTCAAGAAAAGGTACTAGCTAATGAAGTCTGTTTACAATTTGTTGGCTCACAAGATCAAGTGGTTGATGTTTTTACTAAGCCCTTAGCTAAAGAATTATTTGAAAGGCTGAGACTTCCATTGGGAGTTATTTCTCAATCCTTACTTCTCTAATTTACCAAGCATCTGCTTAGGGGGAGCAGCTTATGAGTTTTATTCACTTACAACTCTCCTACAAATATGGTTGTTGCTCTGTTACTCTTTTTGCAGCTGATTCTCATGGTATTTTGGTTGGCTTCTTAGTTGTGTTTCATGGCAATGCACATTATTCTCTTCTATCCTTTGTCATTGAGGCAAAAAGGGGGAGAGTCATTTGTGTTTTTCCATCAAGGACAAAGGGGGATTTTGTTGGATTTCAGTTGTGTTTATGGTTTGTCCTTGATGACAAAATCTCTTTCAATTGGTTCTCTTTGTTGAAAGTCTCAGATTGGATCTTTATGCTTTATCATGGTACAAATTTGTCATTTATTTATGGTACTGATCAGTTTGAGCTTCATGCAAATATAGGTTATCCTATTTGTACATGTAATTAGGTTATGGTATTGGTTTTCAGATTCAGGGCTCTCTTCAGTTTCAAAATTTTGAACTTGGTACTTCACATGTTCAGGTATAATGATTCATTGTTTACTTAGTTTTGGTTTGAGTCGGTATATCATTGATGATCATGGCACATATTTGATTCATGGTACTTTTACATATGACTTTGTAAAAGTCATATTTGTTTAAAGTCATCTTTATGGAAAATTGGCTCGAAGGTAATTGACTTGGGTGAGCTTGTCTTGATAAACGACTTTAATTAAAATCATATTTGATTTGTGCTTAATGATTATTAGCCTTACTTAAAAGTCATTAGAAAATGACATGGCTTCCACCCTTTGATAATTGTTGCTCAATGGTTATATTGTGGTCAACTTTGTGGAAAAGTCTTCAAGTCAAAAATAATTTAGTCGGCATCTACTTAACCCTATTGGGTTTCTCTTAGCAATGTTCAATGGCATTTTATTTGGCTCAGCTTGAATGATATTCATCATGTGTTGATAGCATGATTGAGAGGTAATTATATAGTCGGCATTTTGAGAATCATTGACTAATTATGGGTTACTTGGTGAGTCAACTCTTAGCATGCTATACATTATGGTTATAAAGTGGTCAACATTTCCTTTGGACAACGAATTTAATCATCTTTGAAATTGATCATTATTATTTTTCTTGACTTAGTGTGGACTTCAAGTCACTCTTCATTTCAACAAAGTGATTCGAATGAAGTGAAAGTATGTTAGGGAAAAAATTTTGAAGTCATTTTCTTTGCAAGGGTATGGAACCCTAACCAGCGCCACCTTGGAGAAATTCTATCTGTTGTGTCTTTCACTGAATTCTTTGTTGTTATTCTTATTCTAGCTGGCTATAACGATTCTATCAAGAAGAAAAGCATCAATGGCAGTTAGCATTGGACGGTTATCAGATTTTGGTAAGGCTCATTTCATTAGTTTGATTCTTGCTTCAAATCAGGTATTTGCAATTATTTGGTTATAGCCTTGTGTTGTTTTTGTCAGTATATGTTATCTGGCAGATTTATGCATTTTTTGCTTCTTGAATATCACTTTGTGGCTGAAGACGTTTTGCATGAAATGGATTCGTGGGTTTTTGGAATCTTTTTGTCGGGATATCATGTATTTCTCCCTATTTCCTCTTCACTGTTATCTAGATCTTGAAAGAGTTGTTTGTTTTGATTATTGGGCTCATAATGATATGGAATCGATTACATTTCTTGACAGGCTTTGGCTGTGACAATTGTTTTTTTGTTTTACCAGTTTTGGTAATTTGTGTGAAAATAAAAGATGCCCTGATAGATAATTATTATTCTTGCATTGAGGGTTTATGGTTTTCAGCTGGTGGGAAATCATGGTTCTTAAAAACTCTGCCAGTTTCATTGTTGACCCATTACATTCATTACAAAACTTGACAGATTCAGAATAATGATTTTCTAAAAATAGTATCAAATGGGTATTTTGTTTTAATGAAGTTCTAGGTTTTGTAAAAAGCATTTGCATATTTGGAAAGGGACTTTGATTTATCCTTGTCGGATTTTAATTGCAGCCCATTGCACAAACATTTCTCTTGTTATTCAATATTCTACAGAAATTTATTCTTCTGGTCCAATTTCTAAAAAGAGAATGGGGTTTCAAATTCCTTTTGACCTCGAATTATTTGAAGACTTTCTTTGGCAGACATACTTGTAAACATATATTTAAATATAGTGTTGTGAACACTGTGAGTTTTTTGGTTGTCATTATGAGATATTGTTATTGGTTGTATCAAGAAATAATTTGTAAAAGGCTTTGTTAAACAAAAACTGAACAAGATGGTGTAGAGAAAAGTTGTAAATCTTCTCTATGTAATATTTTAAGGATTCAATATTTGGATTCTTAGGGTATTAGATAGATCAGAAATCTGAGTTTTATGAGCTTAACTGAAAATAGAGAGATCCTCTGAGATATTATTATTGTTCAGAAATATAATTTGAGGGGTTGGTGCTCCTTGAGATTGATATCTTTAAATGAGGGGCTAGTGCTCCTTGAGTGGGTGCTCAAAAATTAGCCTATAAGGCATTGTGAACAGTGGATTAAAAAGATTAATCCTGCAAGGCATTTCAAGAGTGGTTTTTATACCCCAGGAGGGTTTTCCACTCAGCAATATCTTGTGTCTCTTTGTTCTTTTATGGTCTTACTGCTTTACTAAGTTGCTACTACTTTGTTCACCGTTTGGTTATTACTTTTCTCAATTTTGTTTATGAATGATTACATTCAACTCATGAATGCATTAATCATTGTAATATTGAGATCAAATCTAAGCTATGGTTTAATTTTATGAAATTTTTTTAAATATGTTAAGACACTGATTCACCCCCCCCTCTCAGTGTCATTTTCACTCCAACACTTCATTCATTAAAATGTGACATTATTTTGACTAAGTGAAAGATTAGTATCCTCACATCATTAAAGAATTCTTTCAAGAGTATTCTTGGGTCCATCATAAGTATCACCATAAACTATGAAATCATCCATGTAAACCTCATTACAATTATGAACTAAATTAGAAAAATACTTAGGACAACTCTTAGAAAATTTATAGGTGCATTACATAATCTAAAAGGTAAAACATTATATGCAATTTTTCCCCAAGGACGTGTAAAATTGCTTTTGTCTTGGTATTCAAGTGCAATCTTGATTTGATTATACCCATTGACACCACCTTAAAAAGAAAAGAACTCTAAAAGATTATTAAGAACATGATCAATAAAAGACAATTAAAAATGGTCTTTTTTAGTTGCTTTATTAAGAGCTTTGTAATCAACACAAATATGCAATTTACCTCCTTTCTTTGGTACCACTACTAGTGGTGAAACCGTTGAAACCTACATTATTTGAATAATTAGTTCCTATTCTATCATGTCATTATCTAATTAAACAATTATATTATTTAATTAATTAATTCATATTCCCTCATATCACTAGCTAGTTAAATGATGATATTCTTTAATTAATTAGTTCATATTCCCTCACATCACTAGCTATATTATTTAATTAATCAGCGTATTTTCAATAACATCGCTAACTAATTAGATAATTTTATTTTAAATTATTCTAAATTTCCTCCACCATCTCAAAAATAAATACATAGCTAAATGCACTCACCTCCTTTCTTTAAATAGGTTCCACTGAATCTTATGGTTGTAACAAATTACTATTTTTAGTTAAATGTAACCTTATCCATTCATTTTAAACAAATTAAATTATGACAATCCATCCTCTCCTAAATCCAAGGAAAATGCTTTAAAACAATCTCCACCAAAGATCTTATCTTCAAATCTCAATTGTTCATCCTCTTAGTGAAAAATATAAATAGAACTTCAAAGATTCCTAATAATCGCATATGTGAATACACAAGTACATTTATTAAAATTTTGAAGCATCTTATGCTGCAAATTTTTTAAGCACATCATTTCACTATAGAAAATTTGTATTCAATGTAGTGTTGAGTATTTTTGTTTGAATTTTATTAGCTCCCTAATAAGAACTTTTGATAATATGGCATGTACCTTGTTATTAATTTATTCCTAGTAGCCACACATAAACATACATTCCATAGACACCTTAACCCACATTCAACTTTTTAAAACATTTACTTATCACTTAAACAAGCACCCAACCCACATAGGTTATTTCCTTTCCTCTTGATAAAATCCTTATTTAGCATTACTCATATCATTTCATGGGATATATCATTTTCAAATCTAGCATCACTACTCACTATCACAATAATTCATAACTTGGTTTTTCAAATTCGTGAGTCTTTCATGTATTTTCTTGTTTTCTTGTATTTTTTCTTGCATGCATGTATCATTTCTTCATGTATATAACACAACATCATCATGGCCCTTATATCATGATGCATCCTTTTGTATACTACAATAAATTTAAGTTGCTCAACACATTTGGAAATTTTGTCAAAATCACCAACATATGCCTATCATCACAATACTCAACTCACAATGGTACAATCATTCCAAAATCTGATTGATTAACTAGCTAGCTAAGGTGAAAAGAACCTCCTTTTGTACTTTTGTACAATTTTTATTGAAGTCTACCCTTTTTTCTCATGTTAATCTCTCAACAATTCACTCATTTTCTTTGAATCCACCTTCCCTCTCAAAAGGGCATCTCTACACCATCCATAATTTATCTTTAATTCATGGAGCATCGTAGATTCAAAATCAATCAATCAATTAAACAATTGATCTACCAGATCCTAGACAAATTTTGAAGGGAATCCTATCCACCATCATCATTTGACCATGATGCTCAATTTTATTTTTTATTTAAAGTTGTAACTCTTTTTAGTCTCAAACAAATTTTAGTCACAACAACACTTTAAAGAGGGGAAAATGCACACATAAAATTTACCTATATATTATTTCTTATATTGCCATGTTTAACACTAATTTCTGACATCATTTTAACACCATATTGGCATTCATCACCATGACAATTACTAAAATTAACATTCCTAACCACATTATCCTATTTTTTAATGAATTAAATAAATTATATTTATATTTAATTAATCCAACACATTTACCATATTGGCATATCACTATCTAATTTATCTAATTCTATTATTTAATTAATTAATTCATATTCCCTAACATCACTAACTAATTTAATATTGTTTAATTAGTCTAATGTCCACTCTCACATTGCTAACTAATTAGTCTAAATTCCCTCCACCATCCCAAAAATAAATAAATGCATAAATCCCTCTTACTTTCAAATAAATTTCACTTCATCTTATGGTTGTAACAAATTATTATTTTTAGTTATTGCAACTTCATCCATTCATTTTGAATAAATTAATCGTGACCATTCATCTTCTCCTAAATCCAAGAAAAATGATTTCAACCAATCTCCATCATAGATTTGATCTTCTAACCTTAACCATTTATTCTCCCACCCAAAAAATTATAAGCAAATCTCCAAAGCTACCTAAAATATGTACCTAAATAGACAAGTACATATTATTTTGAAGCATCCATTTGAGCAACTACACTCCAAATCTTCTAAGCACATTAATTTCACCATGGAATTTGTATTAAGAAAGTATGGCTACGTAATTTTATTTGAATTTAATTATCTTAATTGAAGGGTTTTGTTGGTGCAAAAGAGGAGTCCATTTTCTTGAATTTGTTCCCTTTTTATTTTTAAACTTTGTAGTTATAGTGATGATCATAGGGGAGGGAAGTAAGTATATCTCTCTAATATAGATATCATGTATAGGTCTATCACTATTGAGAGGAGATAGATAATTGATATAAGGCTTCTCACTAGAGTAGTCATTACAGAATATTACTAGAATGGATTTATTAAATGTCTTTAAATACAATGACATATCAAAATATTGCATAAATTTGTGTTTAGTCAACCTTAGGCAAGAAGGGTGAGTGTGGCAAGTCTCTCAAATTTGAATATGATTCAAATGAATCCATGACAAGGAAAACCTTACAAATACAAACTAGTCTTGGGACATAAAAGGGGCTAGACCCTAGTGGATAATGTGTGTATGGAAATGAGTACGAGAATAAATTTAATAAATAAATGAATAGGGAAATGTATAAGACTATGCAAACATATAAATAGACTAAAGGGGTAAGTGTGTAAGAGTTAATTGGATAACGCAAGTTTATGAGTATAAACACAAACTACATCATTTGTCAATAAGTCTATGCATAAATGCACTCTCCTCAAAATAGACATAAGAATAAATAAAACATAGCAAGCATATACAAATTTTACCTTTACAAATATGTAAATTATAATGTACTTAGGGATATGATATTATAATGGATTTAGCTAGATGAAGATGACAACATGTGGCACACATCCCTTAATTTAGTTATAATGGGTCACATGGATAACTTGTGTAATTCATTATATTAGGTGATGAGTAGGCCTTCATTGGGACTAACCTTCCATTGTGTTATCAAGAGGAGGTCTATTTAAAGGAGGTGATTATCATTGTAAGTATATGTATTGATTTTGATATTGTGTTTAGGATTTTTTGGAGATATAGCATGGAGTAGCTTCTTTCATAAGGAATATTGTACAATGTTACCCTATGTCAAGAGTTTATTCTATTTTTGCATATATTGGATATTAGGGCATCTTGGCCCATAGCCATATCTTTTTGGGTATGTGATCTATCTTTGACATTGTATTGTTTCTATTATTATATGTGCAAATCATATGAGTCGTATTAGAGGTTTGATTTGGGCAAAGGTGAGGATAAAACCCTATTTTTAAGTATTTTCCTATATCTTCAAATAAATATGATTTTTTTTATAGTGTACTGACCTTGGAGGATCATATAAGGAATCTATAGTCTAAAAATTAGAATTTGATCAATATGTAGTGAGTTATTGCAATTTACGTTTTTTCATAAATTCATTTTTTAGGTTGTAAATCATGGAATTTCCTAGTAGTTTTATATTTTTGGAAAACTCATGAAAAATTATTAGTAGTATATTAATTATATTTTTGTATTTAAGGCTAACTAAATCATGTAATTGGGCCAAGATTGGATCAATGATATGTGGTAGAAGGTGTTTTGTTAAATTATTTTTGCTTTTAACCCTAATTCAATGGATACTCCTAAATTTGATGGAATTGGAGATGCATTGAAAAGGTGGAACTAATATAGGATAATTTATGGTTGGAAAACATATTTTATTTTATTCTTAAAAGGTGAAGGTAGTTACTGGTATTGGCCATTGTGTAATACCCTTCCTTCTTTGGATGAACTAGAACAAGCTTTCATTTATACATGGGAACCCAAAAAAAGGAATTAGAAAATGAAGAAGGAGAAGAAGACAAAGAAGAATAAAAGAGGAAGAGAAAGAAGAGGAAGGAGAAGGAGATGAAGAGAATATGAAGTATAGAGACACACATATTTTATTTCCAATTAAATAAGATCAATCCTTCAATTTTATGGATGTATTTAAAAGACAAAAGATATTGTTTCTCTAAACCATAATGAAGTACAAATAAAGTACATCAAGGATAGTTACCCATGAAATGAATCCAAGTACATGGAAATAATTTACTATGCTAATCTAAATGGGGGATATGATGCAAATTTTTCATAGAACCATTTACAATTACAATGCAAAATACACATTAAAACAATGTAAATAATCATGCAAAAGAACAAACCATAACATAGTTTTACATGGGGAAAACCCTTTTAGGAAAAAAACACCACACTCTAAAAGCGCAACTCAATTGTATTACCAATAATAAAATGTGATTATAATATAGTCACAAAGCCAGGCTCATTAACAAGAGTCCTCAACAACGATAAGGTTTATGGAATGAATCTAATAGCATAATAGTACCTACAAAAACTTGATCTCTTACTATAGAATACACAAGTACCAAATATATAAAGCAATGCAATGAAGAAGACATATCAAGGTGGATTCCTAGGATTGTTGCATTGAAGTAATCCAACACCTACATGTCTGTCATAGCTTTCCTTGACATGCACAGTGCCTGCATGCATGCAGCAACCTTGCATGAACAAAACTATCATTGTCGCGACCCACCTAATTTTATTTTTCTATTTCCAATGCCTTCCTCATCATGCATACGACCCCTCAACAAGAAATGAAACTACATGCATGCAAACACCTTGTGTGTATAGGCACCTTCATCACATGAGGCCCACTTGTCATAGTTTTAGCATACTTGACTCTTCCATCTACCGTAATCTATCATATGTAAATGTCATAAGATATCATCATAATTTCTCATATGAACACTTACAACATGAAAATTTCCACAAACTAAGCTTATAGTGGGGTCCACCAAGTGGGGCGCTTACTTCCACAAATCTAGCTTGTATTCCATCCTAGTCACTTCCATGTAGAATTCCACCTCACTCAATAGGTCCTACAAAATGAATTGGCATAGAAGTCATAAAACATAGGCATAAAATAAAAAATATAACAATTAAATAAATGCTCAGAATTGCAAACGTTGAGACAACTTAATCCCAACATTCTCCCACTTTTCAAAGAATTTTCAAGAGCCAATATAAAATCAATTGTTGGAAGTCATGAGGCCCATGGATTCAAAACACCATCTGAACTTCTTTGTGCTCAATGGATTAGTCAATGCATCTACAATATTCATCAAAGTGGTTGTACTATGGTTACTATGTTAAATGATGGCATGCATTCTAATCTGGTTGTTTTTTGGTTCTTGTTGGTGGTGTTGTTTCCCACCTTTTTTTGGTTCCTTTTTGTCTTTTGGTTGTAACCATGGGATCGGGGCCCTTCCCTGCTTATCTAATTAAAAACATTCATCAAAGTGTCAACTTTCTCCAATTTCACCTTCTATCTTCCACCATGTCATGGAAAAAATGGAACTAAACATCAATGTGCTTTGTTCTAGCATGAAAGGTAAGATTCTTTGCCAAACACATTGCACTCTGAATGTCACAACATATAGTAATCATATTTACATCAAACCCAACATGTAATATAAGCGTTTAAGAAAAATTGATTCCTTACAAGCATGAGTAGCTTCCATATACTATGCTTCTATCATGGACAATGTCTACAACTTGTCACTTACTCATCAAATTGACAACACCACCAAACATAATGAGCACATATCCAATAATGGATATTTTTTTATCAATATCACCTACCCAATTTGAATCGACATATCCACGAATACAAATAGAATGTCAAGGTCCTATATGATAAACATGAAAACATAGGGAATACCTAGAAGTTCCCCACAAATATCTCAACACTCACTTAATTGTATCCCAATATATTCGTCTAATATTAGCCATAAATTGAATCAAGAATCCCATTGCTAAAGTAGTGTCTAGCCTCATGCAAACCATAGCATACATCAAACTACCAACATCACTCACATAAGGTAGTCTAGTCATGTCCTTCACCTCAATATTTTAGATAGACAGTCCTCCATAGATACTTTTGTCCCTTGTAAAATAGGAACAACCAAGGATCTAGAATTTTCCATGCTAAATCTCTCCAAGACCAAGTTCACATACTTACTCTGGCATAACAAAATATTTTTGCTAGCTATGTCTCTTTTGATCTCCATTCCTAGAATGTAACTAGCTAGCTCCTAAATCTTTCATTTCAAATTTTGCTAAAAATTGAGACTTCAAATCAAAAATTGTATTTTTACCATTCCTAAAAAATAGCATATCATCAACAAAAAATGCAATAATAAGAATGTGATCATTATCAGTTGTATAATAACCATAATAATCAGATTTTGACCTCAAAATTCCTAAGCTTAACACAAATGCATCAAAATTTTAGTATCACATTCTACGAGACTATTTTAAACCATATGTAGCCTTCTTTAACTTGAAAACTAGATGTTCTTTACCTTTAACAACAAAATACTCTAGTTGTGACATATACATTTCTTCCTCCAAGTCACCATGAAGGAATGTTGTCTTCATATCCATCTGCTCAACTTCTAAATCATAAGCTACAACAAGTGATAATAGAAACTGAATGGATGTCAGCTTTGCAATAGGAGAGAATATCACACCATAATCAATTCCCTCCACCTATGAATAACCCTTCATGACAAATTGTGCTTTATTCTTCTCAACACTACCATCCAAACCGAACTTTTTCTTGAACACCCATTTATAGCCAACAATTTTATGTCCTTCAAGAAAAGGTATTGTATCCCATGTGTTATTTTTTTTAATATAGTCATCTCTTCATCCATGGATTTCATTCAAGAATCTAAAAATATATAACTAGAATCCAAAAATGAATAATCAAACCTTTCAAATTGTTGTCTAACTTGCATTGACCTCCCATAGGTTGAGGATGACGTTCTTCTTCTAAACTTTTAGAGCTGCTAGAGCTCTCGTCATTAGGTCCAATGGGTGTTCATAGTTCATTTTCATCAAAGTGGATGGAACATGAACTACATCCTTTTGTTTTTCTTCTTTCTCTCATTGAAATTTAATAGAGAAAGGTTTCATCTCTTTGAAAATCACACTTCTACTATAGAGAACCTTTTCTACATTTGGATCCCAAAGATTGTACCCTTTAACATTGACAACATAACCAATGAAGATACACTTAACTAATTTATTCTATAATTTAGACCTCTTCTCATTTGGCATATGTGCATATGCCTTGCAACCAAATACTTTGAGATCTCTCAATGAGGGCTTCTTTCTTGACCACACCTCCATGGGTGTCTTATCAACAAGCACTTATGTAAAATATTTGTTTTCCACATAGTAGGTAGTGGCAACAACTTCAACTTAGAATTTTTGTTCAAGGCCAACTCCACTTAGCATACTCCTAGCCCTCTCCATCAACATCATGTTCTTCTTTGTAACTCCATTTTTTTGAGGGGTGGGATTAGTTTTATGCCTCTCTATCTCATCTTCTTAACAAAACTTGTTGAATTTTTTTGAACAAAACTAACCATCATTATCAATCTTGAATCACTTAATCTTTTTGATAGTCTAGTTTTCAACAAAAGCTTTAAACTCCTTAAACTGACTAAAGACTTCAGATTTACCCATGAGGAAATAAAAAAATTCCCTTCTACTATAATCATTAATGAATGATACAAAATATATAGATCTAGATAACAAAGGAACATTAATAGGACCAAACATATCAAAATGAATATAGTCCAAAACCCCAGAAGATTTATGAGAACTAGAATAAAAATTATCATGGTTTTGCTTTCCATAAATACATTTTTTTGTAAAAATCAAATTCAACATTACAATCATGAAGCCCCTCTATGATGCATTTATTTTTTAGGGCTCTAAGACTTGTTGTGCCCTTGCACACATGTCTGATACTTTGTATCAACAAAATGGGGAGCCCTTCTTGATTTGATTAGAGGCCTTGAGTAAATATTTTTCAAGGTTCTATAGGTCCAAGTTTGATTTTGGTGCTTGGACATTTTCATTTGATGTCATTGAGTCAATCTAGTGCTTACTTGTTCATTGATGGTCTTGGCTTGCTTTTTTCTTGAAGGGGGCTTGCTTGAATTAAGGATGTTTTTCATGATGTTGGGTCTCTTGGAAATAGAGTTTATTGTGCTTAATTGGTTATATATGTCAAATAGGGATAATTTAAGGAAAAAGGTTGACTATTGTTGGCTTAGGTGAGGTCCTAGAGTCTTCACGAGCCTTCCCAACCTCCTAAAATACCCAAAAAAAATAGAATCCTTTTAAAAATTAAAAATAATGGGCACCATTATTTTTAAATTAAAAATGGAGGAAGTGAGATTTGTGCAACTTTACTTTCAATCTAGACAATTTGATCTCTATCTTCAAATCTTAACTCTTGATGGTGCATTTAGTAATGCACTTTTTATGTTCTAATTTTCCATTATCTTTCATCTTAAATTTGAATGCCTCATTTTCTTTGTAAATGATAGCCAGATTACACATCACAAGCCTATGCATGCATTTTTTTAACATCACAAGATTTTGAGTAGCCTTTTGAGCAATTTAAACATTTTAAAAAGGATTTTTTTTGCATTTTAGGTTCCTAGCTTCCTCATCATGGGACCACATGTGTGACGAAAGATATTGGGAGTAACATATTATATTTTTTATAGTTTACTTCCCTTTTAATAATGATTATGTGGCATGCAAAAGATTAAAACTACTATTTCTTTTTTACAATCATAATTAGCATCTTTGGAAAAAAAATATTTTTTATTTAAATGATAAATATAAGGATGGATAATGGTATAAAATTATGCAAATAATGAGGAAATTGACGTTTTTCCATTTTTTTCTTGTAGATTTGAGGTGCAAAAGATTGGTTGAAAATTAAGAAAACATAAAGATAAGAAGGTTGGATATAATCTTGTAATATAGAAAAAGGTGATCCTAGGTCCTAAATGCAAAGAACCTAGGATGCAAGGGGCCTTTTTCCGAGTTACATTAACGTGTATAGATTGACTATAAACCATGAAAGTGAGTCAATAATATTTGGATTTACATCTAATTGAGGATGGGAATAGATTGGAAATTATTTGGAATGATTAGCCTAATTAGACTATGTGCCCTAATATATAAATTCTAAGATCTCGACAACTAACAAACAAAAATAGTCAACTTTCGACAGATCTAGAGATTGCAGAGGATAGTAAACCTACCCAGAAAATTGGTCTTGTTGTGCCTACAAGGACTCATATGCCCAAGGGCATCTAGGTCCTTGTAGGGGTGTCTTGAACTGCTTTTGGGGTCCTTTGGTGTTGGATATGAGCTTATGTTTTTCATCTACAAAATTTTTGAAATGTCATTAAATAATTTTGTAATTGAGTTTTCATGACTTGACAAATTTCAGGGCTTCCGATGCAACAATGGATAATTTTTCTTTAATTCTTCATCGATCCCTTTTCAACCTGAGATCTACACATTCACAAAGAGAGAAAATTTTGGGACATTTTAGGGGCTTTCCTTATTCAAACCCTGTGTAAGTGTTTCCACTTCCACAGTGACAATGTTAATGATATAAATGATAATTGAAAGGGAGGAATGATGAAACCACAAAGCTCTCCAACTCACCACCCTTCAATGGCTTCATTGAAGTACTAAAGTCATACAAATCATCTCAAAGATTTAGATATTGCTTGCTTGAATGCTTGAATTCTTTGGAGACCTACAACAAGGGTTAGCCTTCACAAAACCATGATAACATGAACATATGAACTCACATACACTTTGACATGATGCTTGGGTCTTGAATTGCTTTAACAATAGTATTTTCTCCTCAATTGAGTTCTAGTCTCAAAATGGTGAAAAGACTAAGTATTTATAAGCATTTATCTAATTTTTCAAAAATTAAATCCTGAAAGCTGACACTTGAAATTTGAAATTTGAATGTTAAAATATTGCCAACAACATTTCCAAGAATGGGTCTTGGCTAAGAAGGGGGACCCATACACCTAAGGGGCATATGGGTTCTAGCCCAAACTTCCTAGACACTGAATGTCAGGGACAACATATGAGTTGGATGCATTTATTCAATGCTTGCAGTTTATTGAAAAATGGTACAAATGAGCTCTGAAATGCATAATTTAGGACATTTAGAGAGTCAATTAGGCTCAATGATTTAGGGGGCCAAAACATAGTGTGAAATTGTTAAGGGTGACATTTTCAACACTACAAAGCTTTTGATAAATAAATTGACCATCTACAACTGCATAATGTTGCTTGCACTGTGGAAATGATGAGCTACACTACTTATGATAGAAATAAGAAATGATTCTTGAACTGGGTTTTGGAGTTCATTTATCTTTCTTTTTAACTTAAATTAAATTAATTCCAACCCTATAAAGTATTAGAAAAATGGTGTCTCAACCTTGCAATTACATGAGATTACTATTTATACTAAGTTTACGTTTGAGCATGGATTGATGCAGAATTTTCTCCAAAGCTTCAGATAGGTTGAATAAGCATGCTCGTAAATTTAAATGTCACAAGATCACGTGTTTGGATTTGAAGATATTAAAGTTTTCATTATTCAAAGTTTAAAAGTCCAGTTTGAAGGCCTTAGAGTCATTTTTTGGGGCCCAAAAGTGGTCATAACCAATGTATCAAATTATATCTTGATAGAGTGCTTCATGAAATTTCCAACGGTTCAAACGGTTTGTCGTTTGGACACTTGGATCAAAAGTTATGGCCTTTGAAAGTTGGGTCTCTTAAAATGTGAGATCTGAAAACATGTTAGACACATAAATGAGTTGTAAAGGAGGAGTTACATGTGGTGGTGTGTGTTTACACACACCATAGGCATCTATTATTGAAGATAGGATGAGTGCCACTTTTTAGGTAGTTTTAGCTCATGGTTTTATAATATTGTTTGACGGTTTCATGTATTGTATCTATATAGTAGGTGCATGAGAAGGAAGTTGTGTGTAATATGAATCTTATAGCTTTTGAGTTTCCTCTAGATCTCTAGTTGGTGATACTTTTGTGAGAAATATTGCTCTACAAGTATATTGTAATATTATTGATTTCTAAATAATATATTAGGTGGCTTTTGGAATATGATTTTTTCTCTTGAAAGGGTTTTCCCCATATAAATCATTGTGTTGTGGTATGAATGTTATTTATATTTATTTTTGTTTAAGTTTTTCTAACTATTCAAATCTAAAAAGTTTTTGCATAACCCTCCTCTCAAGATTAGTGTAGGAAGTTGTTCTGCTACCTTAGCTTCCTTACATAAAGTGGATCTATATTTGAGATTAAGGAAACTTTCTCATAATATGAAATACAAAATCATCTCTATAGAAACCTGAATGTTATTCATTTTAAAGACAAAAAATATAGAAGAGAAAATTTTGAGAGCGTGAAGCCAAGGACAAATGACAATTTTCAATGTGAATTTATGCTGGAAATTTGTACGTGTCTATAGCTTGCTAGCTCTTCACCTTGGATGGTAATGCATGTGTGTTTGTTATATTAAAACTTGATCATTTGGTGGAATTAAATAAAGTGTTGAATGTTTATATCTTTCTTTTATGGTGATTTTTTTTAAGTTTGTGTAATACTTGTGCATGTAATATGGCAGTTTTTATGCAATTTGTTTTCCATTTTCACAAACTTCCTTAAGATATTGCACTTATGATGTTCATGGTTGTGTGGAATACTAGTTATGGAATTGTAGGTTAATTAAATTTCATTGAATTTTCCAACATTAGGAATGTTAAATCACAAGAAAAGTTGGTCCTCTTTATTTTTATTTTACTTCATCTCTAAACCCTCATCTTTGGTTCTTTTTTTGTAGATTTGGTTAGTTTAGGAGTAGGTTAGAGTTAGAATAGGATCTTATTTTTATCAACTTGTTATAAATTATATTTCTCATATATGCAAGTTGTCCTATTGTTGTTATAGTACTAAAAGTCTTCATTTTTTATATAATAGGTGATTGGAGTAGTTTTTTTATGCATCGTTTATCTTATTTTCTGACCTCTTAGTGCAATTAACCACATGTTTACTTGCTTACCAGTAGCCACTTATATAGGTACAACTACATAAGGCATTGGATTATCCAAAATTTTCAAGATTTGACACATATAGACCTTAGGGTTATCACTATTTTGAGGTTGGTTTCCTTTCAAAAGAGGTGATGTATTTGGTGTTCTACTTATATGTTGAGGATTGTATCAAAATACCCCTCAATAAGACCCTTCTCTCTAATATGGCCAAGTCTCTGATGCCATAACATTATTTTCTCTGCTAAAAGTTTCATCTCTAAAGAATGACCACCTTTAGGTACCTAGAAATCATGACCATTAGAAGTAGATGTAATAGATTTATTCACTGCTTATTTCGACAGTGACGATGAAGAATCTAAGGATCTTTTCTTTGCCTTGTAAAAAGAACTATTGTATTGAGCATTGCATGCATCCAACTTACACATAGTGCCTATTCAAACACCATAGCTCCTCTTGTCATCTGGCATCCTCCATTTAATAAAACATGTACACCCACATCATTGAATTTTATCACTAAAATAAGTTGTGCCAAACATTGGATATGTGCAGTACACCATAAATCCCCTTCACTCTACCATCAAGGAATCAGATGTTGACTATTCCATGAACAACAATACTCAAATGACAGTCATCACCTAAGTACACCTTCCCACCATCAAACTCTTCATAATTTGAGAACTAACCTCTACGCGAGGTCATGTTAAAAGATGCATCGGAGCCAATAAGCCACACATCTTCATATGCATGTGTTTCCAAGGTTGCAACAAAGGATTCATTGTCATCCTAAGAGGATTTATCTAAATCAAAATCAGGGGTATTCTTTCTTTTTTTGTTTTTCTCCTCATATTCTTTACAAAAAGGACTAGTTTTACCACAAGTTCCAACACTTCACCTTGACATTCCATTAGACTTAGATATCCCACAAGTTTTGGATCCTAACTTCTCATACTTCTTGTCCTTCTTCTTGCCTTTCTCTTTTGATCTACCATGAACAACAAGGGCCTCCTTAGCCATTTCAAAATATTTTATCTGCTTCTCTTCATAAAGTAACAATGCAACCACTTCATTAATCTTGAAGGTGGTAGTGATACTCTCAATGGCCATGACAAGGTGATCCCATGAGTTTGGTAGTGAACACAACAAATTCATGAAATGATCCTCCTCCATTTTCACACTAACAAAACCCAACTAGGCAATGACCATGTTAAGGGCATTTAGATTATCAACCACATATCCTCCTTTCATCCGTAGAGAATACAAATTTCTTAGGAATAACTTGCTTACAAAGGATTTAGTGTGATAAATTTCACCAAGCTTCTTCTAAAGGCTTGTCGCAATCTTCTCTTCATGGACATTTAACAAAACAAATTTTTCCAAATAGAGTTTTATCAAACTCTTGATTTTTCAATCCAACAACTCCCAATTTTCTTGAGTCATGCTAGCAAGTTTAAGATCAGATATTGCAGCCCATAGATCTCAATCTGTAAGCATATCTTCCATTTTAAGCTTCCACAACTCAAAAAAAAATCTCCATCTTGATCCTTCCAAATGTGTTTACCAACAAGGCCACCAAAAATGTTCTACGAAAAACTCCCATTCAAATGAAGATTAGTAAAAAAAATCCTCTACCCAATAATGGGATCAAAACTAACTAGGCTCTTATACCAACTAAAAGCAAGCTAGGTAAGTGAAAACAACTTCTTACACTAATCTAAATGGGGGAGATGGTGCAATTTTTTCTTATAACCCTTTACAATTATAGTGTGAAGATACACATTCAAATAATGTAAATAATCATGCAAAACAACAACAAACCATAATACATTTTTACGGGGGAGAAAATCCTTTCGAGAGAAAAACCCCACACTTTAAAAACATAACTCAATTGTATTATTAGTAATCAAATCTGGTTATAATATAGCCATAGATCTAAGCTCATTAACATGAGTCTTCAATAATGACAAGGTTTCTGAAATGAATTCAATAGCATAACAATACCTACAAAAACTTGATCTCTTATTGCACAAAATACACAATTACCAAATATATAAAAAATGCAATGAAGAAGACATCTCAAGGTGGACACCTATGTTGAGCACTCAGAATACTGAGAGGGGGGTTGAATCAATATTCTTTGAAACCACTTAAACATTTAAACATTCATTCCACATAGCACATTCTAATTGCAGTAGGAAAGGAAAGCATGAAATCAACCATCAAAGTCACATAACACATGAACACCATATTTTTACGTGAAAAACCCAAAATGGGAAAAAAAATGGTGAGGATTACATAAGTGCTTGTTGTAAGTGGACTCACCACCCACAGAAAGGAGAAAATATAGAAGAGAGTGGTAGCACACAGTTAAGACTTGAACTATTACAAATGCATATACAAAATGTTGGGATACAATTCCATTGAAGCTCATATACTGACTTTACACACTTCATACTGATCTGCACTAACACTCTACTCTGATCTATATTTTCCTCACACTCGCACAATTTGTATAAAAAAAAATCTATCATCACATACATCCTTTTTAAAACATCAAAAAATATCTTACATATATATTATCTTCATCCAAAAAAAATGTACAACATTAATTAGGTTGACCTAATTAGATGTATTATACAAAATGTATCTTGTCAGATCAACATACACACATACATACTTCACATCAAGATTCAAAACTTATAACAAGTCCACATAGGTCGGTTGGGACCTATAATAGCTCCCACATAATGAATCAATACTTGTTCAAACTCTGCAATACCCAAAACCTATTAGGTTGACATCGATAATGACCTAACATCAAAATTCATCAACTGTTCAACCAAAAACCAACATGTGGACCTCCAAACTTCATGCCACTTGGAATAAAGGCACTACTGACACCTATCATCATCTCCAAAAATTTGCAAAGCTAGATATATCAATCCACGAAGAGATGCAAATTCACTACAACATACATACTGTTCAAGAAACTTTGTCAGTGATAAACCAAAATTTCTATCATTCATAACTTCAACACCAGAGTCTGAGACACTGTGAAACTCTAGATTTAGACTCTTCTACCATCTAACAAAATTATACCAAAGTTACAAAGAAATATTCTATACAACGGACCAATGCACACCATAATACCAGATGTCTTGTACATTGAAGTACCTGTTCTAATACTTCGTCGATTTCCTTTTCACCTGACTTCACCAGACCAAACCTTCTTGCAAATATACACTAGACATGGTCATCTTCAAACATGCTCAGACTATACAAAATGGTCTCTACACAATGATCTTCATACCAGATCACAATGTTGACATCAATGACAACATTGTACTGCATACTGTACAACTTATACTCATAGCTCATGCTCATGTTGCCAATAAGCATATCAATGACAAACTCCTTGTCCTTCCAACAATCTCCCCCTTTTTCATTGATGGAAACATGCCAAAATTTCTCTCCAAAACTATTCTCCCCCTTTGACATCAAGGACAAAGGGCACATACATATATTTTGATCTTTGAACTCCCTTTGACACATATCTTCTCCCCCTTTACATGATTTTGTATCTAATAGATTATATACATACTTACACATGCTCATTTGGTCCCCCTGATTGATATATGCATATATACAAACTCAAAAATTTACTGACTCCCCCTAAGGGTGCTATCCAACACTATTAGATCAAAATTTGCAATGGAAAATTGCCTTATAACATTTGCATATGTACATTGAAATCTTGATCAACAAACTGAATTAAATAAAAAATAAAAAAATGTAATCACCCGGAAGAAGTATTTGACACCTGCAGCTTCTCAAGGTTTGTTTTCCATTCTTTCTTCCCTTCTTCCCAACTCTTCTTGGTTGGGCCAAACATTTTTGTCTGAGTTTCAAACTCCATTAGAAGTTCTTCACCGTCATCCGAAGAATAGGGTACTGAATTTAACTTTGTAGCTTTGTCAGCACTCATTAGGGCACTAGAGATAGGTATGAACTTGGTATTTACCAAATTCCTGAGATTGCCAAACTACATAATTTTCTTCTCCTTTTGAACTTGCGGTTGAAAAAATTGCTCATGCAGATTCTTTATCATAGTCCTTGTGCTCCCATCAATATCTTGTGTTAGATCATAGGCACTAGAAGCTTTATCAATTTAGGACTCAATGGAGTCCATCTCATCTTTTATGCTTTTGGTGGAGCTCGGCCATTTCATGCAAAATTGGAATATAATACTTTGGATTTTGCCACACAATCTTGCATACTTATGATATTTTCTTGAATTTTTTTGTGTGTCATGGCACACTTCTTTGTTAAGTCCATCAATCTCTTGTCATTTACCTTTTTGTCTATCTCCTCCAAATTTTCTTTCAAACCACTTGAATACTCCTTAAACGAATCAAGCAAAAACTTCAAATTGTTCATACCGTATAAAGAGTTGTCTATACATGCACCGAGTATGCTCTCTTGTAACACCTTTACAACTTCATCAATAAGTTATATGCTTTTTTGATGTGTTTGTTAAATCTCTTTCTAGGATGAGGCATGAAACACATCACCTAGTTGAAGCTTGTGCAATGATGAGATTTTTTCCATATCTACTTGCCCCTGTTGTACTGGAAGTTGAAGTAGTTGAACAGATACTACCAGTTGAAATTGTAATTGCATACTCAACAAATTTTTCAATGAATCTCTAAAGGTACTAAAAGATTCTCCAGTTGACTTTGCACTATCCTATAGAGTCTTCTTCTCCAAATCCTTTTCTTTGTCACTAGTATTAACTGGTGTCTCCTCATCCTTCTTCAGTATTGTTTGGTTTATCTCCATCCTTCTTTTCCTCAGCACCAGATGTATTCTCATTCTTTTGCTCATCATCCATAGGTGTTTCAGTGTTATTAGGAGTCGTGTTTATCTCCAGGTGGCCTTGAACATCTTCTGAATTTATCTATAGTTTTGAAGGATGTGTGTTGTGTCCTATGGGGGCATCCTCCTTTTGTGCCTCTATAGCTATTACCTTTGCAGTGGTGTTTTCTCCTACTTGAGGAGCATTTTCAATACCATCTTCAACTTCAACATCTTCTCCACCGATAACACCTTCCTTTGTAACATTTTCTTCCACTTTCGAAAGAGTGTCATCAACATCCTTTTGCACATCTTCTTCTTCAGTCTCATGCTCATGTTGAGCATCATCATGTTGTGCTTCTTCTGCAATATTCACTTTCGGAGCCTACATGTCATCATGCATTTATTATGTGTCTAGAGTCATTCCTAATCTTTGTGCCAGTTCTGCAACCTTCTCCATTGTTTCACTCTGGAGCCTTTCTGGATCATTTTGATCTCTACTCATAAGGGTGGTTACCCTTTACTTTGTTCGGAATTATCTATAGTACAATTGATCCAATGTAGCCTTGTTTTCTTCTAAGAGAGGTGCACTGATCTTTTCTAAAACAAATGATATCAACTTTTCTTCCTCATCAATTGCTTCATGTCTCCTTGCAAGTAATACTTCCCTCAAATCTTCAAGCAATTGCTTTTCAATATTCTTTATGTTGACCTCAAATGCAATAATGTACTTGACAATTGCTTCTTCTATTGTTGCCTTGTCAACATCATTTGTCGTAGTATATAATGTAGTAGTCTCTTCTAACATTTCATGCTCCACAATCCCATTAAACAAAGCATCCAACTTCATAAGGCTATGATTACTTATCGAAGCCTTCTACTTTTTCTTTTTCTTCTCTTCTGATGACTTCTTCTCTTTGTCAAACTTTTTTCTCTTTTCTCATGTGAATCATAAAGGCTTGTTTTTCCTTTTCTATTTTGGCCTCATCATTTGTATCCACGATGTCAATATTTTGTTTCTTTGCACTTGCTTCCCCTTATGAAGCTTCTAATTTCCTTTTCCATACCAATTGTGGTCCTTCTTCTTCTTCCTCATCTTCCACATTCACACCCATATACTTCTCCCTTGTGGCTTTTAATTTTACTCTTCTTCTCACCAAGCTTGGTTGTTGTCTTGCCAAAGTGGATTTCTCTTTTACAAGCATCTTCTACTACTTAACCAAAGATACTTCTCCTTCATTGGAGCACTTGCAGACTCTTTTCTCTTCTCCCCTATAGCAAGCTTAGTACCAGAGGAATTTGGGGCAACTAGAGGAGTGGTAGTTGCTCTACCAAATCTTCTAACACTTGATGATCCTCTCGGTGAGCCAAACATGGATTTAGCCTTCTCAACTTGCTCCCTAGTGAGGCCCATTGCCTCTACAAATGTTGTAATCATTTTGTCAATATTCTTCCTTATGTGTTTCTATCTTTGGTCCATGTTCACTTTCATGGAATTCTCCTCATAGGTTCCATACCTCTCCCTAGTTGTGTCTTTGGGTTTTCTTAGCCTATAATCGACAATCCCCACAATTTATTCTTTTGAGATTTCATATCCCATTTTTGGCATCCATATAGTCCTAGGCTCAACAACCTATATGATGCAATAATCCTTGGTAACGAGAAAAGTGATGCCATTTTTATACTTTTCCACAATATGCTTTGGTATTCTCTCTTTCCTATATCTTTTCTTGAAAAGTTTTGAAGAACCCCAAAAGGGAATTCTTATGTGCATTTGAATCTCCCAACCTCAACAAATGATTTTTGATCTGATGGGGCTACAGGTCTATCCTTTATCCACACTCTATTCTTTGTACCAAGGACCTCATTCAAAAAGTAAAACAGTAAGAAAATAATCAAAGTTACAAACTTAAAGGAATACTGAGTCCTTTGACTTTTGCATATTTTCCAATAGTTGCAATCTCAATAGTTCACATAAATCACAGTCTACTCCCTTCTCAACCATCTCATATAATGTGTTGATGGCGGTTGTTGATATTGAATTCTCCCTATTGGTGAAATATATTTTGTATCCAATCATCACTGAAGTGTATTTAATTGCCTCAAATGTCCTTTATTGTCAATGATCTTCTATCATACTTCACACTTGTAAGCTCCATCACCATTTCATTTTTCATTGGCTTGAGCACTGAAGCTAGTATGGTTGAGCACAAATTAGTGACAACCCTAATCTCCTTGTTTATTAGATGCAGTATATCCAACTAGAGGAACTTGTCATAAATTATGCTTGGGATGTATCTTACCCACTCATCTACATAGAAAAAGATGGGGAAATTGTTACATACGTTGAGCTTCTTCTCCGCCAAACTCTCAAATTCTAATTTCAACTCAAACTCATCTCCAGTGAGTTCTTTGTACCACACATCACTCAACTTTGTATGCTTATATTCTTCTATATTAGCACAAATGTATGCCCTTACATCTTTCATGTGTAGAACTCCATATGGGATGCGCGAAAATGCACCGTCCAGATCATCCACCAAGGATTTATTGGGATGTTGTTTGAGAGCGCAGATGCTTTGTAACCTCTACAAATTGTGGTGTATACATATTTGCAACAAGTTGAAAGTGATTTCTAAAACTAGGGAAAGTGGAAACTATAAATACCTTTTAAGTCACTTCTTGACTAGAGTTTCGCTTGCACAGATCTCAATTGCTTCAATCACCCCATTTCGCTCTTTTTCTACTCTTCTCTCCTTGAATGCTTGTTTACAAATGATTTTTAATTAATTGAAATCACTTATAAACCCTTTTGCAATTGACCTAATTTTGCATTGACTACTTTAGTTGATAAAGCTATCAAACCCTAACTATACTGCACAATCACCTTCACATGCTCTGCAAACTTTCGCTTTTTGATATTTTTCACAAGTATCTTCTCCAATAGGTCAAGCATATTGACCCACACCTCATATCCGCGTGTTCAAGCATCATCACCATTTATTTGGTAGGGGATAAAATATCTTTTGTTAATGCTCCCCCTCAACCAATGCTTTCTTCTTAGTTTCCAAAGGAAACATTTGCACTAGATGTTGGTACAAACTTAGGCTTAGTCTCACCATCTCCCTTATTTCTTCATCTCTATTGAATCAAAAAAATTCATCAAATCATTCTTCTTTGTCGGATTAGCCTTTTTCACATTCTTACTTCTGCAAAAATTGGAAATGTGTCATAGTCTACAATAATTGTAACATATGGCATTCTTTTGAACAGACTTGCTTCCATTCATTCTAGATCTGCATTGATCAACTTTATGCCCAAATCCATTACATATATAACAATAGCCATTGAAATATTGAAACCTCATACCATTATTATAGCCATTCATCATTTGAATTTTGCATTCCTTAGCCTTATGACCAAATATCTTGCATGTAAAACACTGACTGGGGAAAGATTGAACATTCTAGTTCATTTTGCTTCTACATTCCATAGCCTTATGTCCAAATTTATTGCAAGAATAGAAAAAACCATTAAAATATGGGTACCTCTGTGCATTTGGTTGTCTTATCGGTGGTCTTGATTTCATTCCTTTGATTTTGGATTTGCTTGTCATTACTCTTCTTTTATTCATTGTTTTGTTATGCTTTTGAACTTTCACCTTTTTCAAACCCTAATCCACCTTTATCTTTAGAATTGTTCTGATTTGAAATCATTTTTGTTATCAACTAGTATTGCACCCTAGCTAAGCCTAGACTCAACTAGTCCTGTTGAAACATTGGAATATCTTCAGGTTGTGGGTACCCTATAATGAAGATAGACCTCCAGATTATGGGTTGGTTCCCCATTTGATTTTCTAAGGAACTAATGATTATGCAGGAAAAGGGATAGAAGGCTTTAAAATGAATGGTAAAACTAAACTTAAAAGGATGGTGATGCACCTAAATGATGATGAAATTGCAATCTGATTCACAAGGACCCTTCAATATATATATTTTGCACAACCTGATTTGAACAACTAAAACACATAAGTGATTCATATAAAGGCTTGACAACTTTATCATCTTTGAAGGAAAAGCAATGTTTTCACAACTAGAAAGATAAAAACTAATATTTTGCACAATATATGACCTGTGAGATTGAATTGAAAAAATTATACATAAACTTATGAATGAGAAAGAAAAATAGAGGTTTCAGATTTAAACACATTAAATTTTGATCAAAATCAAACATAAAGACACAACACCTAAAACTTCAAAGGTAAACACCTAATTTTTATTGAAAAGTGGAAGGAAACTTCTACAAATACTAAAAATAATTTTGGAAATAAAACTGTTGTATATAAACTTTGAAGGTTGAGCTACAAAACTTTCTAACTCTCTGCAATGCATAAGAGAATAGGAAGCAAGAATTGAGAAAAAACATAGGTTTTTCCTCTTATCTACAAAAGATGATTCCAATGAGTCAAATTGAGTTAACTAAAGTCAACTAAACATAAAAATCTCTCCACAAATCTCTCCCACGAGCAAAAGAGAAAAACCCTAAAAAGAGGAGTCAAAACTGATGTAAATTGAGCAAAAATAGCTTGAAACTCCCCCGTACAATCAATTTGACCCAAGTGGACTTCAAACTCAGCCATCTAACTAAAAATTAGACCTAAATACTCCATTTCAACTCCACCTCTTCAAATTTTGCATGATTTTGAGATTGGGGTGAACAATTTAAACAAATAATAAAGTAATGGTTACTTTAAAACGTGTTGTGTGACTCCCTCCATGATAGATGGCTGATGGAATGGAATGGATGGAATGGAATGGACGGATAAATGGAAGGAGAAGGAATGGAATGGAATGAATGGACTGAAGGAATGGAATGGATGGACTGATCCCGAAACTTTGCATTCATTGTTGCTTTCTCCACGTTGCTAGGGGTTTGATGCTCAAGTTTTTCATGGAGGTTTCAATTGGAGTTTGCATGCATTTTTCATGAGAAATCGATAAAAAGAGCTTGGGTGAGCTCTTTGTCTAGATAAAGCATGCTTTTCTTTCAATATCTGTGGAAAACAATGTTGTCGCAAGCTCTTTTGTGTAGAAATGATGAATATGTTTTGTTTCTCTATGTACATATGTTCACTATCAAACTTTATGTTGAAAGTTTTCTATTGTCTATATCTTTCTCTGCTAGAAATGATGAAACCCATGTCTTGCTTTTAAAAACTCTAGAAGTGTTGAAGTTTATATGCAAGCAATGTTTCCATTTCTACATTTCTCTTTTAATAACATGTACTGAGCTTTCACTTTTTGCAAGTATATGAGTTTTACTTACAAGAATTGGGTTTTCTAAGCACCTTCGACAAGAAATCAAGGGTTTCACCATGTTCTATTCTGGGTCTTCTTTACTATCATATCCGTGCCTCCTTGATATGCCTAGCCCTTGCATAAAAGCACACATTCCTTGTTCTTCTGCTCAAACCTTTGAGTTTCACAATCATTTTCTATAGACCATCACTAACCTTTCATTGCTCTTTCTAGTTTTATTCCAAGAATTTTCATCATGCATAACAACCTTCATACATTTCAGCACTTGACACCATTGTATATTATCATACTGTGTAAATGATTAGTGAGTTTTGATGTTGCATTATAACCTTTCATGAAATAAACCAAACCATTCTTCTAGTTTTCATAAATAGTCTCCCCTTTGACATGAGGTTGCATCGAGGCCTATAGAGTCAAATTGAAACTATCCTATCACTAAAATCAATAAAAAGCTTTGGTATAAAGGTCATGTTCTGAGCAGTTTGTTTTTCTTCATTTTTTGCATAGATTCAACTGTCTCTAGTTCATTGTCCACTATCACCATTATAAGGCCATTGATTGCTAAGGTCCATCATATATAGACTGTTGACATTAGCTTTTTTTATGAATCTCAAACATCATTGTCCCTTCACAAGTAATAGTGGATTTACTGCCTCATGAATCTTGCTCTTATAGACCTTGTCATATATGTTGCCTTCATATAACACACTGTCATCATATCTAAGATCAACCATTCTAGGTCATGGAAGCCAAATTCTTCTTCCTCACTTGAAACATCTACATATTCTTGCTTGTATTTGGGATGATCATATTTATTTCAACTCCAAATCTAGGTTCTTTTTATCATGTAATAAGCACAATCCTTTCATTTCTCCTTGTAGCTATCTTTTAAGTGCTTTGATGTGACTGTCCTTTGACTAGTCTTTGTGACTTTGATTCTATGCATAAAATCACTGCTTCTTTACTCATTATAGTTCCATTGAACAAGTACTTGTCATTTATGATAGTGAACCCATCAACTTACTACTATGAGTGATGAGTACTTGCTCATTGTAAATAAGTGTAGTGAATTTACACTCTTATCCCTCAAGAAACATCCTAGGCTCAACCCTTGTGGGAGCCCATTTTCCTCCACATGTTGTGATGTTAGTGCAAAGTAATTCACGCAATGATAAATGAACTTATACCTATACAATGAACAAACAAGTTAGATAAAAACAATGAAGCTTAGTGCTCATGTGATGACTTCAATTTTTGGCTCTCTTGTATACATGTGATAAATGCCCAATTGATTTAATGCATCATAGATGTAGGTTATATTTCTGTTGATGAAACATATGATGAGAGTTTGTATCATGAGCTCTAACCACATCCTTTCTATCGTCTACAGGTACATTTGAAGATCAACAACAAGACGAGCTGAATATAGAGAAAATTAGCACAAGGATTTGTCATTCAGGCAATGATGGATCCAACCTCTTTTCCTATGTTTTTCCATTTGTTTATCTTTAGATGTAAAACTTTCATTTATGTTGTATTAGATCAGTCATTCCCACGGCTTGTGTGGGATATTTGAGCATATTTCTTATAGGAATACTTATAGTCCTTTGTCTTTTGTAGATTTTCCAATAGTTGCAATCTCAACAATTCACATAAATCATAGTCTACTCCCTTCTCAACCATCTCATATAATGTGCTAATGACGGTTGTTGATACTAAATTCTCCCTATTGGTGAAATATATTTTGTATCCAATCATCATTGAAGCATATTTAACTGCCACATTTCTATTGTCCTCTATTGCTAATGCTCTTCTATCATACTTCACACTTGTAAGCTCCATCACCATTTCATTTTTCACTAGCTTGAGCACCGAAGCTAGTTTGGTTGAGCATAAATCAATGACAACCCTAATCGCCTCCTTGTTTATCAGATGCAGTATATCCAACTAGAGGAACTTGTCATAAATTCTACTTAGGATGTATCTCACCCACTCATCTACATAGCAAAAGATGGGGAAATTGTTTCATACGTCAAGTTTCTTCTCCGCCAAACTCTCAAATTTTGAATTCAACTCAAACTCATCTCTAGTGAGTTCTTTGTACCACACATCACTCAGATTTGTATGATTATATTCTTCCATATTAGCACAAATGTATGCCCTTACATCTTTCACGTGTAGAACTCCATATGGGATGCGCAAAAACACATTGTTCGAATCATCCACCAAGGATTTATTGGGATGTCGTTTGAGAGCATTTGTAACCTCTACAACTTGTGGTGTATAGATATATTGTAGCAAGTTGAAAGTGATTTCTAAAACTAGGGAAAGTGGAAACTATAAATACCTTTTAAGTCACTTTCCGACTAGGGTTTCACTTGCACAGATCTCAATTGCTTCAATCACCTCACTTTGCTCTTTGTCTACTCTTCTCTCCTTGAATGCTTGTTTGCAAATGAATTTTAATTAATTGAAATCACTTATAAACCCTTTTGTAATTTACCTAATTTTGCATTGAATGCTTTAGTTGGTAAAGCTATCAAACCCTAACTATACTACACAATCACCTTCAAATGCTCCACAAACTTCCGCTTTTTGATATTTTTCATCGGTATCTTCTCCAATAGGTCAAGCATATTGACCCACACCTCATATCCACGTGTTGAAGCATCATCACCATTTCTTTGGTAGGGGATAAAATATATTTTGTTAATGCTCCTCCTCAACCAATGATTTCTTCTTAGTTTCTAGAGGAAACATCTGCACCAGATGTTGGTATAGACTCGGGCTTAGTCCCACCATCTCCCTTCTTTCTCCAAATTTTTTCCATCTCTTTCTTCATCTCTATTGGATCAACCTTTTTCATCGAATCATTCTTCTTTGTTGGATTAGCCTTCTTCATATTCTTACTTCTGCAAAAATTGGAAATGTGTCATAGTCTACAATAATTGTAACATATGACATTCTTTTGAATAGGCTTACTTCCATTCATTCTAGATCTGCATTGATCAACTTTATGCCCAAATCCATTGCATATATAACAATAGCCATTGAAATATTGAAACCTCGTACCATTTTTATAGCCATTCATCATTTGAATTCTACATTCATTATCCTTATGACCAAATCTCTTGCATGTAAAACACTAACTGGGGAAAGATTGAACATTCTAGTTCATTTTACTTCTACATTCCATAGCCTTATGTCCAAATTTATTACAAGAATAGCAAAAATCATTAAAATATGGGCACCTCTATGCATTTGGTTGTTTGATCGGTGGTCTTTTGATTTCCTTCCTTTGATTCTGGATCTGCTTGCCATTGCTCTTCTTGTCTTCAATCTTCTTTTGTTCATTGTTCTATTATGCTTTTGAGCTTTCACCTTTTTAAAACCCTAATCCACCTTTGTCTTTAGAACTCTTCTAATTTGCAATCATTTCATCAAACATTATAGAGCTCATCTTGAATTTGTCTTCTTGATTCTTTTCTTTTTCTAGATTTGATCTTAGATTCACAACTTCTTCACGTTTTGAACATTCCTCAAATTTTCTTCACTTTGGCATTCAAACATTCTTCAACTCTTTTTCCTTCCTCAACTTGCACCTTCAAACTAGTAATTATTTCATTTGCTTGCTTCAACTGTTCACTAACCTCTGTATGGATTTCTCTAAATTTCTTGATTTACTCTCTCAATTTTCTGATGCATTCATCTGCTTCCTTGAAATTTACTTTTAGATCTTTGTTTTCACCTTCAGTCCTTTCTAGATCTTCAAGAGCTATTTTGAGTTCTCCATTCATTGTCACCATGCAATCTTCTTTTGTAAATCCA
>VDFB02047230.1:263395917-263611282 GCA_007258455.2 Sequoia sempervirens
CTTATATGAGTTTTAGTAACATATAATTTTGGAGAAATTTTGATAGTATAACAATACCTACAAGTAGGCTCAAAAAAATCATATACACTAATCCATCCCTAGCACCAATATATAGGATATTAACAAACAAGAAACCATCACATGATTTTTTGAAAACCATGACCAATGCCAAGAGAGGTATGGAATGGTCAAGGCACAAATTCTAATTCCCCCTTTGGTATTGGTCTTTTAGACTATTTCAATATATTTCTCACATGTTATCATATATCATAAACAAGAATATTTGACCAGCCAAACTTGGACGCCCCAATTTTTCTTTATTCTCCCACTCAAATATGCTTCATGAAAAGTGTTCAAACCTATCATAATTAGTAGTCAAAATTCCAATTCAATCCCCCTCTTACATGTGCTTACACATCCTAAGAATATGTCATAAGGAACTATTATTATGATAAATCAAGATGCTCTTACTTACGTTCCAAGATGTTGACACATGGCCAAAAATGCCCCCTCAATGTGGGACACCTACTATTGGAGTACAGGACCACTAGAGGGGGGGTGAATCAATGGTCAAATAAAACCAATTTCAAAACTTAACACACTTGATGATTCAAAGACTCTAGATATTGTATGTTATGAAAATCACGAAGATGTGCAAATAATAACAGAACATTTAAATCAAGGATAATCAACCAAGCACATTGTGATACTGTTAGGAATAGGATACCATTTAATTACAATCCTAAACATATTCCATGTATCTCCTAAGTCCTTGGAAAGTGTTCCCCAACACTAGGATTAGAAAGAGATTAAATTTGAATGAAATGGACATGTAAATTAACATTTGTGATTATTCCTAAATGATAGGAACATGTGGGGGCATCCAAGAAGAGCTCCTACAAGATAGGAGCACATGGGGCACCCACATGGAAGGTGGAACCCACCTTGCTTTATTTAATTGTTTAGAGGATTCATAACACTTCAGTAATGCATGTTTTAGATCCTACAAGTTAGGGATTGATATTTACATGAGTGGAGTTCAGTTTTGTTTTGTTTTGTTTAGTTCATTTCAGTTTAGGTCACCTATGGTTCAGTTATCTTCAATTGCATGTAGTTAGTTTCAATTAAATGCTAGTTGAATTCAGTTGACTTGAGTTGCATGACTAATGACTTCAGTTGCATGACAAGTAACATGTGGATACTTTCAGTTAAGTGGGGATGATCAATCATGCATATTATTTGCATGAATTGGTGGAGATATATGTTTCAATTAACTAAGATTGGCTTGGCCCCACCTTGGGCGCCCAAGTTGGCATCTTTGATTTAATACATTTTGCATGAGAATATATTTACAAGGCTCAATTAAGTGGGCCCATTCTTGGGCGCCAACTTTGAGGTGATGCTTGCAAGATATTTTCTTGACCATAGTTTAGTTAAGTGTTCAATTTGGGGTGCCTAAATTGAGGAAGACTTTGGTTTGATCATAGATTATATTGTGGAACTCTACTTGTCAAATCTAGGCATAGATTTTTGTGAGGAGCTTCAAGCTCTTGTTTTGTACAACTCTTAGGAGTTTACAATGCTCATTAATTGCCTATTTATTGCAGCAATTTCATCAGAGTTTGTAAGCAATTTGATTACAGGTTAGCAGGTTGAGCTTGTGCATGTGTGAGGGTTTGAAGCATGGCATGGGATGTATGGATTTGAATGCTTGATCACATGGAAAGCATGGATAGCTTGTGTTGTAGAAAGTGTATGAGAGTTTTGTGTAGGTTGTGAAGAAGGATTGTTGAAGGCAAGGAAGCATATATTAATCAAGGATCAATACAGTATTATTGTAATCTTGTTCTAAGGTTAAATAATACAAGCACTACTGATTCTAGTGGAGTTTTTTCCCAAAAGGGTTTCTCCACGTATATGTTGTGTCACTTCTATCTTCTTGTCTCATTCTTCTACAATCTTCTATTTCTTTCTACAATTGGTAAAATTCATCTAAATAGATTAATCATACACAAAGAATTGTAACAAAGAACACTTAATTAAATCTATAGTCTCATAGGTTTACAAGTTTTAAAGCTACAATTTAACCTTCATTTCCTTTCACATTTGGTATTGAGCCATGGTTGGGTAGGTGAGTTTATGCATGACCTTCTTAAAATTTGAAGGTTTTTGGTTGTAGGGGAGCTTTTATCATTGTGTTATTGCTGATTTGGTAAAATAAAGTGTGGTTTTAATCTCTTGTCTGTAGATTATGGTTTTCTGTGACCTTTGGGAGTTTCGTGGTTGTTTACAAATGTGATTAATTGATTGTGTTGAGCTATGTGGATGATTTCTTCATTTAGGACATGGTTGGTCAAGTGATGTCATGGATAGCTTGGTTGGCATCTTTCATGGGAGCTTTGACAGCTAGATGGTTTGATGTTTATCTTGTTGCCACAAGTGTGGCAGCCTGCATCACAGCCTGAGATTTGGTAGGGATATGGAGCATTCTTCAGATTTAAAGAGTTTTAACATCTTGTTTCTGCTGGAGGACCTTAGAGTCTTTGGTAAAGGTGTTATTGTTCTTCCTTTGAGAGGACATGTTTCTTTTGGTTTTGAGGTATTAACTACTGCTTGAGCTCATGGATTATGCAGCTGTAATTTGAAGTTGGTAAGGATTGATTGTGGTGCCTATGGATACCTAGAGAGACTTGGGTTAGCCACTTACATGCTAAGAGATATGTGCTGGAAATGGTTACTTGCTGCAAACATTTTTCTCATAAAGAAAGACCGAGGAGTCACACCTAGAAAATGGATGTGGATCCTGCATTATAGACTGGATGAGAAGGTTGTCTTTATTGAAAGCCTATATTGCTTGGTGTTGTATGCATAGTACAATCTTGTATTCCACTCTTGGTCTACTTAGTAGGTAAAATGATCTAAGAGGTGTTGCCCCCCTGATTATTAGATGCATTATTTATATGTATCTTGTCTTCTCTTATGCATTAGTCTTGAAAGTTGAGTTCTGAGGGATTATTGAGAAGTAGCTGCATGGTTTTATGTATTTACATTGTTCTCCTTGCAATCTTGAACTTGAGTTAGCTCTGAGGATTTGGATAGGAGAGGTATGGGAGATAGTTAGTGGCTTTGGGAATATTCCCTTTTGTTGTGGGAATGTTTGGCTAAGGTTGATCTACTTTTTGTGAGAGTTTTACATCTAAGCTTTGTCATGTTTTAAGTTGAATGGTTAGATGTTGATATCCTTTCAGTTTGGGAGTGTTGAAGGAGATCTTACTTTACACGGTTTGGCACATGTTAGTGTGGTATAATAACATGGTTTGATTTATAGGTTCTCTCTTTGTGAGAATATTGTCTTCTTCTTGAAGGTTATTATGTTATGAGAGATGTATTGTGCATATCATTGTATGCTTCTTTGACACTATGATAGAGGAGTTAGCCACTTCCTCTATGTGAAGTGTTATAGGAGAACTTGTTAATGTTGTGATCTTGTTTCCATATTTTACATTACCTGTGCAGTGGGAGTTCCAGAAGGTATATGTGTTATGTATGAGAGGGGCACCTCTCTTGGACTGGTTACACTTTACTATAGTGAGTTACTTCAGAGGTTTTTTATCACATGTCTATGTGTGTTATTACCTTGAAATCTTATTTTGCAAGATGGTGGATATACATAGATTTGTTTGCAAATTTAGGTTGTTATGTTGATAGCATGAAGTTCTACCTATGATAGTTTGGTTACAGAGACTTGGGAAAGGTATTGGTGAGAGTGGAAAGGTATTGATTGAGAAAGTTGAGACTTTGATCAATGTTGTAGATTATCTTACGAAACCAATTCCTATAGATAAGTTCTCTTGGTGCAGGAATACCATTGGCCTTGAGTCATGTACTTGATTTATAATAATGACTCCTTTTTTAGAATAATTGCAATCTATAATGTCAAGTGGGAGAATGTTGGGAATATGATGTCATTTAATTGCAATCTTAAACATATTTCATGTATCTCCTAAGTCCTTAGAAAGTGTTCCCCAACACTAGGATTAGAAAGAGATTAAATCTGAATGAAATGAACATGTACATTGACATTTGTGATTATTCCTAAATGATAGGAACATGTGGGGGCATCCAAGAAGAGACCCTACAATATAGGAGAAAATGGGGCACCCACATGGAAGGTGGAACCCACCTTGCTTCAGTTAACTGTTTGGAGTATTCATAACACTTCAGTAATGCATGTTTAAGATCCTACAAGTTAGGGATCGATATTTACACGAGTGGAGTTCAGTTCAATTCAGTTATGGTTTAGTTATCTTCAGTTGCATGTAGTTAGTTTGAGTTAAATGCTAGTTGACTTCACTTGACTTGAGTTGCATGACTAATGACTTCAGTTGCATGATAGATAATAGGTACTTTCAGTTAAGTGGGGATAATCAATCATGCATAATGTTTACATGAATTGGTGGAGAGATATGTTTCAGTTAACTCAGATTGACTTGGACCCACCTTGGGCACCCAAGTTGGCATCTTTGAGTTAACACCTTTTACAAGAGAAGATATTTACAAACCTTAGTTAAGTGGCCCCATTCTTGGGCACGAACTTTGAGGTGATGCTTGCAAGATATTTTCTTGACTAGAGTTTAGTTGAGTGTTCAGTTTGGGGTACCTAAATTGAGGAAGACTTTGGTTTGATCATAGATTACATTGTGGAACTCTACTTGTCAAATCTAGGCGTAGATTTTTGTGAGGAGCTTCAAGATCTTGTTTTGTACAACTCTTAGGAGTTTACAATGCTCATTAATTGTCTATTTATCACAGTAATTGCATCAAAGTTTGTAAGCGGTTTGATTACAGGTTAGCAGGTTGAGCTTGTGCATGTGTGAGGGTTTGAAGCATGGCATGGGATGTGTGGATTCATTCTTGATCACATGGAATGCATGGATAGCTTGTGTTGCAGAAAGTGAATGAGATTTTTATGCAAGTTGTGAAGAAGGATTGTTGAAGGCAAGGAAACATATCAATCAACGATTGATACAATATTATTGTAATCTTGTTCTAAGGTTAAATAATACAAGAACTATTGATTCTGGTGGATTTTTTTCCCGAAAGGGTTTCTCCACGTATATGATGTGTCATTTCTATCTTCTTATCTCATTCTTCTACAATCTTTTGTCTCTTTTTGCAATTAGTAAAATTGATCTAAATAGATTAATCATACACAAAGAATTGTAACAAAGAACACTTAATTAAATCTATAGTCTCATAGGTTTACAAATTTTAAAGCTACAATTTCACCTTCATTTTCAACAGATACACCATCAAGAAGAAACAAAACACAATATTTATGAGTGGAAAAACTATAAAAGGGTGAAAAAAAACCACTCTAAACATTTCCTTTATTAAGCCTCACTACCTAAAAACTTGATGATTACATATTGCATGCCTCGCTGGTAATACAAGCCCCACTGGCTACACTCTATGCCTCACTGGCAAAGCCTCACTAGCTACTCAACCTGCCTCACTGGCTTCTCAATCTACCTCACTGGGAACCCAATATGCCTTATTGGAAAATCACTATGCCTCACTAGCAAACACACGTCACTTCAAGAGGAATAATCAAAAAACTAGAGGGTTACTTTGTTTCCATAAAAATCACTGCTCTGTCAAAAACTTGTCCACACTAAAAATCACTGCTCTGTCAAAAATCAAATATTCATTAAAAAATTATCAGAAAAATTATACATCAACTAGATGCTGTTAGCTAACTTCTGACTGTAGTGATTTTAAAAATACTAAAAAAAAGTTCACCGTGCTCAGGTCGTACAAGAGTTACTATGTTATGTTTTTCTGAATAAAACAACACCAATTTGTGTACATCCCTCTGTTGAACCCCTTAATCTCAACCATTTTCAAAATCAATTAGTAGTTTAGAAAGTAGACTCAGAGCACTTCGATCCATTTTTTTGTTCCATCTCAAAATTTTGAGTGTAACTATCCTCAATTTCACGTCTAAGGTCAGCATTTCCTGATTTTAGAAAAAAGTGGCCACTTAAGCCCCCTTTTTGGGAACCATCTTGGTGCACTTACCCAAGTGTTTTTCAAGTCAACTAAGTGTTTCAAGTCAACTTGAGTCAAAATCAAGCTTGGAGAGAATTATTTGTTCATTTTTTGTAGATTTGACTTCGACAACTGGTGATCCCATAATAGTGGTTTACAATTTTTGGCCAAACTGGACACTGAAATTATTATTTTTAACTAAATCTTCACATTCGGGCACCTATAGCAGCTAAACTGTGAGGAATTTGAAGATGGTGCAAACTAGAGTCTCACTCAATTTGTCTATAGATTCTAAAAATATTTTTTAAAATTTTAAATCAAATTGCACTTCTTTTTCCATCTCCCAACAAAATAGATTTTTTCTAAAACAACATTTTTAAAAAAGTGACGCACAACCATATAACGGCATAACTTTTTTTCCTGAAGGATAAAATTCTAATTCTTTCAAATTTAGATTTGTAACTCTGATATCTAGTGCTTCCACTTGGCTAGATAGTTTTTATTGAATATTTTTTCCTTAATCAAGTTTCAAAGTCAAACAATTACAATTTAGACATAGCGTGACGTATAACGTGAATTCCTTTTTGTATATGTCAAAAAAAAAAAAATTATTGGATCAAGGACTTCAATATCTGGTGCACTCATATTTTCAAATTTTTTTGATAATCTCTATTTTTCCACATGTGAAGAACAAATAAATTCATTTTGATGAAAAACCTATGTTTAATAAAACTTAAAACAAATACATAACAAAACCAAAACATATTAAAATTATATTCATTGGAGCTTTGTTCTGAGGAATACCATAATCATTTGAAATAAATTTTAAATGAATTCATTTGATCCCCCAAAATCTAAATCAAAAGTGATTTTTTATCAGCATTTTGATAGGTGTAAAGGAGATGCATTTATAGGTATGGTTTAAAATTAGCTAGGTTCTATCCAAAGGGGTTTGATCTAAGGTGATTTGATCAAACCCTCTTCAATTGGAATCCTTAAAATGGAACTTTTTAAGGCTTAAATCATTATTTTTTCTAAAACTATGTGATTTCAACTAAAATTCGTTCCTCTCAGGAATTGTAAACCACTATTATGACAGCACCACAACATCAACATGACCTGACAAGCAAACATTCTCAGATCTGGTGTTGCAAAGTTGTCTCCTAGTTTTTTAGAAATTTGGTGGAGGATTTTCCACTTGTGGGGAATGAGTCCCACCTTAGGACTGGAAACTTGAGTTTTGTCAAATTTCAGATCCCAACAAACAAAAATCAACTCCGGACAGTTTTTCACCAGTAGGTGGACTGATTCACCACCTTGGACGAATGAGTCCCACTGTGAAAAAGCAGTAAATTTCATCAGCATCCAGAACACTGCAGAAAGCTCACATTTCACTCAGGTGCACTTATATTCATCCCTATACCTTAGGTTTTGCATAATTTCTTCATTTACATAGTTGTTTGCATATCACAATGTGTTTTCAAACATAGTTGTAATTGCACTCTTGCATTCATTTTCAGTCATCTAGATTAATCTATTGCATTTATTTAACTTTATTTACATCATATCACATCACATACATCCTAATTTGAGTGATACATAAGCATTTTTGGCCCTATCTCTCTCCGTTTAGGTGAAAAACCCTAGAAGTGCAAGAGTAGTCCATAAGGTCCCAAAAATCTATGTTTCAGATGCAAACTAGTGATTTATGAATTTTTTCTATAGATTCTAAATATATATTTTTAATTTTTTTGGAATCATATTGGATTTCTTTTTCCATCTCCTTCAAAAACTAGTTTTTAATGGTAAACACCATTTTTAGAGAGTGATGTTCACCGTAAACAACATAACCTTTTTTCTATGAAGGATAAAATTCTATTTTTTTTGAATTTAGATTTGTATCTATGATATCTATCATGTTCATTTGGTTTCATAGTGTTTTATTGAATATTTTTTCTTAACTAAATTTTGAATTCAAACCAATTACAATTTAGACATAGTCGAACTTATACAACATAACTATTTTGTATGTATAGAAATTCTTTTTTTTTGCTAGATCAAGGACATCAATACCTAGCACAGACATATTTTTTAGAACTTTGTTTTGATAATCTACAATTTTTCCACATGTGTAAAACAAAGAGCTTGATTTTTAGTGAAAAACCTATGTTTAATTAAACTAAAAAAAAAACATAATAAAACCAAAATATATTAAAATTATATTTTATGGGTAGATCATTTCAAGGACTATAATAATCCAATTGGGTCTATGAAGTTGATTTCATTTTCATCTTCAATTTGAGCTCTGAAAAGTTAAGTTTTTTGACTCTCAGTTGCTTGTGATGATGTGTGATGTTTGTCCTTGATGACAAAACTGGTTCTTATAATGGTATCCAAAACTAGTTCTTATAATGGTGTTCTTTGATTGACATGGTTTGATGTGCAGTTTGGATGCTCAAGATTGGTTGTTTGGCATTTGATGCAAGATGCATTCACTCATTGATTAGTAGTATTGATTGGTTCTCATGATATGCAGATGGTGTAGTCACATGGTGTGTCATTGACATCATGCACACAGTTTATATAGTTGGGATGGTCTAATCTTGGTGTCATATGATTTGGTTCAGTTTGTATCATGATTTCCTTGGCTCTATCTACATCATTTTGATGAGCTACATGATGTTTAGTTTTGGATCTACTTTACATGATATTCTTTCAGTGTTTATGATTATGTTGGATTGACAGTGTTGATAAGGCATTATACAGGTTATTCAGAATTGATCATTTTCAGGATCATTTGAAGGTTCCATTTGAGGTTGCATGTCATAGGTTATTTGATCATATTTTGATTGATCATTTGCAGGTTTAGTTTTTCAAAACAATCATTTCTCAGGTGACTAAGGTCATTTGGTCTTTCTTGTTACATTTTAATGTGTTTGATTATGCACATTTCTATTGCATATCTCATGGCATTTTTGACTTGACAATATCATTGTGCCAATGGTTCTTTGACTTCTCTATATGGGCCTTGCTATGATAATCAACATTGAAGTGTTCATAAGCATCTTGATTGATTTAATGTGGCTTTTCCATTGGTACTTGGTATGGTTCATTGTTTATATATTGCATTTCTAGCAATTACCTTGAAGAAGGTATCAAGCATTATGGTTATTGACTTTCATTGTTTTAAAATTTCAAGGTCATCGATATTTTATGAATCTTGGTTTATTACAAAGGAAATTTTTGAATGTCACATGGTAGTGACAAGATATTTGGTAGTCATCATTTTTTTGGTTCAATCATTATCTATTTCAGCATTTGAAAGTCTTTGATTTGGAAAAAATTTTACAAGGTAATGATGTTTTGGGCATTATGAGGTAGCGGGTATTGTTCATTGCTTTTTGTATGTGGTGACTTGGCATCAATAACCATCATTGATAATGCACATGTGGCAATGATTTAATCCCATTATTCTTGGACAACGAATTTTAAAGGCATTATATGATGTTTGTTTACAGACTTCAGATGATCATTTGTTTTTGAAAAGGCTTCTAAGTTATATGATGCAAGCTTTTTGAGCAAGGCATTCTTTTGTTACTCCATTTTGAAACCCTAGCCACCATGGAGTTTCTTTTCTCTACAATGACAGTTGGATTTTTGGTTAGTATGTAGTGGTTTCATAGACTCAGCTCAATGTATGAGCTCGGTTAGCAATACATGGTTGAAATTTTGAGCTCCGACTGTAGAAGTGTTGATTGGTTGGTTGGATAGTGGACTCCTAGCTTAGCTTCAGGTATTCTTACAGTTAACTTTGCTTTCGACAGCAAGGTGAGGAATTTTTTTTTGTTCTGGGTTACATAATATTTCTTTTGAAGAAGCAAGGTATAGAAGATTTCAAAGGATAAAATTATTTGAATCTGTTTTGTTTCATTTGGGAAAATGTTTAACATTTATTGGCAAAAAAGAATGAAATTTGGTTAGGGCTTCTCATATCTCGTGGGTAACTATTTTTCTGTTTAGGGTTTCTAAACCCTAACCTAAGTTGATTTTCAATTATTCAAATGACATATAGAAATTATCTTGCTTCTATTTAAGAAGAGTTTTTGGTATTTCTTGATTTATGGAGAAAATAAATGTTGTGAGACATCAGGCTTTATTCTTATAGTGACAAGATATTGTTTTATGTTGAAAATCATTGAATCTCAGATACTTTGTAAAGGAAGATGTTGATGCACAACATTCTTCAGTGTACTTATTGATATGTTTACATACATAGTTTTCTATTGAAATTATACAGTTGCAAAATATGCACTTCTAGGGTTTTGATAGGATGCTATAATTGTTATGTGTTAAAATGGGGTTAGTGCTCCTTGGAATGGGTGTTCCTAAATTTGTAAGGGGTTGGTGCTCCTAGAGTTGGTGCTCTAAATTTTTCCTGTAAGGAATTGTAAACAATGATTCTATTTAAGCCAGTAAGGCATCATTTTAGAGTTTTTTTCTACCCCAAGAAGGTTTTCCACTCGTCAAATTCATGGTCTCATAGTGTCATTGTTTTATTTTGATAATTTTGCAAGATTGTGATGTTTTTCCTTATCAGTTCATAGTTGAATGATTGTCTTTACATTTCTACAAATATTTTTACTGAAACTATTTTGTTAATGTTATTAACTTTCATTCAAGTGGAAACACAAATCGTTCATTTAAATTCTATCCATACCAATGTCTTATTCATATGTTAATTGATACACAAATTAAGTCTTCTTCACAAAATGTCATTTTTTTTCTTGATTTAAAAGTGAACACAAATCCTTGCTCTTTAAAACAAAAAAAATATTGTGGCTTTCATAAATCACTAATTCATCCCCCCTCTTAGTGATTTTAGTCTTCCAACAAAGTTCACTTATATTTTGAAACAAATAAAAATAGTGTTGAAATTTGGTTGATTAAAATGGGGTTGTATGTGTAGATACCTGAATTTGGCCACCCCCGTATGGTCAAATTCACTCTTCGATTCTTCTATCCCATACCCATAAGCCATATTAATTAAGTAATTTATTACTTGGTTAATATTTCATCCTATTTCTAATGTTCCCTAAGGTATTTAACTAACTAATTGAATACCTTATCCTATTCCTCTCTAAATTAAATAATATTCCAATTTATTTAATTTGGTCACTTTTTTTTAGAAATGAAAGCAACCCTACTTCAATGGAAATTTGATTTAAGATAAATTTCTGCAATCTTCTAAGTGTGTACTATCAATGGAGATCGTAACATAAACTATAAACCCACAATATAAAAATATACCGAAAGCATAATGAAGCACACAACATAGTATTTAACATGGAGAAAACCCTTTCAGGTAAAAAACTCCACCAAAATAAGAGGCCAAGTTGTATTATCTTCACAAAAGGAGATTGCAAATACATTCACTTCCTCTATCTTTCAACCTTCACTCTGGTAGGAAACTTGGGTACTTGTAAAACTATTATACAACAAAAAATACATGGAAAATACTTATAGAAAAGTGTCTCCAACAAGGCCTAGGCGTTCAATTTCTCTCTCCCACATGCAAGCATCAAAGTGGCATCAACATGCAACATACAAGTGTCAAAAGAGCGTTCCAAAGTTGGGTTCCCATATCCATTCATGGAAACTTACTGCATCTTATGACACATCATAACCATCATAGATACCTTCAACATGCATGCAATCCAAGATGGGTGCCTGGGGATAAATAGAGAAAATATAGAACAACCATATCTACCATATGCATCATAATGTCATAGAATCTTATGACAACTTACAGTTGTCATCGATTCTTTGCATGCACCCACCAAACATTATGACGTGTGTCATACATGCAAAAAATAATTGATTCTCCAAGTGGAAACACATAACCTCTTTTACAATAAGTTTTTACATTTACCAACAGTAAAATTCATTTTGTAATTATTGTCGGTAACTCTGAAACTTACCATGGACAGTAAATAACTTTTACCACTGTCTGTGAAACTTGTACAACTCCTTATGGGTAATTACTAATAACAAATAATAAATGGAATAAATGCAATATTGGGATTTATAAGGTTAATGGCACCTTATCCCAACATTCTCCCACTTAACATTATACATTGTAAATCAACCCATAGGAGATCAAATGAAAATTAATCAGGCACTAGAAAGGAGGCCCATGGCCTCTCTGCACCACATGAACTTCTCTATGCTCATAGTTTTGGTCAATGAATCTATAACATTCTTTTGAATGTCTATCTTCTTCAACTCAATCTTTCCATTTGTAACCAACTCTCGAAAAAAGTGATACTACACATCAACATGCTTAGTTCGAGCATGATACATAAGATTCTTGGCTAAACAAATAGCACTCTAGCTATCACAACTAATTTGAATGATCCTACAATCAAATCCAATACCTATACCCAATCTCCTCAACCAAACTACCTCCTTAGAGACATTAGTAGCAGCCATATACTCTGCTTCAATGGTAGACAAAGCAACTATGGGTTGCCTCTTAATCATCCAAATCACTACACCTCCAAACAAATTAAATACATAGCCACTAGTGGACCTTTGACTATCCAAATCACCTACCCAATTTGCATCAATAAAACCATGTATGTCCAAAGATTAATCAGTGTGCAAATATTACCAAAATAAACCAAACAATGATCAGGAGTACCTACAAGATATTTAAACACCCTCTTTGCATAATTCTAATGTTGTCTACTAGGGTTAGACATAAATTTGCTCAAAACTCCCACTGCTTGTGCAATATATCATCTGGTGCAAACCATTGCATACATAAAAGTCCCTACAACACTAGCATATGGAACATTAGACATATCCTCAAGATCATCCTTAGTCTTTGGACACATATCTAATGAAAGATTAGTACCAATCAGAAAAGGAACTCTAACTAGATTACAATCTTGCATAATAAACCTCTGCAAAATAGTATTCACATACTTACTTTGTGATAACCAAAGCTTTTTGTTTCCTCTGTCCTGATCTACATTCCCAAAATATACCTGTTAGCTCCAAGATCCTTCATATCAAATGCACCTGAAAAGTTGGGATTTAAGCTCACTGATCCTATCCTTAGTATTTTTGAAAAGTAACATGTCATCAACATACAAAACAATAACAAACATAGAATCACCAACACAATGAATGTAAACACAATGATCCTCCTTGCTTCTAACAAAACCCAATTTTAAAACAAAAGAATCAAAATTTTGATACCACATTCTAGGGGACTATTTTAAACCATAAAGAGACCTCTTCAACCTGTAAACCCAATGTTCTTTTCCTTTTACCTCAAAACCAATAGGTTGTTGCATATATATTTCTTCTTCAAGATCTCCATGCAAGAATATAGTCTTAACATCCATTTGCTCAATATCTCAATCATAAGTTGCAACAATGGATAAGAGAAATCTAATAGAAGTAAATTTAGCAACAGGAGAGACTATCTCACCAAGATCAACTCCCTCTCTCCAGGAGTAGCCCTTGGCTACTAGTCTAGCCTTGTACTTCTCCAATCAATCGTCTGCTCCAAACTTCTTCTTGAAGACCCACTTACATCCTATGGATTTTCTTCCTTTGGGAAAATGAACAAGATCCCATGTGTTATTAGAGTCTAAGGCCATCATCTCATCCTACATGGCTAACTACCAAGACTCACTATCATATGTAGAAATAGCTTCCCTGTAGGATCTAGGTTCATCGTTAGTACTCAATAAAGCATATGCACAACGGAAATTTGGTGGGCTATACCTATCAACTAGATTTTGTTGTCTTGGGGATCTCCTCAAGGGTGGAGTATGAGACTCAACTGGTCCTTTTGCATGATCATAAATACCAACTTCTTTTGTAACAATAGACTCATCTTCATCAGAACTACTCGAATCTTCTTCTTCTTCACCCCCCAATCCATCATTCTATTCTTCCCGATGTGCATCTTGCTGCTCTAAATCAAAGTCCACCTTCTTTACCTTTTCTTCTTTTTCTTTTAGTTGCTCAAGTTCAGAAATAGTTTTAAGTTCCCTAAAAATAACATCTCTAGAAAAGATAATCTTGCGGGTTAGTGGATTCCAAAGCTTATAACCTTTAACATTATCACCATATCTAATGAGCGTACACTTTTCTACTTTTTGATCCAACTTAGATCACCATTAGGCACATGAAAAAAATCCTCACAACCAAAAATCCTTAAATGTGAAACTAAAGGTTTCTTACCTATCCACACTTAATAAGGAGTCGAATCAAGAGCCTTACAAGGAGATCTATTTATCAAGTAGCAAGCAGTACATACAATCTCTTCCCAAAATTATTTATTCAACTGCAAATCACTCAACATACTTTTGGCTCTTTCTATAATCGTTTGGTTCATCCTTTCTGCAACACCATTATATTATGGTGTATATGAAGTTGTCTTTTGTTTGATTATACCTGCATGCTTACAAAACTCATCAAATTACTTAGAGCAATATTCTCCTCCATTGTTAGATCCTAATATTTTAATCTTTAAACCTGATTGGTTCTCTACTAAGACTTTTAATTCCTTAAACTTTGTGAAACCTTTAGATTTATGTTTAATAAAATAAATCTATGTAAATCTGGATACATCATCAATGAAGGTAACAAAATAATGACATTTTCTGATAGATTCAATATCCACAAACCCAAACACATCCATATGAATAATTTCTAACTTCTCTTTTGCTCTATTACTTCCTGAATGAAAATATTTTATGTTTTGTTTACCAAACACACAATGTTCACAGAAATAAAAGTCCCCATCAGAATAGGAGAAACTGTCCAAAAAATGTTTATTCTTAATAGTTTTTAATACATTATTACTTATGTGGCCCAATCTACAGTACCACAACATACATGCATTTTCAGTACTAGCCTTAGATACATAGGAGGCATTACAAACTGTAGTGGCTTCAAGCTTGAATTGGTTTCCCAATCTCTTCCCCTTTGCTAGCACCAATTTTCCTCTCACTAATTTGTAGCTATGTTTGTCAAAAGTTACATACATTCCCAAATCATTCAGCTTTAAATGGAAATCAGATTTCTAGCTAATCCAAGAACATGATAAACTTCAAGGAGGATTTTAATCCTCCCATCACTGAAACACAACAATACCTTGTCTTTCCCAACAATTGGATATGAAGAGTTGTCTCCAAGGTATATATTACCTCCATCATATTTATCATATGTGGAGAACCATTCTTTATGCAGGGTCATATGGAACAAGAATCCCGAGTCAACCAACCAATGATCATTAGAAACTATATTACAAGAAGAAATTAAAACATCTTCACTTGAATTCAAGGACTTATTAGAAGCATTCTCCCTCTTGGGTTTTTTGCAATCCTTCTTTACATGTCCCCTTTTACTGTAGTTTCAACACTTAACTATGAACATTCTTCTTTCCAGGAGTCTTAGAATGGCCCTTGCACTTGTCCTTGGCCCCTTTCTAATCTCCTTTCGGTCCCCTTTCCTTAGACCTTCCCCTGACACTAAGAGCATCCCCTGAACTATCCAAACTCTTATTCCTTAATTCCTATGCTAGTAAGACTACAACAAGGGAATCCAACTTCGGATCTATGATGTTAGCAATGATAGCAAGGATAACATTCTCCCATGACTCTAAAGAATAAAGAAGCAAGATACATTTATCTTCCTCATCTACTTCAAGATCTACTGAAGCAAGCCAACTCATCATCAAGATAAAAGAATTTAAATGCTTTGCAAGTGACACCCTCTTTCATTTTCAAAGAAAATAACTTTCATTTTAAATAAAGTTTGTTTACCATACGCTTGGCTTGGTAGATCTCACCCAAACGATTCCCTAATTTATGTGTAGTTTCTTCTTTTGCAACATTCAACAAGAAAGAGTTAGAAAGGCACAACTGGATTGTACCATGTTCCTTCTTAGCCAATCTATCCCACTCATCTTGAGAGACATCGTCAGGTTTCTTCTCCTTTTTAAAATCCAACCATTGGTTTCTTTCTTCCAAAAGGTCTTCCATTTTCAGCTTCCACAACTCATACCCCATGTCGTTGAATTTTTCAATGTCCAAGCGAGAGGTTGATGCAACTATAGATGCAACCATAATTTCAACACAAGATCTACAAAACAAATACAACCAAATCTCCCACTATAGCTATAGCTTCCACACTACCACCCAAGAGTCAAAGCTAGTCAAACTTTGATACCAAATGTTAGCAATGAAAGCAACACTACTTCAATGAAAATTTGATTTAAGATAAATTTCTACAATCTTCTAAGTGTGTATTATCAATGGAGATCGTAACATAAACTATAAACCCACAATACAAAAATATAACAGAAGCAAAATGAAGCACACAAATCAATATTTAACATGGAGAAAACCCTTTCGAGTAAAAAACTCCACCAAGAAAAGAGGCCAAGTTGTATTATCTTCACAAAAATAGATTACAAATACATTCACTTCCTCTATCTTTCAACCTTCACTCCAGCAAAACCTGTGTACTTGTAAAACTGTTATGCAACAACAAATACATGGAAAATACCTATAGAAAAGTGTCTCCAACAAGGCCTAGGCGTCCAATTTCTCTCTCCCACATGCAAGCATCAAATTGGCATCAACATGCAATGTACAAGTGTCAAAAAGACCCTTCCAAAGTTGGGCACCCATATCCATGCATGGCAACTTACAACATCTTATGACATGTCATAACCGTCATAGATTCCTTCAACATGCATGCAACATAAGATGGGTGCCTAGGGCTAAATAGAGAAAATATACAACAACCATATCCGTCATATGCCTCATAATGTCATAGAATCTTATGACAACTTACAACTGTCATAGATTCTTTACATGCACCCACCAAACATTATGACGTGTGTCATACATGCCAAAAATAACTGATTCTCCAAGTAGAAACACCTAACCTCTTTTACCATAAGTTTTTACATTTACCAACAGTAAAATTCACTTTGTAATTACTGTCGGTAACTCTGAAACTTACCGTAGACAATAAATAATTGTTACCACTACTAGTGAAACTTGTACAACTCCTTATGGGTAATTTCTAATAACAAATAATAAAAGGAATAAATTTATTATTGGGATTTACAAGGTTAATGGCACCTTATCCCAACAACTTTTCCCAAATGAATTAAAATGTTTTTTTAATTCATCCCCTTTCTCCCTCCTTGTCCCATCCTCCTACATTTTCCCTAATCCTGATTAGCCCAGTTAATACCTAATGAACGTGCGAAAATTCCTAATCATCATTAGGGTAACATCCTCCATAAAATGCAAGTGGATTCCTAATCAGGGTTAGTTCACCTAATCCCTCATTTGCACAACCTAAATCAATGATTTAACCCAATCTAATCCCCATGGCATTTATGGCATCTACCCTTGTTCAACCTTATTAATGACTTTCTCCTTTTGGAGAAGTCATCCCCTTGCCCTTTGGAATTTTAAATTCCAATTTATTTCTCCCATGAATTTTGAGGAATTTTTTATTCCTTTCTCAATCCCTATAAGGATTTTTGAGAAATTTTTAATTTCTCCCTTGTTCTCTCATTGTACAAATGGACAAGAGACTCCTTTATGAGGAGATCTTGCCCATTCCCTAGGTACTTACAAGTACCTCCATGTTGTTGCCACCTCATTGTCACTTCACCTCCTCCTCTCTGCATCCTCATCCACATGTCACCATCTCATGGGTTGAGATGTCTTAATACATCTTAGCCCTAGATCTTCTGCCCTAGGATGAATTTCAACCCTCCATTCTTTTGGAGGCTTTTCCCTAAAAGCAATGAAAATTGCTTCATTTGCATATCACACACTTAGCCATTTTCAAGCACACTTGCATCCAAGATTTCAAAACCTCCATTGTTGCATCCATTTTAAGCTACCATATTGCACCAAATCCATTCACTATAATCACCATTGCATCCACCATCAAAATCTCTATCATTTTCTTGCAGCTTTAGGTCATTTTATCAAAGAAGGAGCATACAAATCATCAAATCAAAGGGCCAACCAAAGGAGAAACTCAAACAAGGTAAAATTTTTGTTTTATTTTTCATTTTGTTTGGGTTAAACTAGGCTCATCTTGAGTGTTTGTTTGTGTTTCCTTTCTTGCATTTCATTTAGTGTTTTCCATTTTTAGACTAGGAAATCACTTGCACACAGTAGGAACTAGTTAGGGGACCTATTTTCCTTTTATTTCATTAGGAAATGAGATCCACACTATGAAAGGACTATCAACCTTTAGGTGAGTCAAGTCAAAGTGGGAATCTACTAATTTCCTTTTTTGCAAGGATGGGAGTCCTGATTAAACAACATTTCGGGGACAAAGATTAAAAATAGAAAATCAAACCCAAAATGCAATCTACAACTTGGATCTTGAAGATTAAGCTCAATACTGATGGAACCAAAAATTGAAATGCAAGTCAAAGAGAGGTAAGATGATGTGCACTAGTCACCAAAAGTGTTATGCTAAAGTTGATCTAGGACTCATTTTCCCAAGGGAAAATGGGTCTTGAGTTAGGGTTTGTCTGCAACTTTCAAGATCCTCTACTATAGATTTGAATCTCTTAATTTGTCCAAGTTTCAGGTTCAAAAAGATGGAAATAAATTATGTAATTGAGTTTCTGTTAAATAATAACTTTTACGACAACTTTAAAAACTTTGACAACTTCTCTGACAACTTTTACAACTTTGACAACTTCTCCATTTTTTCTCTTCAAGAGATCTTCAAGATTTCTTCCACTTAAATTTGCAAACACAAATCAAGAGGGAAAATTCTTTTGTCTTTCGTGAATGGGGGTTTTCCTTGGTCAAACCCCATTTTGGTAATTAAACCTTGAAATGAAATGAAATAGTATGAAATAAATGATGAATGAATAACTCTATGTCACAACTCACCAAACCCTTGAATGAACCATGGAATGTAGATTTGCAACTTGCATGAAATGGATTCAATGGATGTGGATCTTGATCTTGAAACTTGATTTGAAACAATTCCTTGAGTGCTTGAATAGATCATGAAACCTACACCATCATATTAGCTCGAAAAACATGCATGATGCAAGAAGACTTTGACATGACAATTAGATCTTGATTGCTACAATAATTCTTGAATAGATCTACTCTTAAATTCCTTGGATTTCTCTTGAAATGCTCTTGAAAACTCTGGATTTCTTAGAACATTTTTTCTCATAAAATTGCCAGGTGAAACTTAGTAATATGACCTTAGACTTATAGGAATTCATCCTTAATTTCCCAAAATTTAAAATATCACAAAACGACATTGAAATATAGATTTGAAATTGTTAAAATACCACCAAAAACATAATTTAAATTTAGGTCCTAGGTCTAAGTGAGGACCTGTTATCCCATGGGTCAATGGGTCCTAGGTCACTCACCTAGGACACACATTGCTCAATGAGAAGTGTTATGTTTAGGCGTTAATGAATTTCAGGTTTCCTCCTTAGAAAATGCAATTAATTAGGCTTGGATTTGAATTAAAGGGGCCAATTAAGGAAAATTAAGCTCAATTAATTAAGGGATCCCTAAGTAAGTGTGAAAGTGTAAAAGGTTACACTCTACAACACTAAGAATAAGGCACAATTAAGTCTATTTTAATTAATAGGTCCCTAAACTTAATGTGAATATATAAAATACATATTAAAACACTAAAATAAGGCATAATTAAATCCATTTTAATATTAATTCTTAATTAGGTGTGAAAATGTAAAGGGATACATTTTTCTACACTACAAGTTCTAAAATTAGGGTGATGAATTACTCTAGTTCTTCAATATTAGCGAGTTCCATGTATGTTGATAGCCCACATACCGCTATTCAAGGGGTTTGTTTATATAAAAACTTCATACCATGATTTACTTGAATGTATCTCACATCTTTGCTATCTATTTTTGATATATATTTCCTCTCATTCCTTTGTCTATTTATCCCTTCTTTATTTTTCTCCCATTTTCTTAGTCACGATCATCTTCTAGCTCCCTTTCAATTGCATCTCAATGCTAATGTCCTTTTATTTATATCTCCTTTTATCAAAACCTTTTAATCTTTGTTTATCCATCCCAAGAAATATACAAGATATTTGTCTCGGCAATCATTCCCTTTTAGATCTCCCTTATCCATCATCATCCCCTAGGTGTATAGTTCATTTCCCCAAAATTTAGCACCTAAGTATTTCCTACTACACATCTCAATTACTACCATTAATACTCCTTTCCATCATAGTATTCTTTACTATAATTTTCTTCCTTAGCTTTTATAACTTTTTCCTTATGCACCCACAAATTGGGCTCTCAACGATGGATCCAAATGTTGAAAATGAATCACATATTAGAAATTTATGTTATTTCTATGTTGATGTTGTATTTTTAATTTAGAGTGATGGATATGTAAGAGAATCAAAAGAAGTGTATTGGATTATAAAACAATACAAACTAAAATAAGCATACCCTTATACACCACTCATACATAAACAACTCCATATCGTTCTCATATATTCATAATGTCACACTATATTATACTATATCCATTACATTCATGTTTCATTCTAATATTATCCTCTTTTTTTAGTACTCATATATCTCTCTTCCAAACTCTCATATCAAATCTCACCTTAAAAGCCAAACAAGGCCAAACCAAAAAGTTAAAGCATGACAAAAAGAATAAATGGGAAATCAAAGGAAAGCTCATGTACCAACAAGAGAGTTGTCAAATTATTTATTAGTAGATTATGAATGTAAGAATATGGATGCATGGACAAACTAAAGACTAAAATTAAAGCACAACTAAGGAAATGGCCAAGGCATAAATATGAGATTCTAGGGTGTGAACCCAGTGGCCTCTAGTCCAAATTGAAATTGGTGTTTTTGAAACAAAAGGATCATAAAATGATGCAATAAATTTTAAAAAAATATGAATGCATGCAAATAGGAGAACTTATATATAGAATATGTGATAAATATATAAGAATTTATGTAATGGATAAAAATATGGTACAAGATAAAATATCTAACTAGATACAAAATCGTACTATTTATCAATATATTTATGTATTAAAACAATCTCATCAACATAAATCCAAACCTAAATAAAAATGACATAAATATAAAAATTTCACTAGAAAATTATGACCACAAGTCCAACTTTCTCCTACCACATTCTTAATGAATCCAATTAAAAAATAAGAAATGTGAAACATAACTAAATAAAGTGGTGTTACATTTCTATTCCTTTAATAAAGAAAATTTAAAAGTAATATAAATGTGTTAAAAAATGATTGAGTCAAAAGTAAGTATTTGTTAAATCGATGAGTGATGCAATAGAAAAGCTAGTATTAGGGGAGAGGGGCCCATAGTGGAGCGGGGTCCAATAATGGAGATAGAAGTAGTCCTTAGTGGACCCCATAGTGGAGCACCTTAATATCCAATTGCGAAACACTTCCTATCCATAAAATACACAAACTGACAAATCATGTGATAACACATCAGTGCACCAATAAAACATGACTTAATGCACCAATATTGATCTCACTTTTCTTTGGCCCTTTTTGGATACCTCAACAAAAAGCATGCTAACGTGGCATCACATTTGATGATGTGACCCTAAAACGAAATATAGAAGCATGTGAGTTGACAAATAAACTATTGTACAAAATTGGGATTGATTTTAAATTTTCACATAGGATTTTGAGAAACACAAAGTTAGGGTGCTCCACTATAGGACCCTGTCCCCTACTCATAGGGAAAATTATTAGAAAGAAACAAACCCAAGAGGATCATGCTTGCAACTTAGGGCGATTAAACTATTTTTTTTTCCACTGAATTTGTGTTTGACTTGAACAAAAATTGTTGCAAATTAAATAATATCCCTTCAATCAAACAACAACCATATTGAAGTTAGAGATTTGAACTAGAAAGAAATTAACCTTGAACATTTTAAGTTTGATATGATCTTAAGTATGTGGAAAATTTAATCTAAAATAATTGTATCCTATGCATCCCTAATATTGACATTGAACATTTTAAGTTTGATATGGTCTAAACTATGTGACAAAGTTAGTCTAAAATAATTGTATCCTAGGGATGCATCCCTAAGATTGTCTTCCATCTCTTATTTTAGGGGCATTTTATGGGTGGGGAACAAGAATAAAACATTCCTTTTATCTTCAGTTTTATATCTATTTGGAATGTGTTTTGGTCGGATTGTTACTGATCACAAGGGTTGATAAATATATGTTAATGAGGAGCATGATGTGTACTTAGGATTGGGTGAGTTCATATTATTTGGTACAATTCAATTTTATTTAAAGATCATTCGATTCAATAATTTTTTAAATGAATGTGAATAAATTTATGATTTTTTGTTTTAAATTTAGCCCTTGAGCTCTATTAATCATCCTATCATTTCGTATATATGTAAACATAGTAAATAATTATCTTAGTTTTAAAATAAACTTGTATTATATTTAATTATTAAATCGAGTGATGTTTACAAACAACTATAAAAATCATTGAAAAATGATAATGAGGATTTTCCCAAATATCTATGAGACGATCATTCTTATTTTCAAATAATCTAAAAATATTTTCTTTTAATATTATAATTTATTATTTATCTCTTATTATCTATCGATTAATTTTAATTCATCTATATTTTTAAATTTTATGATTTTGATTAAATAAAACTTGAAAGAATATATTAAACAAATATACTTTGATTCTAAATTAATAAAAAATGGTAAAAACATATTATAATGTGGTTAACTTTAAACTTATGCTTCCCTCAAATTAGGTCAAAATGACACAAATTTATTGTAGACATATAGCAATGTAATATATTATTACTACATTTAACTTTAAACCTGCAAAACCCTCAAAAAAACCAGACAACAATTCAATTAAGAAAACAATTGACAGTGTTTTTCAACTGGTGATGCAGGAGCGTCCAGCAGTTGACTGCAATCAGCGAAAAAAAAAAAAACAGAGAAAATAACAATAACGTTTTTATTTCTTATCATTTTGTATTTTTGTTCTTTGCATTTTGTCAAACAGTTCGTTGCAAACCAAAAAGAGACAGACTGCGTGTAGGTTCTGAGAGGGATGTTAAACGTTTCAGGTGGCTGCCACCAGCTGGGGACCAAGGAAATTTACTCCTGGGACGGGGGAAGTTTATCCCATCTAGACAGAAGTTAAAAAAGTTCCATGTACGCAGTATTGCTATAGTTTATCCTGTTTCCATTCAATTAGAAATTTCCTACACAGGAAAACAAATAATGTCTTCTTTTCTGGGAATTCAGATTCGTAACGAATTCATCGTAGATTGGAGATAACTGCAGTTCACAAATAGAAAACAGGGCAGTGATGAACTGGGTATACTATTTAAAATCTTCTTACATACCATATTTTTGTTTAAAAACAGTACTGCTCTACAGATGAAAAACATCAAATTCTCAATCTTACTGAGAACTAGATTTCGCCACAGCTCCAGAACTTGCAATTAAATCGACTGTGATAAAATGCAGATGATATTCTAATGCATGCTATACAAGCTAAACAGAGCAGAGAACTCGACCAGAAGTATAGCCCCTGTCAAAGCAACAAATTTCACTCTATGGTAATTTTTCCTTGATAAAGAGCCAAGATAGCTTCCGGGCTTCAAAGCGTACTGTAATTTTTCCTCCAGCGGGAGCGAGAAGAAATCCATAGCGTAGATTCATGTCGAGGCTTGATCCACAACCTGAAAAATCCTCCACTCTTGACAGGTCCTTTTCAGCTCGGCTCTTACTCGATCTCTTTGACCCCCGCCAGAGTTGAAGAGGGAAATGACAGGGATACCATGGCAAAAGACATTGTGCGGGACTGTGGGACGCTCGTCCTCATCTTTGAGGAAGCTCAACGGCAGCTCCTTAACACCAGACTCTGCCAACCTTATCCCACTATCAATCGCAGCTGGTGCCATCCAATTCTAGCTTCTATGCCACACCACTAAACAAGTCTAAGATTTAAGCTTCTTTGCCCTGTTGAGATGGAGATTATATAAAAACTTATTGTATGCAGTAATACACGCAATTTAATCGAGAACTTCGTGGCAAAATATGAAGCATTGAATGCTTTCCGAGGTTTGTAGGCTTCATGGACAAAAACGATCCATTTCACCCGGATTACTGTGCAAAGATGGAATTGTGAGATCGCAGGTACGCAACCAAGATGAAAAGGAAGGCGACATAGCAGTTAGTGCGAAGCAACAAATTTGGCCTACATCACACCTCAAACTAGGGAGTGAAGCTTGGTCTCCGTGATAAATCTCTGGCTGCATCGGCAGTGGCCTTCATTTTGCTCCCTCCTTCCATCATAGAAATCTTGGCCTTGCCCTTCAACTCTTTCATTTTCTCCCTAGCCTTTCTTCCCCCCTCTCCTTCCATCAATTCCCTCACCGCTCTTTCCACTTCTTCTCTCCTCACAAAACCGTTTCTTTCCATCTTCAAATCTATAGCTACCTGAATCTGCTTCAGCAGTATGACCTTGTTCATCCTCTGTTCGGCAAAAAGAGGCCAAGCGATCATGGGAACTCCATGCGAGACGGTCTCTAGCGTAGAATTCCACCCGCAATGAGAAAGGAAGCCTCCAGTAGATGGGTGGGAAAGAATGGGGATCTGAGGAGCCCAATTAAGAAGCACCAGCGCGAGCTCCCTGGTTCGACTCTCAAAACCCTCCGGTAAAAGCTGAGAAATATCCGTTTCCAGAGAAGAAGAGCTCCCAGATTTGTACCCACGCAGTACCCAGAGGAACCGGTGGCCGCTGGCTTCCAGTCCAAACGCCAGATCTGTAATTTGTTCCCTCGAAAAAACGGCTCTACTTCCAAATGCCACAAACAGAACGGAGGAAGGAGGTTGCTCATCTAACCATTTGAGGCACCTAGACTCGTCGGGAGCATCAGACTCTGTGAACAACGGGCCTATTGGATAGATGGAGGGTGTTGCAGGCGTGTTCAGGGTTTTCATGGCTTCCTCCTCAAGTTCAGCAAAGGTGTTTATGAGAATCCCTGATGCTTCCCTGCAGCGGGAGGCATGGTGGATAATCCATTTAAATGCAGAATTTGATCTGTCCTGAACGGAACTGGGCAGATCTCTGGCAGGAATCGGCGGAAGCCCTGGTATCTCCACTTCAAAGTCGGCGTCTTTAAATGAAACCTTAATCTCCGACACAAGCTTTGGAAGATGCAACATGAAGCAAGCAAAAGCAGCAGAGGCCGGAACGAATATATAACTTGGCATCTTCAGCTTGGCGGTAACGTCGAGCAGGTCCGTACAGAAGAAATCTGTAATAAAGGCAGAGATGGGCGAAGATGAGCGCAACGATTGCAGAACGTCTTCAATGTGTGGCTTTGCTTTCACCACGAAATTCGAAATGCGTGTTACAATTTGCATGTTTTGCTCATCTTCATCCACGGTGATGTGAGGAATCTCTGTAAAGCGTATGTCGAGAGCAGAAGAGGCTAATCGTTGTAGCAGAAGGGGTTGCTGAGATGTCCACCTCCACCTGCTGATGATGAGGGTGATGGAGAAGCCATGAAACGCACAGAGCCGCTTTGCAAACTCAGCTAATGGAAGCAAATGCCCCATCCCCGCGCTCAAGGGGAAAATGACGACATGCGGCTTCTCCATCGCAGTGGAAGTTCCCAACGGCAGCAACGAACGAGTATCCATCTCATCAAAAGAATAATGAGTACCTATGCTTAAGCTATAGTCAAATTAAGGCTTTCCTTGGATGGATAAGTCGGTGAGAAAAGTCACACTTTTAAATTTCAAACAAGGCGCATGTTCGGAACAAGTTAACATGAAATATAAGCAAAGTCGTTAGACAACTAGAATAAGAGTAGAGGAGAATAATGAGGATACCTCATACATTAGGGGAGTTTAAGATAATTATAGTAGGGTCTCATCCATCATTATTATTAGTATTTTCTTTTTGTTTTTCATCATTGGTCACTTGGGCAAGAGAGATGACAAGAGCCAACAAAGAAAATTTGTTGGGGTCTGACTAACCTAAAGAACCTCTAGTAGTAGGCAACAAAGAGGCAAAATGTGTCTATTTCCAAGTTGCGATTAGCCTTGCTAAGCACACTCCCTTCTCAATAGTGGAGAACCTTGTGAATGAGTCTGTTGATGGCCACAAACAAGCCGGCTATGACTTCATAGATGCCCATGAGAAGAAGACCAACCTCGAGGAGAGGAGGTAATCGGGGGAGCCCTAGTCATAGTACATCCCAAGACATTACTCTAGTGATTGGGTAAAACTTATAAGTGGGCCACTCAAGTGCAAATTTGTTAGCTTACACTTGAATCTACAATAACACATTAAACCAAATCATAACTTTAGCATAGATTGGAAAGTGTTGATGAACAAAACATTCTAAATTTAAATAGAAGAATTTCTATATTTTCATATGCTAAATAGAATACCAAAGATACAAGAATTCCACCACTAAATGAACTTATAAGGGATGTGAGACCAATCCCCTAATAAGACAACATGCCAAGAAAAAAGCTATGGTATGAATAAATTGAAGAAGTTGAATGAATCCAAGACCAAACATTCTGAGATCTAGGAGAAAACCAAAAGATATATTTGAGAGATTCTTGATGATATTCTATGATCAAGAATACCTAAATGGGCCAATCTAGTACCAAATGGGAGACCTTGAAAAAACAAACACTATGCAAAGTGAGTCAATTTTGGCTCCAACAGATTGACCAAATGTTCTAAAACTTGCATTTCCAAACTAACATGGGTGATTGTAAATACCACCATTGATTTAAGGTGGACACCATAAGAAAATAAGGGGAAATACAATGTTACTCTTACTAAGGCTTATAATTGTGAAAAAAAAGTGTTTGGATACCACTTTCAATCTTTCCACCAAGGTTTGCAGGATCTAATGACTTCTAAAATTGTGTCAAAGGTTTCTTGATCGTGTCTAGAAAGTTGGGATTGAGCCATGATTTCATTCTGGGAGGAGAGATTTCTAGTAGCTATGGAGAAGATATCCAAGAGTGTTTTGATCCCCTTTTTGAAAAATATTAGAGCATAAACCTAAGGAGTCGTTTAAAGAGGACGATTTTGATATTAAAAATAGGAGACCACCAAAGGTTTTGCTAGTTATGAAATGACTAGTACATAAACTAGAATGATTCCAAAGAAGCCAAGCATTCATAGATTTTCCCAAGTTGACAAATAATTTCATCACAAAGGTCCATTGAATCTGAAAAACCTCTTTAATAAGAAGGTATGAAATTCAGTCCCCTTCTAAACTAGTTCCTCAACTAGATAACCAAAGGAAATGCAATGTTGCACTAAAAAAATCATAACTTGATTATTCTCAAGAGCATGAGTAATCCACTTTGCATAGAGTGCCAAGCCTTTTCATTGAGTAAAGAGTAGTCCCAATCCTCCTAACTCATGAGGAAGACAACAAAAATCCCAAGCCACTTGATGGAAACCTTAGTGATTATCTAGAGAAAACTAAATAAAATCATGAAGAAGTTCTCTAATTTCAAATAAGAAGCTTTGGAGGGAACTTGACAAGAGAGGTAGGAGACATAAGTGGTTGCAAGAATCTTGGAGTATATTTGAAATTTTCCTACCCAAAGATAGGGTTTGTGATCTAATAAGATAATTTTTATTTAATTTTGGCAAGGGTAGCTTACCATAGAGAGGCCAAGGATTCTTAAAAGGTAAAGAGTATGCTTAAGAACCTAAAAATATTACTGTGATAAACCACTTTCATCTATAATAATTAATCAAAAAAGGCTTAGGAAGGAAGGATTTTCAATAGCACTATGTCTTATTTCATTGAATGATAGAGACCAAGGCCTTGCAAAAATATTCAAACATTACAAATCTTTTAATCCATCCCAAGAAGTATACTATATTTGTCTCAACAATTATATGTCCTTTTAGATCTCCCTCATCCATCATCATCCCCTACCTGTGCATAACACGCCACCAAAGTTTAGCACCTAAGTATTTGCTACTAGACATCTCAATTACCACTATTAATACTCCTTTCCCTCATAGTATTATTTACTATAAGTTTTTTTCCTTATTTTTATAAAAAAAATCTTATGCACCCACAAAATGGGGTCTCAACAATGGATCCAAATATTGACAATGAATCACATATTAAAAATTTGTGTTATTTTTATGTTGATGTTTTATTTTTAATTTGGAATCATGGATATGGAAAAGGATCTAAACAAGTGTGTTGGATTATAGAACAATACAAACTAAAATAAGGAAGATAAACAAGGCCAAAACAAAAATTAAAGCATGACAAAAAGAATAAGTGGGCAACTAGAGGAAATTTCATGGACCAACAAGAGAGTTGTCAAATTAGTTACTAGTAGATTATGAACATATGCATATGGATGTATGGACAAAATAAAGACCAAAATTAAAGCACAATTAAGAAAAAGGCCAAGGAATAAGTATGAGATTCTAGGGTTTGAACCCAATGGCCTCAAGACCAAATTGAAATTGGTGTTTTTGAAACAAATGGATCACAACAAGATGTAATAAATTTACAAAAAAGATGAATGTATGCAAATAAGTGAACATATAAATGGACTATGTGATAAATTTATAAGAATTTATGTAATGGATAAGTACATGGTACAAGATAAAATATCTAACTATATACAAAATTATACTATATATATATTAAAACACTCTCATCAACATAAACCCAAACCTAAATAAAAATGACATAAATATAAAAATTTCACTAGAAAATTATGACCACAAGTCCAAATCTCTTCTAGCGCATTCTTAACAAGTCCAATTCAAAAATAAGAAATGTGAAACATAACTAAGTAAAAAGTGTTACATTTCTATTCCTTTAATAAAGAAAATTTTAAAATTCATATAAATGTGTTAAAAATGATTGAGTCAAAAGTAAGTATTTGTTAAATCAATGAGTGATGCAATAAAAAAATCCGGTCTTAGAGGAGAAATCATTAGAAACAAACAAACCCAAGGTGATCATGCTTGCAAATTAGGGCTATAAAATAAAGTTTTTTTTCATAGAATTTATGTTTAACTTGGAAAAAAATCTGCAAATTAAATACCATCCCTTCAATCAAATAACAATCATGTTGAAGGTAGAGATTTGAACTAAAAACAAATTAACCTTTAACATTTTAAGTTTGATATGGTCTAAACTATGTGGAAAATTTAGTCTAAAATAATTGTATCCTAGGGATGCATTACTAAGATTAACATTGAACATTTTAAGTTTGATATGGTCTAAACTATGTGAAAAAATTAGTCTAAAATAATTGTATCTTAGGGATGCATCCCTAAGATTAACATTGAACATTTTAAGTTTGATATGGTCTAAACTATATGACAAATTTAATATAAAATAATTGTATCCTAGGGATGCATCCCTGAGATTATCTACCATCCCTTATTTTAGGGACATTTTAGAAGTGAGAGACAAAAATAAAATATATTAAAACAAATTTATGTCCATATATTATTATTATAATGTGGTTAATTTTAAACTTATGCTTCCCTCAAATTACTTCAAAATGACACAAATCTATTTTAGACAGATAACTATGTAATATATTATTACTACATTTAACTTTAAACCTGTAAAACCCTAAAAATAAAAATCAGAGAATTAAAAGAAAAATACAATTGACAGTGTTTTTCAAAGTGTGATGCAGGAGCATTCAGCAGTTGACTGCAATCAGCCAAAAAAAAGAAAAAGAGAAACGTTTTTATTTCTTCTCATTTTGTATTTATTGTTCTGTTTTAGGATTTGTATTTTGTCAAACAGTTCGTAGCAATCCAAAAAGAGAGAGACTGCGTGTAGGTTCTGAGAGGGATGTTAAAAGTTTCAGGTGGCTGCCATGAGCTGGGGACCAAGGAAATTTACTCCTGGGACAGGGGAAGGCTATCGCATGTCTGCATGATGTAGACAGAAGTAAAAATAGCTTGAAATGTTGTATTTTGTTATTCTAATGAGCAGAAAAGACTGTAAATGTTGCTCCATCTGTCATGTTCTGTTCTCTGTGTGTGCGCATGAAGTTTAGAACCCCTATGTTTTTTCTAAATGCTCTGCAGTTAAATTTGTATATTCTTGTTATGAAAAAGACTGAGAGTGTGAGTTGTTCAGTTGGACACCCATCCAGGACTGCATCAACTTGTACAGTTTAACCAAACGAAACACGCAAATCATCGTTTTACACTCCTATCTCAGCTTATCAAAAACTCTACAAGAAAGAATTGACTGATTTACTCTACACTGTTTGAAACAAATCTGCGCCGTTCTATACTTTAGCCGTTTATAGAAAATAAACGCAGTTATGAGAAAGCAGAATGCTCAGAATTTGAGCTCAATTGATAAAAACAGATGCTCTAACAACGAGATTTCTGCTTGTAGAATAAAGTTATGTTCAACAAAATAAAAGTACCCCAAACTTGTCTGCAAGCTGAACAAAGCAGAGAGCTCGACAAGAAGTATAGCCCCTGTCAAAGCAACAAATTTCACATTAATTTCACACAAATTTGGCCTACTTCACACCACAAACTAGGGAGTCAAGCTAGGTCTCTGTGATAAATCTTTGGCTGCATCGGCAGTGGCCTTCAGTGTGCTCCCTCCTTCCATCATTGCAATCTTGGCCTTTTCCTTCAACTCTTTCATTTTATCCCTAGCCTTTCTTCCCTCCTCTCCTTCCATCAATTCCCTCACCGCTCTTTCCACTACTTCTCTCCTCACAAAACCGTTGCTTTCCATCTTCAAATCTATAGCTACCTCAATCTGCTTCAGCAGTATGACCTTGTTCATCCTCTGTTCGGCAAAAAGAGGCCAAGCGATTATGGGAATTCCATGCGAGACGCTCTCCAGCGCAGAATTCCATCCACAATGAGAAAGGAAGCCTCCGGTAGATGGGTGAGAAAGAACAGGGACCTGAGGAGCCCAATTAAGAAGAAACAGCGCGCGGTCCCTGGTTCGACTCTCAAAACCCTCCGGTAAAAGCTGAGAAATATCCGTTTCCAGAGAAGAAGAGCTCCCAGACTTGTACCCACGCACTACCCAGAGGAATCGATGGCCGCTGGCTTCTAGTCCAATAGCCAGATCTGCAATTTGCTCCCTTGACAAAGTAGCTCCGCTTCCAAATGCCACAAACAGAACGGACGAGGGAGGTTGCTCATCTAACCATTTGAGGCACCTAGACTCGTCGGGAGCATCAAACTCTGTGAATATCAGCGGGCCAATTGGATAGATGGAGGGTGTTGCAGGCGTGCTTAGGGTTTTCATGGCTTCCTCCTCCAGTTCAGCAAAGGTGTTTATGAGAATCCCTGATGCTTCTGTGAAGCGGGAGGCATGGCGCATAATCCATTTAAACACAGAATTCGATCTGTCCTGAACGCTGGGCAGATCTCTGGCAGGAATCAGCGGAAGCCCTGGTATCTCCACTTCAAAGTCGGCGTCTTCAAATGAAACCTTGATCTCTGAAACGAGATTTGGAAGATGTAACATGAAGCAAACATAAGCAGCAGAAGAGGGACAGAATAAATAACTTGGCATCTTCAGCTTCGCGGTAACATCGAGCAGTTCGGTACAGAATAAATCTGTAATAAAGGCAGATATGGGCGAAGATGAGCGCAACGATTGCAGAGCTTCTTCAATGTGTGGCTTTGCTTTCAGCACGAACGCAATGTGTGGATCATCTTCATCCACGGTGATGTCAGGAATCTCTGTAAAGCGCATGTCGAGAGCAGAAGAGGCCAATTGTTGTAGCAGAGTGGATTGCTGAGATGTCCACATCCATCTGCTGATGATGAGGGTAATGGAGAAGCCATGAAATTCACAGAGCCTCTTTGCAAACTCAGCTAATGGAAGGAAATGTCCCATCCCCGCGCTAAACGGGAAAATGACGACATGCGACTTCTCCATCAAAGGAGGCAGTGGAAGGTAACAACTACAGGTATTTGTATATTGTGAGCGAAGTATAGCCACAAGCTATAGTTTTAGTAGCCTCAAGAGGTTCATTCATACAGATGCCCTATGTTATCTAACGGCAGTGGAAGTTCCCAACGGCAGCAGTGAACGAGTGAACGAGCATCCATCTCATGAAAGGAAGAATGAGTACGTATGCTTAAGCCATAGTCAAACTAAGGTTTTTCTTTGGATGGATAAGTGTATTTATTATTAATTATAAAATAATGTTATACTTATTAAAAAAAAAAGGGGGTGAGAAAAGTCACATCTCTAAATTTCAAATAACGTACATTTTTGGAACAAGTTAACATGAAATATAAACAAAGTCATTAGATAGCTAGAGCAAGAGAGGAGGAGGAGGAGGATACAGATCATTTGATTTACTCGATATATTAGGGGAATCTAGGGTAACCATAGGAGGGTCTAATTCATCATTATTATTAGTATTTCCTTCTTGTTTTTAATCATTGGCCACTCAAGCAAGAGAGATGAGAAGAGCCAACAAAAGAAATTTGTTGGAGTCTAACTAATTTGAAGAGCCTCTAGTAGTAGGCAACAAAGAGGCAAAGCATATATTTCCAAGTTGTGATTAGCCTCGCTAAGAACACTCCCTTCTAAATAGTGGAGGAGAGACCTATGAATGAGTTTCTTGATGGCCACAAACAGGCTAGATATGACTTCATTGACACCCATGAGAAGACCAATCTTGAGGAGAGGAGGTAGTCGAGGAAGCCCTAGTCACAAGACATCCCAAGGCATTACTCTAGTGATCTGGTAAAAGTTATAAGTGGGCGACTCAAGTGCAACTCTATTAGCTTACACTTGAATCTACAATAACACATTGAAACAAATCATAACTTTAACATAGATTAAAAAGTGTTGATGAACAAAACATTCTAAATTTAAATAGCGGAGTTTCTATCTTTTCATATGCTAAATAGAATATCAACCCTAAAAGCATTTCATAACTAAATGAACTTATAAGGGATGTGAGACCAATCCCCTAATAAGACAACATGCCAAGAAAAAAGCTATGGTATGAACAAATTGAAGAAGTTGAATGAATCCAGGACCAAACATTTTGAGATCTAGGAGAAAACTAAAAGAAATGTTTGAGAGATTCTTGATGTCTAAAAAAAGGATATTCAAGGATCAAGAATACCTAAATGGGCCAATCTGGAACCAAATGGGAGACCATGAAAAAAAAAACACTATGAAAAGTGAGTCAATTTTGGCTCCAACAAATTGACCAAATGGTCTAAAACTTGCATTTCCAAACTAACATGGGTGATTGCAAATACCATTGATTTAAGGTGGGAACCATTGGAAAACGAGGGGAATGTTGGAAACAAGGAACACTGAGAGGGGGGGTGAATCAGTGTTCTTCAATTTTTAGCTTTATTAATCTAATCTTCAAAGCACTTATAACATTCAACCAAAAGAAATATGCATGAACATAAAGTAAGCAACCACAACACCATAACACAAGGATTTTTACGTGGAAACCTTGTTAGGGGAAAAACCAATGGATGGCCAATCCACAATATGATCTGAGTATACTCAAAAAAGATGTTTACAAAATGGGAATGCACTTGCATTCAGGCACACTCCTAGAGCTCACTGCTCAAAAGGTTCACTTCCCTTACAATGATTTTGATTAGATCCAAAGATTGAACCGAGAAAGTAGCATATTCTACAAATTCCCAATTACAATTTCTGCTAGGCTCTCAACAATCCATCTCTTTGACCTTCCGGACCGATTTTTCTCTTCTCATGCATTTTCTAACTTGTTTTACAAAACTTTATGCGCGAAACTATGCATAATCACTCTACAAACCTTTTGATATTTGCAACACACACTAACACACTTCGAACATACATCAAAATTAAATAATCAATCACTTATATATATCCACTACTAAGGATTTAATTGCTTCATGTTGGCTTCAACAAAATAGAAAATATTTACACACTGTTGACTCAAATCATGAATAATATTCACCGCGATCCATTAAAAGTTTTTCCATTCCACATAGTTAGGACTAAAGTCACCCAAATACATAGTTAGACCAAAATCAAAATGATCAACACAAAACACTTAAATAATTACTCCCTCAAATATCCACAACATGCTATATCCACCTTAGCTGGCCTTCATGCACTAATAATGAACAAAAATTAACTAACCGATCTACTATCTTGCAATTTCACATTGATACTTCAGGCATTGTGGATTCATGTGATAACACAGATCACACATCAAACAATCTTCCCTGAGATCCACAACTCAAAATAATAACATAAAATCTCATGTGAATCGATGAACACAAAACTGTCGAATGCTCTATTCTTCCTTGTTTGTCTTCGACCTTGTCAAGATGATCCGGTGGATATTTTAGTGAAAATTGAAGTATCTCCATTCTTCGAATCCGCGACCATCAAAAAGATCTCAAGGCTCCGATTCCAACGCGAACTTGAACGGCTTAAAAGGAGTCCGCTTCAGGTGCTATGAAGCTAGTCAAACTCGTGGTCAACCAGGATCAGTGGGGTGCCCAGAAGTGAAAAAAATGATGTCATCAAAAAGTTGTCAAAGATAGCATCATCAAGAGATCACAGAAGCTTTCCAACGAACTCGCTTCGCTGAAAAATGCACATCGATGTGAGAGGATACAACCACCAAAGTTTTGAGCTGACTTGTGGACCGTGAGGTACAGTTGATGATGTCATGATCCTGCATACGATGACGCTGACCATCAAGACGGAATTCAAAGGACTTCAATCATAGTTTGATGACCGCAATCCGCATATCTTTGTACAAGATGACGGCGCATGTACCGAGTCGCCAGCGACATGGACCTCGTCTTCGCTTTAATTATCTCCCCGACATGTGGCACCGGGTGGCACATACTTGCGCAGCTGGATCGCGGCAAATTTGACGTTTCTATTGAGAATCAAATCAAGCCACGTGGCATCTCGGTGGCACGACACGTCGCCCTTTCTTCTTTCCTTCGGCCAGCGGATGGGATGAGTTTGTTCGTTTGTTAAAAAAGTTTGTTGGGGGATTTGAACCCCCAACCAACCTCCACTGAACTTAGCACCTGACCGTTGCACCATATCCGCGAGTCTAACAATCAACGGTGGTCGGTTTGTTTTGATAAAAAATTGGATGGATTTTATTGCTAAATTTGTGGCTGGCGGGAGTTGAACCCGCACCGGCCAGGTTACAAAAGTTATAGCCCACCGATATGCCATCGACATTATCTAATTTGTGTATGGCATCGGTTTGTTTTCTTGAATATTTCAAACCGATTACCATAATTTTAAAAACAAACTCCTATAATTTAAAAACAAAACAAACAAATAATCCTTTTAAGGATTAAAAAACAAACCCCTAAACAATAATATTCCGAGGAAGGGCTTAAATAATTTTTAAAAAGATTATTAGGGATATTTTGAATATTCCTTTGTAAAATTGGGAGATTAAATGGTTATTAGGAGATTTGGGGGAAATTTAGTAAATCTTATGGTTTTCACCAAATTGGGTGAAACTTTTGTATAAAAAGGGGTGAAAGGGAGAGAGTGGAGTTAAAGAGAATTTTCAAGTGAAACAGGTGACAGGTGATTCGAGAGGAGTTCTAAGGAGATCATTTTGAAGCCATTTTGTATGTCGGAGCAGTGTTATGCTGCCGAAGTGATGGTCTTGGTGCATCATTGTAATTGATTCTGGAGATTAATCAGATCGGTCATACTCTATTGGAGCCGACTCGGAGACGTAGTCACGTTTGTGGTGAACTCCGTAATCAAACTCTGTTTGCATCTCTCTCTTTCTTTCTCTCCCCATGTTCTAATTTTCACTCTTGCTTTTATGCATAATTTCTATAATGGCTGAATTATATTCCTTTAAAGTTGTTTCTTAATTAAGCATTCAATTTGGCAATTTAGTCTAGATCCTATATGTATCACAAGATGATCAAATGATGACATGCATCGACTTAACCGGGACTAGATTTTACCAATGACAACACCAAAACATTTTGCCGTGGTCTCTTGCCAACAATCTTCCCTTTGGCATTGATGGCAAATACCTAGTGAAAAATGACTAAGCGGCCGTGATCGTACATCAACATGAATTACACTACCAAAACTCAAAAGATTCAATCATACTTTAAAATTACAACCTCGAGATGAATATACATTTTTCACTATACTACCCTCCCCCTTTGAAAATAATGGCAAAGATGGGGCAACCACATACCAAAAATCAAACAAAAATCTTCAAACTATACAAAAATACTTCTACAACTTACACAAACTTGAAAAAAAATGCAAAATTTGTTTTTAATAGGTTCAAACTTGTGTCCCAAACCTTCTTGAGACTCTCTAAAATTGTCATGTGACTACAGAGTATATAAGATTACATCTTTGTTGATTCAAGGTTCACTGGATCACTGACTGCCATAACATCTTCAACTTCCTTCAATGCACTCAACATTGTTTCCATCTTTGGATCAATTAGGCCTCTCAGCTCACATGCTCTTCCCACAATTATGTCATTGGCATGCTTCAAGCTCTTTGTCTTGTCAAGTAAGGATATCACCTGACCTTCTTGCTCTCCAATAGAAACAATTAAAGGATCAAAGGCTTCTGAAATAGCAACTAACTATTTCTCATGATCCTTAATCTTCTTCTCATTGTCCTCAGTAAGTTTAGAAAAAGACAAACATGGCTTGTAGATCTTTTCACCTTCAGATAGAGCACTTTGAATATTCTTCATACATGAAGCTAATAATGATTTGTCATTTGCAATCATGCACTTTAGTTTCCAAATGTCCCTTTAAAATGCAACCCTCAAACGCGAATCATACTACTCATGACTCAAAATGAGTAATTTTGCTGTAATTAATAAGCTTCTTTAGCTCAATCGGAAGAGGAACCGAGCAGGATCTTTTGACATGAGTAGGTAATGATTTTCTCTAGAACACCAAATGCAAGACTCAAAAAGTTCATTATCCTCAATGTGAGACTCTAACAATTTTTCTAGCCTCACTTCTACATAAATGATGTAACTTTCAATTTCCTGAATTGAAGACAAAGTAGACAAATTAATAGACCTTTCACCAAATTCAAGGGTCAAACTCTTTTCCTGTTTCTACTCATACCCCTTCAACGCCTCAAGAGTGTCTCTTGCTTCCAATCGAACTTCATTTCATTCCTTTCTTCACACCTTGTTTCCTAACTACCAATTCTTGCTTTCCTTTAGGAACCTCTTAACTTCATCACTTGACACTTCCTTTTCTTCTAACTCCACACAACTTTATGAGCTTCAAATACCATAAGTACTTCAGACTGCCACTAGAGGAACTGAAAGTGTCCCCAACTATATCTTCCTTTACCTCTTCATCCATCGCACTAAAATGAACATTTCCTTTTCAACATGCACTTCTTCAAAGATAACTTTGATTTTGTTCTGTAACAAAATTTCCTTAAGAATAGTTTTAGTTTCTTTTCTACCTCTTCAGTCTTACCAATCATAAGCTTGTTTACCCTTGTCTTTCTCTTGAATTCCTTCTTAGCTTTATTCAGGATTGCTTTCATTTCCTCAATAGACATCACCAAACATAAACCTGCAAGAATTCGCTCTCTCATTTTCTCTTCTTCAGTTCTTGCACTTACTCTCCTCATTTCCATAATTTCATACAGTTCTTTAGGCAATTGAGACATGATCTCAATGAGAGTCATATTGAAATTATTCAAATACTTTATTGTAGCCTCCTCAAGAACTCTTTGACCAACACTATCAAAGGTATCATACCTTTCACATAGTGGCTTAAGATTACCATCTTTGATTATACCACTCTCAACTTCTTTTACAGACATACTTGGTTTATTAGTTTTCACCTTCTTCTTTGCTTTCTCTTCTTCACCGGAGGGCTTGTGCTTAGTGACTTTTGTTTCCTAGGTACCCATATGCTTTATTTCTCTCACTTCTTCATCATATTTTGTCTCATCTTCTGAGATAGCTGCATAGACTCTTGTACTCTTATCCTTCTTCCTCTTACTGGATGCCTTGGTTTGAGCTTTCACAAGGGTTGACTTCTTTGCAGGATTGGATAGGGGTGCAAAGTTCTTTGTTGATCTAGTTTGGGCAGAGGATGCTTCTGGACTAGCAGATTCAATTCTAGTTGGCTCCTTTTCTTCTTTAGCTTGTTCTCTCTTCCTTCTAGCTTCTCTCACAACTTCTGCAGATATACCCATGCTCTCTGCAAAGACTTCCACTTCTTTCCTTACTCTTTGGACTATCATAGGTTTCTTCAACTACTCATGCACTTCCATATTTTTTTTGCATAAGTTCCAAACCTCTCTTCAGTCGGATCTAGAGGCTTACTCAACAAATGTTGTGCATATAATTCCAAAATGTTCTCCTCAACTTCATAACCCATTGGCATAATCCATACCATTCTAGGATCAACAGCTTTCATCAAGCATTGATCAATGTCCAACATAAAACAAATTGTGTCCTTATACTTCTCCACAATAGAAGTAGGAATTCTTTCCCTTTCTTGCATTACATTCTAAAATTTCTTGAAATATCCCCAGATTGCAGTTTTCCTGGCTTGACTATCTCCAACTCCATACAAAATATCTCTAACCTGAACAACTACAGGCTTACCACCTTGCCAATGCACTTTCCCAATTCCTGAAACTTCATTCATGAAGTAAAAGAACAAACACAACAATAGATTACTGTACTTAAAGGAAATTTTCTTATCTTTCTTGATCTTACCAAGATTAGATCCATCAGCTGACTCTTGAGTAACTCACATAGGTCATACTCTGCATTCTCCTTCACCATCTGATATGTTGCATAGATAGTTGTACCGAATACTGAATTATCTTGACTAGAGGGATAAATCTTGTAACCAATGATCATCGAGGAAAATTTCACATCCACATCAATAATATCATTAATTTTCATAGCTCTTTTATCAAATATAGAACTGGTTGCATCAGTAACTGTCTAATTTTTCACGGACTTCAAGACCGGAAACCCACCGAAGGAACTTAAACCTGTAATAGCACTTATGGATTCTTTTGTAATCTTAACAGGTTGGATCAACCACATAAATTCAACATGAATTTGGCTCAAAATATACCAGAGCCACTCACTTTCATCAAACATGGGGAATTTCACAATCTACGTGAATTTCTTCTCCTCTAGGGTTTTGAATTTGGGCTTTATCATGAAATATTCTCTAACTATATGATTGGAATACAAATTCAACAATTGTGAGCACCCTAACTCCTCAATATTTGCATGAATGTATGCCCTAATATCTTCAATATGCAAGACGTTGTACGAAACATACAAAAATTCACCTAAGGGCCTAGTCTCAACAGACTTGAAAGGATGCCACTTGAATTTTGGATGAGGTCTATCCTTGACATCAACTACCATTGGAGTAGCCATTTTCATAAATTCAAAAATTTGCAAGTTTTCCCAATAAATACCTTTTTGTCGGTTTAGAGTTTGATCGCTAAATCTCCTTCACACTTGAATCTTTGCCAAATTTTTCCAAAGTTCGTTTCAGAGCTCTCCAAACTTCTTCTCCTCAAAATGCAAAGTGACAAATGAAAGATAGAAATGACTTTTTATCATTTGCACACCTAACCCTTTTTTTTGCAATAAATGCTTTTACCCTAACTTATCTAGATACCTTGTTTCCATGCATTGTGAAAGATAACTCTTCTATGAACCTTCAACACTGTATAATACTTTCTCCAATTGATTCAACAACATTTGTAGAAAATTTATGCAATCACTATACTTATCCACATCCTGGTGTCAATTATCAGCAAGGGGTTAAAATATTTTCTTGACAACTCCCCCTAGGCCAAAGGCCTAAAAACTAATTCTCAGAGGAATTACCAAAAGCGGGTTCTAGTGCTGCCTCATTTACTGCAATAGAGGGACTCTTCCTCACCCATTTCTTCTTCATTTGCTTCCTGATCTCATATGTAGTGAATTTACCTTTTCCCTTTTCATCCTTCTGCATGTTCCTTTGATTTACCGGACCTCTTATGCAAAATCTAGCAATATGACTAGATTTGTTGCAATTGTAGCACACCACACTTCTTTGTCCAGACCAGTTCTTTCACTGATTTTCTCTTGTTCTACACTGGTTAGCAATATGCCCAAATCTATTGCATGTATAACATCTGACATCTCTATAAAAGTTGTTCATCACATTTTTGCATTCATTTGATTTCTGACCATACTTATTACAATTAAAGCACTGACCTGAGAATGATGGACCACTCGGATTCATTTTTCTTCTACATTGAGAATCCATATGACCAAACTTATTACAAGTAAAACAATAGCCATTGAACCTCTGAGCATTAGGTTTTCTTACCGGATACCTTCCAACTTTGTTCATCTAATTTCCTTTCCTAAATCTCCTTTGTTCAGAACTCCTTTTTCATGATCTAGAACTTTCTCTTTCCTCATATCCAAGACCTTGCTTGTCACCTTCAGTCCTCTAACTTTTCATCAGTTCATCAAGCTTGGCTAAGCTAATCTTGAACTTCTACTTGAATTCATTTGTAGTAGAAAGTTCATCTTTGAGATCATCAATTTGCTTTTCAAGTTTTTCTTCATTGTTTCTAGATTGTTCCAATTCAAGTTCCAACTGATTGAATCCATCAGTAATTCGGTTGCATTCTTCAGATTTTTCTTTCAAGGACTGTGCAAGCTTCTCTTCATTCTTCTTTATGTCTTCAATCTTTGGTCATCCCTATCATAATAGATTCCATGCTCAGCATTTAAGACCGTGATTATCCCCGAAAAATTTTCTATCTTTTTCATGCTCATCTCTAATGCATTTACTATCTTCATGCTTGATTTGATCACATAGTTCCCTTCTCTTCTTTCTGGACTTGTTGATTTTTTCTTTCAATGACTCAATGAATCTCTCAACATTCATGAGATTTGCTTGTAATTCCTAGACTTCATATTTTTCCTAATCAAGATCATCTACGGCCACCATAAGTTGTTGTTGAAGACTCCTTGAATCCATTGAAACACTTCCAAGATCTTCCCCAAGCTTTTAAGCTTTCCAAGGAACTAGGTTCTATACCAATTGTTGGGAAACAAGCAACACTAAGAGGGGGGGTGAATCAGTGTTCTGCACTTTTTAACTTTATTAATTTGATCTTCAAAGCACTTATAACATTCAACCAAAAGAAATATGCATGAACATAAAGCAAGCAACCACAACACCATAACACAAGGATTTTTATGTGGAAACCCTGTTAGGAGAAAAACCATGGTGGATGGCCAATCCACAATATGATTTGAGTATACTCAAAAAAAGATAAGCTTACGTATCGGGAATGGATTCAGACTGTGCACACCGCCTAGAGATCACCGCCAAAATATAAAGGATTATCAGTTTTACAAAAGTTTGATTAGATCCAAAAGATTGAACTGAGAAAGTAGCATCTACATATTCCTGATTACAGTTTTGGTTAGGCTCATTAATCAATCTCTTGACCTTTTGATTGATTTTTCTCTTCTGCTCTATTCTGCTCTAAGTTGCATCACAAAATACTTAATGCACAAGTGAAACTATGCATAATCGCTTTTCAATCCTTCTAGATTTCACAACATATATTGACATGCTTCATATCTATATCCAAATGATGTAATCAATCAGTTATATATATCTGTGACTAAAGATTTAATCACAACATGTCGGCCTGGAATCATGAATAATATTCAATGCACATCCACCAAAGTTGGCTCTAACATAGTTAGGACCAAAATCAAAATGATCGAACACAAAAGCACTTAAATAATTACTCCTCGAATATCCATAACATGCTATATCCACTTAGTCGGCCTTCATGCACTGATGAACAAAAAATTAACCAACCAAATCTACTATCTTGCACACGGATTAATACAAGGCACTGCGATTCAAAGATAACATAGATTACACATCAAAAAATCTTCCATGAGATCCACAACTCAAAATAATAACAAAAAATATCATGTGAATCGATGAACACAAAATTGTCGGATGCTCTGTTCTTCCTTGACTGTCTTTGATCTATCTGCTAGTATGATCAAATGATGACGTGCAGATCAACTAATTGACTAGAATTTCCATCAATGACAACACTTGAAAACATTTGTAGTATCTCTTTCCAATAGGGAAATCCAATGTTACCCTTGCTAAGGCTGATAATTATGAAAAAAATGTTTGGATACCACTTCCAATATCTCCACCAAGGTTTGCAAGATCCAGTGGCTTCTAAAATTGTGTCAAAGGTTTCTTGATCATTTCTAGAAAGTTGGAATTGAGTTCTGATTTCATTCTAGGAGAAGGGATTCTTGGTAGCTATGGAGAAGATCTCCAAGAGTGCTCTGATCCCATTTCTTAAAAAAATTAGAGTATAGACCTAAGCAGTCCTTGAAAGAGGAGGATTTGGACATTGAAAATAGGAGACAACCAAAGATTTTTCTAGTTATGAAAGGACTAGTACACAAAATAGAATCATTCCAAACAAGCCAAGGCTTCATAGATTCCCAAGGAAGAAAAAATCATCACAAAGGTCCCTTGAATCTGAACAACCTCTTTCATAAAAAGAAGGGTATGAATTCCAATCCCCTTCTAAACTAGTTTCTCAACTAGATAACCAAAGGAAATGCAATGTTGCACTAGAAAATTCCCAACTTCATTACTCTCAAGAGCATGATTAATCCACTTAGTGTATAGTTCCAAGCCTTTTCATTGAGTAGAGAGTAGTCCTAATCCCCCTGACTCATGAGGAAGACAACAAAAATATCAAGCTACCTGATGGAAACCTTAGTGATTATCTAGAGAAGAACAAACAAAATCATGAAGAAACTTCTCTAATTTAAAATAAGAAGCTTTGCAATGAACTCAACAAGAGGAGTAGTAGACATAAGTGACTGCAAGAATCTTGGAGAAAATTTGGAAATTTCCTACCCAAAGATAGGGTTTGGTGATCTAATAAGCTAATTTATTTTTAATTTTGGAAAGAGTATCTTACCATAGAGAGGCTAGAGATTCCTAAAAGGTAAAGAATATTCTTAAGAACCTAAAAATGTCATTTTGATATACCACTTTCACCTATAATAATTAATCAAAAAAGGCTTAAGAAGGAAGGATTGTCAGTAGCACTATGTTTTATACCATTGAATGGTAGAGACCAAGGCCTTGTAAAAAATATCCAAACACTACAAATCTTGCTTTATGATATTTTCCTCCTTCAAGGGAGTGAGAAACGATTTGTCAACAAAATGACTATTCACTAGTTGATTTGAAGAGTTGGGTAATGAAATACCTTTATTCATTCCTTAAGAAACAAAATGAATTAGGAGGTAACCAAACCCTTTAAAAAAAAGTATATATAAACTTGGAGTTAGGGGCATCCATCCTAAATCTAGACCAAAATAACCCAAAAGCAACACGAGTCTATGCAAGATCATGGGAGTCCAAAAAGTGGTGATGTGAAAAAAAAGGCATTTTTAACTCGCTCAAAAATGTGAAATTATGCTTTGACATTTTGTAGGCTTGGGTGGAAAGTACATAGTGTCAAGGCTAATACCAGACCGAAATGGATTTCCATTAGAAATGGATATATGTTTTGTTTAGGTCAAATTTCTTTATTTCATCAGGTCTGGGACCGAACAATATTTTTATTTTATATATTATAATATTTTTTAATTTAATATTATATAATAATATATTTCATATATATTATATAATATTATAATATATTAAATATAATATTAAATTTATTATATTATTATATTATATTAATATAATATATATAATATATTATATAATATAATTTTATATTATAATATAAAATTATAAATGATATCTTACATTTCAAAAAACACCACCAATAACTATATGGTCAAGTCCCAGACCCAACCATATATTGAAAAAAATACATAAAGGAAATAGATATCCATTTCTTATTTTATAAAATCAAAAACAAAAACTTGAGAGCTCATTTTTAGCTGACTGAGTGTGGGTTCTCTAGTGCACAACTCATATATCTATTCCCAGGTGAATCGTCTTGCTCAAATCAATCGAATTTGAAAGGTGTTTTTCAATTTTTTATGTTTTTCATCAATTTACATTGGTTTTGCATTGCTTTTTTTTTTGTGAATTTTAATAAAAAATAGGTTATTTGATAGGTTTTTTATTGCATTAAAATTATTATTAATTTTTTAAAAAAATTATCAATTAACAGGCTTAAAATGGCTTAACATGAAAACCTTAACCCCACAGAAGATGAAAACCCTTCAAATCCTCCTTCACCGTGACTGTTGTTTCCAAACCAAAATGTGCCAACAATACATGAATCTATTCATAGAAATTTAGATCAATTGAGAAATTTATTTTAAATCTATGAGACACTCACTGAACTATCAGACATTGAAATCACTTTAGAAACAATCATTTCAAATGTTGAAACTTTGGCAACTCAACACAATATATTTGCACAGTGGTGAGAGGAAAAAATGCAATTTTATGCCAATGTGTTATCATATGATGAGGTGAGGGCACTTGATATTGACAAATCCCAATTAACCCAATTATTCATTTATCACAAAATAGGACAGCTCGTTAATGTGCAAAAGCCAAAATTTTCAATTAAATGGTGCACCCATAGAGGCATATTAGATAATTTCTAGAGATGTTAGTGGATGGTTTTTGATAAACCACCCAACAATCTTGATGTCCCTCAGTATTTTCTTTGAAAAATATATGTTGAGTTTGTCCTAGGGAGACATGTCAATTACTTTGAGATGCAATATTTCCAGGGTGTTGGTAGAGGGATGCCACATGATAGACCTAGAGCATGTCGAGTCACCTTAGTTCATCCTACCCCGCCTATTGCTGCCCCAAATCCACTACCTTACCCTGAGATTCCTTCAGATGCAGGGACTCAAATAATTTATGCCTTGCGTTCATTGAGTGATCATTTGGTCACGCAAAGTCATCATGTTGCATAACCATTTGACGATGCATATCATCATGATGGTGATGAACCTGATACATCCTAGCATGATGATGGTGGACCTACTGCATCAACTCCCACTGGTACACTATCCTCTTCAAGACATATTTGTGTGCTTCATTACTACATGATGTGCAACAATTTATGTTTGGGTCCTCTTTGATGGTCCACTAAGGCTCCCATAGAGACATCCAAATATGAGGTTCATGATATATCAGATGTAGGAGTTGATAGAGTACAAAGTGGACCATTTGCAGGAGAGACATCGACTACCAAGGATGATATGGGAGCACCAGTAAGATTTAAAGTAATTTCATAGTGTGTTTTATCTAAATTATTTCATATTTTATAAGAGATATTTGTACTAATATATGTTTATCTACTAGAATCTTTAATAGGTGCTGACAAAGGAGCAGATTTTAGATGTTAATTTTTTGAAATCTATTATGTTTAAATATATGTACTACATAGATTTATAGTTTAATGTGATCTTTTCTTTTTATGAAGCAACTTGGTTCTTTTATAGCCATGTTGGTTGGGCCTGACCCATTGATGAAGCCACACAAACACATATATAATATTTTTTTCTCAACATTATGATTATATGTGCATGTAAATTTAAATTGTGTTACATTCTTTGTCATTTTTATATAGGTTCATTGGATCTCAGTTGTGTTCAAATGGTTTGTCCTGATGACAAAACCTCTTTAGTTGGTTCTCATGGTATGACAAGTCTCAATTGGATCTTTATGATGATACATATTTGATGAAAAAATTGATAATATGGCTTTTTGGTCTTGGCATGTTTATTGGTTCACTTCTGGCTTACTCTTGGTCTATTCCTGTTTTGGCATTCGGTGGATAGTTTTATGGCTTTGGGTTACATTCAGATTTGGTTTACATTCAGTTTTGTCATATCTTGTGGTACTAATCAGGTTGAGCTTCATGCAGATAAAGATGGAACTCACTTTGGCATGATGGAATTTCATTACTCAAGATTCATGGTAAGCTTCAGTATTCATGGTGATAGGGTTCTATTCAAATTTTTAGATTTATGAACTTGGTAATTTCACATGTTCAAGTATATTAATTCATGGTTTAGCCTCCGCTATGGTTTTGATATGGCATGACTTATTGTTTCAGCCTAATCATTGGCATTCTATAACCTTGGTTTATTACAAAGGAAATTTTGAATGTCACATGAACTTGACAAGGGAACTATGTCATATTCATCTAAGGCATACGTTTTTTTAACAATATACATGGTTATTAAAGGAGACTCTATTACACAAGCCTTGACATCAATTGGCATCTAAAGGAACCTTGTCATATATATAAGTGAAGGTAATGTTATTTTTGGCATCATTTTTTTATATGGCTAACTTGCAATGGTATCAGGCCTTATTGCATTAGTAAATGACTTTGGTCATATTGAAATATGCATCGACAACCATCATATATCTTAATGCTTGTCATTTTGTTTGGAGATCATTGGTCATTGATTAATGGTTTTAAGTGATAATGTGGATCGACATTTCTTTGAGCAATTATCAAAATGATCATACTGTCAGCCTCCATGGTAAATGTTTGATCATAGACTTTAATCTAATTCATTATGTTCTTTTCAAAAGTCATTGAATGACTTGGTAAAAGGAATGATTAGGGAAAATTGTGTTTTGTGATTTTCTTTTTAGCTAAGTATTGAACCCTAGCTGCCGCCATGAAGACTTTGTGATGTGCAATTTTTTTTGGGCTCACTCTCTCTGTCAACATGCTAAGCTTTTGAAATTAGCTCATCATGAAAGCTCAACCAACATATGGTTTTCTCTGTGCATGAAAAGATTGTGTTGATTGTGTTCTTTCAAGGGAAGTCGATGGGAGTTACAAACTTGGGAAGCTATTGTGGTTGGCATCGAATCTCTGGTATTTATTTGATCTTCTTGCCTACTCAAATGGTATCTTTTCCATCATTTGGTGTTTATATTTTTAGCACATGGCGGTCGCTGGTTTCTTGCTCCGTCAAAAATGTATAAAGCATTTTTTTATTTGTCGAGGGTAATGCATCATAGTTTGATAAAATAATGAAGGTTTACGTCTTGGCTGGGTAGTCATGCATTTTATGAAATATCTGTGTAGTTTCATTGATGATTTAAATGAATTTATTTTATACATTCAAAAGGATGGATTCAGCATATGGGTTACCTAAAATAGTTTCAAAATGGTGTTTATTTTGAGAATAATTGCATTTGATTTGGTTTTTTGAAAAACACTTGCAGTTTTGAAAAAAGGGCATTAATATATCTTCACAAAGTTTATTTTCATCCTTCTGCACAGGCGTTATTCTTGTCATTCCATCATTTGCAGACATTGATTCTTCTGGTTCACATTCTAAAAACAAAATGGGGTTGATTCCTTTTGACCTCGAATTCTTTGAAGACTTTATTTTGCTAGACCTATTTGAAATTAAGTATATATATATCACGGTGTTTTGAACACTTTGTAGCTTCTAATGATGATTCAATGATATTGTTACTGGTTGTATCAGGAAATGTATTTTAAAAGCTCTGTTATACAAAAACTGAAAAAATGTTGCAAAGAAAAGTTGTAATTCTTCTCTATGTAATATTTTAAGGATTCAATATTTGGATTCTTAGGGTATTAGGTAGACGAGAAAACTAAGTTTTATGAGCTTAATTGAAAACATAGAGATCCTCTGAGATATTATTATTGTTCAGAAATATAATTTGAGGGGTTGGTGCTCCTTGAGTGGGTGCTCAAAAATTAACCTATAAGGCATTGTGAATAGTGGATTAAATTGATTAAGCCTGCAAGGCATTTCAAGAGTGGTTTTTATACCCTAGGAGGGTTTTCCACTCGACAAAATCTTGAGTCTCTTTGTTCTTTTGTGGTCTCACTGCTTTACTGAGTTGTTACTGCTTTGTTCATTGTTTGGTTATTACATTTCTCAATTATGTTTATGAATGATTACATTCAACTCATGAATGCATTAATCATTGAAATATTGAGATCAAATCTGAACTATGTTTTATTTTATGAAAAATGTTTAAATCTGTTAAGACATTGATTTACCCCCCCTCTCTCAGTGTCATTTTCACTCGAACAATTAGTATCAGAGCCTAGGGTCCTCTGATAGGTCTAAACCACCTAGGATTGATCCTGGTCTTAGAGTCTGTTTTTAATGGCACAATCTCAAGAAGGAGCTTCTATAACTAGAGCTCCATTATTTGATGGAACAGATTATGTGTTCTAGAAAATTAGAATGGAGGTATTTCTTGTTTCTTATGATGTTGATGTTTGGAGCATTGTGTTAAATGGGTACAATGTTCTAGCCACAATACCCACAGATCCTGCTGAGAAAAAGAGGTATGAAACTAATGCCAAAGCTAAGCATGCCATCTTGTGTGGTTTAACTAAAGATGTGTTTATTAAAGTCATGCATTGCAAGGCTGCTAAAGAAATCTGGGATAAACTTGAAACCATATATCAAGGGAATGAAAAAGTCAAAATGTAAAAAATCATTACTCTCAAACATCAATTTGAGGAAATGAGAATGAAGGATGATGAAAAAGTGGCTGAAATATTTTCTAAGAATTGATGATGTTGTCTATGCTATAAAAGGATTAGGACAAGAGGTTAAAGAGTTTGATGTGGTTACAAAGGTCATTAGAACCTTACCAACTATATTTGAATCTAAGGTTTCAGCTCTTGAAGAAAATAAATATTTTGATTAGCTTACCTTAGATAGTCTGTAGGGAATTCTTACTGCCTATGAAATGAGAACTAGCAAATACAACTCAAAAGGAAAAGAAACTGCCTTTAACACTGAAAAGAAAAAAAAAGATGAAGTTAGTGAGTCAGAGTTTTCTGATTCTAAAGAATCCCATTTTGTTAGAAAACTTAAAAAGGGATCATGAAAATATAAGGGAAAACTTCCCTTTAAATGCTTTAACTGTGGTAAAATAGGTCACTTTGCTGCAAAGTGCCCCTATGATGATCAAATCAGTGACAATGAGAAATCTGGAAAACAGCATAAGAAGAAGGCCTTTAAACCTAAACTAAATTTCAATTTCAAAAAGAAGAAGAGTTTTTTCAGTAAAGATGAAACTGACATTGAGTCTGAAGATTCATCAGTAGAAGAAGACGAAATCTTGTTCAAGGCTGAAATTACTCAGCAAGAAGATTCAAACACCATTGATATTGAAGAAGGTGAAGTAGATCTTGAAAGTGAACTGAAATGTGCTTTAAAATAGGTCAAAAAACTCAAAAAACAAGTTCTTGCTCAAAAACATAAACCTAATCAAGAAATAGTCTCCCTGAAAACTCAGCTTGAAGAAGCTAAAAGAGTTGAGGACTGTCTTCGAGTGACTGTAAGCTGCAAAGATCAAGAAATTCAAAAATTGGAACAAGAAGTAGTCTTTCTTAGAAAGGAAATTGAAAAATATGAAAGCACTTTAAAACTTAATGAGATGCTTAGCAAGCAAAAGCTGTATAAAGATAAAACCGGTGTTGGTTTTGAAAAGGGTGAATGCTCAATTGATAATGCAAAACAAAACCCCTCTTCTGAAATCAAGGGTTTAGGTCCAAATCACTCTGAATCTGGTAAGAATCATGTTTAGTCCTTAAAAGGTAATAGAACATCATAAAGATTCAATCCCTTCTTCTATGGTTACTGCTTTTTCTGTAACAAATTTGGCCATAAAGTGAGTTCTTACAGGCTTATGAACCCTAGAATACCTAGGTTTGGTCTTAAGCAATACTATGGTTTTGTTAAATAGATCAGATGTTTTAAATGCAATGCTTTGGGGCACCTTGTCAAACAATGCAAAGCTGATCTGCACTTTAAACAACAGAAAATCAAAAAGGTCTGGAAGCCTAAGAATGTTAACAACATCAAGCAAACTATGTTAGACCAAACCGCCTTTCATTCCAAGAAAAAGGACTTATGGGTCCTGGACAGTGCATGTTCTAACCACATGACTAGCGACAAGGATAAATTCATAAACCTTGAAGATTATGTAGGTGGATATGTGAAGTTTGGTGATAATTTTGGAATACAAATTAAAGGTAGAGGTTCACTTCTTCTGAATGAGGACACCCCTATCTACAATGTGTACTATGTGGAAGGTCTTAAGCACAATCTTCTAAGTGTTAGTCAAATCTGTGACATTGGTTATCATGTTTTGTTCACTTCACAGGGATATGAGATTAAAAACAAGCTTGGAAAGGTTGTTGCAGTTGGAAGAAGAACTAAAGGAAATGTTTACAATCTTCTTGACACATCAAGCAATGACAATAATCAAGGTATGTGTCTAATGGGCCAAATTGAAGAAAGCTGGTTATGGAATAAAAGATTAGAACACATAAATTTTGAAAATATGGTTAGAATCAGTAAAAAATAGAATGTTAGAGGTTTACTAGTCCTTAACAAGCCAAAAAAAATTGTATGCAAAGAATGTTTAAGCGGTAAACAAACTAGAGTCGGTTTCAAAATAAAAGAACATTCTTCATCAAAACCTTTACAGCTAGTGCATACAGATTTTTGTGGACCAACTAGAACAAGATCTATTAGTGGTGAAAAATACTTCATGCTATTTGTGGATGATTATACTAGAATGGTTTGGGTCACATTTCTTAAGCACAAATCAGAAGCTTTTGAAAGGTTCAAAATCTTTCATAAAATGGTTGAAAAGGAATCATATCTGAAACTCAAATGTCTATGATCTGACAAAGGAGGTGAGTTCACCTCTCGAGAGTTTATTGATTACTGTGAACAACATGGTATTAAAAGGCAGTATGTTGCAACTAAAACATCTCAACAAAATGGGGTAGTTGAATGTAAAAACAGAACTGTAAAAGAAATGGCTAGAACAATGCTAGATGAAGCTAAGTTGCCCGATATGTACTGGAAAGAAGTTGTTCATACAACTGTATACATTTTGAATAGAGTACAACTTAGGGTGAAATCTAAACACACCCCTTATGAACTATGGTATGGAAAAACAACTTTTGTGAAGTATTTTAAAATTTTTGGAAGCAAATGTTTTATCAGGAAAAATGATGATAACCTTGGCAGCTTTAAATCAAAGAGTGATGAGGGTATCTTTTTGGGATACTCAACTCATAGTAAAGCTTATAAATGTCTTAACAAAAGGCTTAATAAGATTGTTGTAGTTAATGTAATATTTGATGAAATACCACATTTAGATACTAAACCTTTGCAGGATAATGAGGAAGAAGGACTTGAACTTGAAATAAATTTAGAAGGAACTGAAACAGCAAAGCCTAATGTTGAATCAACAAGCCCTAAAATTGAAGAAGCAAATCTTGAAAAAGGTGTATCAAAAAATCCTTTAAAAACCCTTGCTAAATATCACCCCAAAGATCAGATTATTGGGGATAAAAATGCAAGAGTTCAAACTAGAAGAAAGGCTGCAGAATATGATGAAAAGGCTCAAATAGATTTTTGTTTAGTTACTCAATTTGAGCCTAAAATTTTTAATGAAGCTCTCACATATTTATGTTGGCTAAATGCTATGTAGGAATAAATTGATCAAATTGAGAAAAATCAGACTTGGTAGTTAGTCCCAAGACCAGATGACAAGAATGTCATTGGAGGAAAATGGATATACAGAAATAAGCTTGATGAAAATGGAAATGTTGTTCACAACAAAGCAAAATTTGTCTACAAAGGCTATGCTCAACAAGAAGGTATTGATTTTGGTGAAACCTTTGCACCTGTTGCCAGACTAGAATCTATTAGAATATTCTTGGCTTATTCTGTTTATAAAAACTTCACTGTTTATCAAATGGATGTCAAAACTTCCTTTTTAAATGGCTACTTAGATGAAGAGGTCTATGTAGAACAGCCTGAAGGATTTATTTGCAAAGATAAGCCTAATCATGTTTACAAGTTAAAAAGGGCCCTCTATGGCTTAAAACAAGCACCTAGAGCTTGGTACTCTAGGTTGGACAGTCATTTGATTTCTAATGTCTTTGTTAGATGAGGTGTTGACAACAATCTTTATGTTAAAACTGAAGGTACTGATATTCTGGTTGTTGAAATTTATGTTGATGACACTATCTTTGGCTGCAATAATGTTGCTTTGAGTAGAAAATTCTCTCAGATTATGGAATCTGAGTTTGAAATGTCAATGTTGGGAGAATTAAATTTCTTCTTGGGTCTTCAAATCTCTCAACTTGAAAATGGCATATTTCTCTCTCAAACCAAGTATGCTAGAGAGATGCTTAAGAAATTTCAAATGAATGAATGCCATCCAATTACCACTCCAATGGTTACTAGATGCAAACTTACTAAGGTTGATGATTCTCCTGATACAAATTAAACTGAATATAGATCAATGATTGGCAGTATGTTATATTTAACTGCTTCTAGACCTGACATAATGCAGGCAGTTTTCACAGTTGCACGGTTTCAGGCATCACCTAAAGAATCTCATGTTACTGTCATTAAACGGATCTTTAAATATATTCAGGGCACTCTTGATTATGGTCTTTGGTATCCTAGAAGCAATGATTTTTCATTAATTGCATATACTGATGCTGACTAGGTTGGTTGTTTGGATGATAGGAAAAGCACCAGTGGTGTTGCATTCTTTCTTGGTGATCATTTAGTGGCATGGCACAACAAGAAACAAGAATTTGTTTCTCTTTCCACTGCTGAAGCAGAATACATTGCTGCCACTTTGTGTTGTACTCAAGTTCTTTGGATGAGTCAAACTCTATCAAATATGGGTATTAAAGTTCCTAAACCTGTTTCTATTCTATGTGATAACACAAGTGCGATAAATATCTCCAAAAATCCTATTATGCACTCTCGCACTAAACACATTGCTATCAAGTTTCATTTTCTTCGAGAAAAGGTACTGGCTAATGAAGTCTGTTTACAATTTGTTGGCTCACAAGATCAAGTGGCTGATATTTTTACTAAGCCCTTGCTAAAGAATTATTTGAAAGGATGAGATTTCGATTGGGAGTTATCTCTCAATCCTTACTTCTCTAATTTACCAAGCATCTGCTTAGGGGGAGCAGCTTATGAGTTTTATTCACTTACAACTCTCCTACAAATATGGTTGTTGCTCTGTTACTCTTTTTGCAGCTGATTCTCATGGTATTTTGGTTGGCTTCTCAGTTGTGTTTCATGGCAATGCACATTCTTCTCTTCTATCCTTTGTCATTGAGGCAAAAAGGGGGAGAGTCATTTGTGTTTTTCCATCAAGGACAAAGAGGGAGTTTGTTAGATTTCAGTTGTGTTTATGGTTTGTCCTTGATGACAAAATCTCTTTCAGTTGGTTCTCTTTGTTGACAGTCTCAGATTGGATCTTTATGCTTTATCATGGTATAGATTTGTCATTTATTTATGGTACTGATCAGTTTGAGCTTCATGCAGATATAGGTTATCGTATTTGTACATGTAATTAGGTTATTGTATTGGTTTTCAGATTCAGGGCTCTTTTTAGTTTTAGAATTTTGAACTCGATACTTCACACGTTCAGGTATAATGATTCATTGTTTACTCAATTTTGGTTTGAGTCAGTATATCGTTGATGATCATGGCACATATTTGATTCATGGAACTTTTACATATGACTTTGTAAAAGTCATCTTTATGGCAAATTGGCTCGAAGGTAATTGACTTGGGTGAGCTTGTCTTGATAAATGAATTTGATTAAAATTGTATTTGATTCATGCCTAATGATTATTAGCCTTACTTAAAAGTCATTTGAAAATGACATGGCTTCCACCCTTTGATAATTGTTGCTCAATGGTTATATTGTGGTCAACTTTGTGGAAAATTCTTCAAGTCAAAAATAATTTGGTCAGCATCTACTTAACCCTATTGGGTTTCTCTTAGCAATGTTCAATGGCATTTTATTTGGCTCAGCTTGAATGATATTCATCATATGTGTCGATAGCATGATTGAGAGGTAATTATATAGTCGACATTTTGAGAATCATTGACTAATTATGGGTTACTTGGTGAGTCAACTCTTAGCATGCTATACATTATGGTTATAAAGTGGTCGGCATTTCCTTTGGACAACGAATTTAATCATCTTTGAAATTGATCATTATTATTTTTCTTGACTTAGTGTGGACTTCAAGTCACTCTTCATTTCAACAAAGTGATTCGAATGAAGTGAAAGTATGTTAGGGAAAAAAAATTGAAGTCATTTTCTTTGCAAGGGTATGGAACCCTAACCAGTGCCACCTTGGAGAAAGTTTATTTGTTGTGTCTTTCATTGAATTCTTTGTTGTTATTCTTATTCCAGCTGGCTATAACGATTCTGTCAGGAAGAAAAGCATCAATGGCAGTTGGCATTGGACGGTTATCAGGTTTTGTTAAGGCTCATTTCATTAGTTTGCTTCTTGCTTCAAATCAGGTATTTGTAATTATTTGGTTATAGCCTTGTGTTTTTTTTGTCAGTATATGTTACCTGGCAGATTTATGCATTTTTTGCTTCTTGAATATCACTTTGTGGCTAAAGACATTTTGCATGAAATGGATTCGTGGGTTGTTGGAATCTTTCTGTCAGGATATCATGTATTTCTCCCTATTTCCTCTTCACCATTATCTGGATCTTGAAAGAGTTGTTTGTTTTGATTATTGGGCTCATAATGATATCGAATCAGTTACATTTCTTGACAGGCTTTGGCTATGACAGTTGTTTTTTTGTTTTATCAGTTTTGGTAATTTGTGTGAAAATAAAAGATGCCCTGATAGATAATTATTATTCTTGCATTGAGGGTTTATGGTTTTCAGCTGGTGGGCAATCGTGGTTCTTAAAAACTCTACCAGTTTCATTGTTGACCCATTACATTCATTACAAAACTTGACAAATTCAGCATAATGATTTTCTAAAAATAGTATCAAATGGGTATTTTGTTTTAATGAAGTTCTAGGTTTTGTAAAAAGCGTTTGCATATTTGGAAAGGGACTTTGATTTATCCTTGTCGGATTTTAATTGTAGCCTATTGCACAGGTGTTTCTCTTGTTATTCAATCTTCTACAGACATTTATTCTTCTAGTTCAATTTCTAAAAAGAGAATGGGGTTTCAAATTCCTTTGGACCTCGAATTCTTTGAAAACTTTCTTTGGCAGAGATACTTGTAAACATATATTTAAATACAGTGTTGTGAACACTGTGAGTTTTCTAGTTGTCATTATGAGATATTGTTACTAGTTGTATCAAGAAATAATTTATAAAAGGCTTTGTTATACAAAAACTGAAAAAGATGGTGCAGAGAAAAGTTGTAATTCTTCTCTATGTAATATTTTAAGGGTTCAATGTTTGGATTCTTAGGGTATTAGATAGATGAGAAAACTGAGTTTTATGAGCTTAACTGAAAACAGAGAGATCCTCTGAGATATTATTATTGTTTAGAAATATAATTTGAGGGGTTGGTGCTCCTTGAGATTGATATCTTTAAACGAGGGGCTGGTGCTCCTTGAGTGGGTGCTCAAAAATTAGCCTATAAGGCATTGTGAAAAGTGGATTAAAAATATTAATCCTGCAAGGCATTTCAAGAGTGGTTTTTATACCCTAGGAGGGTTTTCCACTCGGCAATATCTTGTGTCTCTTTGTTCTTTTATGGTCTTACTGCTTTACTGAGTTGTTACTGCTTTGTTCATCGTTTGGTTATTACTTTTCTCAATTTTGTTTATGAATGATTACATTCAACTCATGAATGCATTAATCATTGTAATATTGAGATCAAATCTAAGCTATGGTTTAATTTTATGAAAATTGTTTAAATATGTTAAGACACTGATTCACCCCCCCCCTCTCAGTGTCATTTTCACTCCAACACTTCATTCATTAAAATGTGACATTTTTTTGACTAAGTGAAAGATTAGTATCCTCACATTATTAAAGAATTATTTCAAGAATATTCTTGGCTCCATCATAAGTATCACCATAAACTATGAAATCATCCATGTAAACCTCATTTCAATTATGAACTAAATTAGAAAAATACTTAGGACAACTCTTAGAAAAGTTATAGGTGCATTACATAATCTAAAAGGTAAAACATTATATGCAATTTTTCCCCAAGGACGTGTAAAATTGGTTTTGTCTTGGTATTCAAGTGCAATCTTGATTTGATTATACCCATTGACATCATCTTAAAAAGAAAAGAACTCTAAAAGATTATTAAGAACATGATCAATAAAAGACAATTAAAAATGATCTTTTTTAGTTGCTTTATTAAGAGCTTTATAATCAACACAAATATGCAATTTACCTCCTTTCTTTGGTACCACTACTAGTGGTGAAACCATTGAAACCTACATTATTTGAATAATTAGTTCCTATTCTATCATGTCATTATCTAATTAAACAATTATATTATTTAATTAATTAATTCATATTCCCTCATATCACTAGCTAGTTAAATGATGATATTCTTTAATTAATTAGTTCATATTCCCTCACATCACTAGCTATATTATTTAATTAATCAGCTCATTTTCAATAACATCGCTAACTAATTAGATAATTTTATTTTAAATTATTCTAAATTTCCTCCACCATCTCAAAAATAAATACATAGCTAAATGCACTACCCTCCTATCTTTAAATAGGTTTCACTGAATCTTATGGTTGTAACAAATTACTATTTTTAGTTAAATGTAATCCCATCCATTCATTTTAAACAAATTAAATTATGACAATCCATCCTCTCCTACATCCAAGGAAAATGCTTTAAAACAATCTCCACCAAAGATCTTATCTTCAAATTTCAGTTGTTCATCCTCTTAGTGAAAAATATAAATATAACTTCAAAGATTCCTAATAATCGCATATGTGAATACACAAGTACATTTATTAAAAATTTGAAGCATCTTATGGTGCAAATTTTTTAAGCACATCATTTCACTATAGAAAATTTGTATTCAATGTAGTGTTGAGTATTTTTGTTTGAATTTTATTAGCTCCCTAATAAGAACTTTTGATATTATGGCATGTACCTTGTTATTAATTTATTCCTAGTAGCCACACATAAACATACATTCCATAGACACCTTAACCCACATTCAACTTTTTAAAACATTTACTTATCACTTAAACAAGCACCCAACCCACATAGGTTATTTCCTTTCCTCTTGATAAAATCCTTATTTAGCGTTACTCATATCATTTCATGGGATATATCATTTTCAAATCTAGCATCACTACTCACTATCACAATAATTCATAACTTGGTTTTTCAAATTGGTGAGTCTTTCATGTATTTTCTTTTTTTCTTGTATTTTTTCTTGCATGCATGTATCATTTCTTCATGTATATAACACAACATCATCATGGCCCTTATATCATGATGCATCCTTTTGTATACTACAATAAATTTAAGTTGCTCAACACATTTGGAAATTTCGTCAAAATCACCAACATGTGCCTATCATCACAATACTCAACTCACAATGGTACAATCATTCCAAAATCTGATTAACTAACTAGCTAGCTAAGGTGAAAAGAACCTCCTTTTGTACTTTTGTACAATTTTTATTGAAGTCTACCCTTATTTTTCTCATGTTAATCTCTCAACAACTCACTCATTTTCTTTGAATCCACCTTCCCTCTCAAAAGGGCATCTCTACACCATCCATAATTTATCTTTAATTCATGGAGCATCGTAGATTCAAAATCAATCAATCAATTAAACAATTGATCTACCAAATCCTAGAAATTTTTTGAAGGGCATCCTATCCACCATCATCATTTGACCATGATGCTCAATTTTATTTTTTATTTAAAGTTGTAACTCTTTTTAGTCTCAAACAAATTTTAGTCACAACAACACTTTAAAGAGGGGAAAATGCACACATAAAATTTACTTATATATTATTTCTTATATTGCCATGTTTAACACTAATTTCTGACATCATTTTAACACCATATTGACATTCATCACCATGACAATTACTAAAATTAACATTCCTAACCACATTATCTAGTTTTTTAATGAATTAAATAAATTATATTTATATTTAATTAATCCAACACATTTACCATATTGGCATATCACTATCTAATTTATCTAATTCTATTATTTAATTAATTAATTCATATTCCCTAACATCACTAACTAATTTAATATTGTTTAATTAGTCTAATGTCCACTCTCACATTGCTAACTAATTAGTCTAAATTCCCTCCACCATCCCAAAAATAAATAAATGCATAAATCCCTCTTACTTTCAAATAAATTTCACTTCATCTTATGGTTGTAGCAAACTATTATTTTTAGTTATTGCAATTTCATCCATTCATTTTGAATAAATTAATCATGACCATTCATCTTCTCCTAAATCCAAGAAAAATGATTTCAACCAATCTCCATCATAGATTTGATCTTCTAACCTTAACCATTTATTCTCCCACCCAAAAAATTATAAGCAAATCTCCAAAGCTACCTAAAACATGTACCTAAATAGACAAGTACATGTTATTATTTTGAAGCATCCATTTGAGCAACTACACTCCAAATCTTCTAAGCACATTAATTTCACCATGGAATTTGTATTAAGAAAGCATGGCTACGTAATTTTATTTGAATTTAATTATCTTAATTGAAGGGTTTTGTTGGTGCAAAAGAGGAGTCCATTTTCTTGTATTTGTTCCCTTTTTATTTTTAAACTTTGTAGTTATAGTGACGATCATAGGGGAGGGAAGTAAGTATATCTCTCTAATATAGATATCATGTATAGGTCTATCACTATTGAGAGGAGATAGATAATTGATATAAGGCTTCTCACTAGAGTAGTCATTATAGAATATTACTAGAATGGATTTATTAAATGTCTTTAAATACAATGGCATATCAGAATATTGCATAAATTTGTGTTTAGTCAACCTTAGGCAAGAAGGGTGAGTGTGCCAAGTCTCTCAAATTTGAATATGATTCAAATGAATCCATGACAAGGAAAACCTTACAAATACAAACTAGTCTTGGGACATGAAAGGGGCTAGACCCTAGTGGATAATGTGTGTATGGAAATGAGTACGAGAATAAATTTAATAAATAAATGAATAGGGAAATGTATAAGACTATGCAAACATATAAATATACTAAAGGGGTAAGTGTGTAAGAGTTAATTGGATAACGCAAGTTTACGAGTATAAACAAAAACTACATCATTTGTCAATAAGTCTATGCATAAATGCACTCTCCTCAAAATAGACATAAGAATAAATAAAAAATAGCATGCATATACAAATTTTACCTTTACAAATATATAAATTATAATGTACTTAGGGATATGATATTATAATGGATTTAGCTAGATGAAGATGACAACATGTGGCACACATCCCTTAATTTAGTTATAATGGGTCACATGGATAACTTGTGTAATTCATTATATTAGGTGATGAGTAGGCCTTCATTGGGACTAACCTTCCATTATGTTATCAAGAGGAGGTCTATTTAAAGGAGGTGATTATCATTGTAAGTATATGTATTGATTTTGATATTGTGTTTAGGATTTGTTGGAGATATAGCATGGAGTAGCTTCTTTCATAAGGAATATTGTACAGTGTTACCCTATGTCAAGAGTTTATTCTATTTTTGCATATATTGGATATTAGGGCATCTTGGCCCATAGCCATATATTTTTGGGTATGTGATCTATCTTTGACATTGTATTGTTTCTATTATTATATGTGCAAATCATATGAGTGGTATTAGAGGTTTGATCTGGGCAAAGGTGAGGATAAAACCCTATTTTTAAGTATTTTCCTATATCTTCAAATAAATATGATTTTTTTTATAATTATTGTACTGAACTTGGAGGATCATATAAGGAATCTATAGTCTAAAAATTAAAATTTGATCAATATGTAGTGAGTTATTACAATTTTATGTTTTTTCATAAATTCATTTTTTAGGTTGTAAATCATGGAATTTCCTAGTAGTTTTATATTTTTGGAAAACTCATGAAAAAATTATTAGTGGTATATTAATTATATTTTTGTGTTTAAGGCTAACTAAATCATGTAATTGGGCCAAGATTGGGTCAATGATATGTGGTAGAAGGTGTTTTGTTAAATTATTTTTGCTTTCAACCCTAATTCAATGGATACTCCTAAATTTGATGGAATTGGAGATGCATTGAAAAGGTGGAACTAATATAGGATAATTTATGGTTGGAAAACATATTTTATTTTATTCTTAAAAGGTGAAGGTAGTTAATGGTATTGGCCATTGTGTAATACCCTTCCTTCTTTGGATGAACTAGAACAAGCTTTCATTTATCCATGGGAACCCAAAAAAAGGAATTAGAAAATGAAGAAGGAGAAGAAGACAAAGAAGAATAAAAGAGGAAGAGAAAGAAGAGGAAGGAGAAGGAGATGAAGAGAATATGAAGGATAGAGACACACATTTTATTTCCAATTAAATAAGATCAATCCTTCAATTTTATGGATGTATTTAAAAGAAAAAAGTTATTGTTTCTCTAAACCATAATGAAGTAAAAATAAAGTACATCAAGGATAGTTACCCATGAAATGAATCCAGGTATATGAAAATAATTTACTTCGCTAATCTAAATGGGGGATATGATGCAAATTTTTCATAGAACCATTTACAATTACAATGCAAAATACACATTAAAACAATGTAAATAATCATGCAAAAGAACAAACCATAACATAGTTTTACATGGGGAAAACCCTTTTAGGAAAAAAACACCACACTCCAAAAGCGCAACTCAATTGTATTACCAATAATAAAATGTGATTATAATATAGTCACAAAGCCAGGCTCATTAACAAGAGTCCTCAACAACGATAAGGTTTATGGAATGAATCTAATAGCATAATAGTACCTACAAAAACTTGATCTCTTACTATAGAATACACAAGTACCAAATATATAAAGCAATGCAATGAAGAAGACATATCAAGGTGGATTCCTAGGATTGTTGCATTGAAATAATCCAACACCTACATGCCTGTCATAGCTTTCCTTAACATGCACAGAGGCTGCATGCATGCAACAACCTTGCATGAACAAAACTATCATTGTCGGGACCCACCTAAATTTATTTTTCTATTTCCAATGCCTTCCTCATCATGCATACGCCCCCTCAACAAGCAATGAAACTACATGCATGCCAACACCTTGCGTGCATAGGCACCTTCATCACATGAGGCCCACTTGTCATAGTTTTAGCATACTTGACTCTTCCATCTACCATAATCTATCATATGTAAATGTCATAAGATATCATCATAATTTCTCATATGAACACTTACAACATGAAAAGTTCCACAAACTAAGCTTATAGTGGGGTCCACCAAGTGGGGCGCTTACTTCCACAAATCTAGCTTGTATTCCATCCTAGTCACTTCCATGTAGAATTCCACCTTACTCAATAGGTCCTACAAAATGAATTGGCATAGAAGTCATAAAACATAGGCATAAAATAAAAAATATAACAATTAAATAAATGCTCAGAATTGCAAACGTTGAGACAACTTAATCCCAACATTCTCCCACTTTTCAAAGAATTTTCAAGAGCCAATATAAAATCAATTGTTGGAAGTCATGAGGCCCATGGATTCAAAACACCATCTGAACTTCTTTGTGCTCAATGGATTAGTCAATGCATCTACAACATTCATCAAAGTGGTTGTACTATGGTTACTATGTTAAATGATGGCATGCATTCTAATCTGGTTGTTTTTTGGTTCTTGTTGGTGGTGTTGTTTCCCACCTTTTTTGGTTCCTTTTTGTCTTTTGGTTGTAACCATGGGATCGGGGCCCTTCCCTGCTTATCTAATTAAAAACATTCATCAAAGTGTCAACTTTCTCCAATTTCACCTTCTATCTTCCACCATGTCATGGAAAAAATGGAACTAAACATCAATGTGTGTGCTTTGTTCTAGCATGAAAGGTAGGATTCTTTGCCAAACACATTGCACTCTGAATGTCACAACATATAGTAATCATATTTACATCAAACCCAACATGTAATATAAGCGTTTAAGAAAAATTGATTCCTTACAAGCATGAGTAGCTTCCATATACTATGCTTCTATCATGGACAATGTCTACAACTTGCCACTTACTCATCAAATTGACAACACCACCAAACATAATGAGCACATATCCAATAATGGATATTTTTTATCAATATCACCTACCCAATCTGAATCGACATATCCACGAATACAAATAGAATGTCAAGGTCCTATATGATAAACATGAAAACATCTAGGGAATACCTAGAAGTTCCCCACAAATATCTCAACACTCACTTAATTGTATCCCAATATATTCATCTAATATTAGCCATAAATTGAATCAAGAATCCCATTGCTAAAGTAGTGTCTAGCCTCATACAAACCATAGCATACATCGAACTACCAACATCACTCACATAAGGTAGTCTAGTCATGTCCTTCATCTCAATATTTTAGATAGACAGTCCTCCATAGATACTTTTGTCCCTTGTAAAATAGGAACAACCAAGGATCTAGAATTTTCCATGCTAAATCTCTCCAAGACCAAGTTCACATACTTACTCTGGCTTAACAAAATATTTTTGCTAGCTATGTCTCTTTTGATCTCCATTCCTAGAATGTAACTAGCTAGCTCCTAAATCTTTCATTTCAAATTTTGCTGACAATTGAGACTTCAAATCAAAAATTGTATTTTTACCATTCCTAAAAAATAGCATATCATCAACAAACAATGCAATAATAAGAATGTGATCATTATCAGTTGTATAACAACCATAATAATCAGATTTTGACCTCAAAATTCCTAAGCTTAACACAAATGCATCAAAATTTTAGTATCACATTCTACAAGACTATTTTAAACCATATGGAGCCTTCTTTAACTTGAAAACTAGATGTTCTTTACCTTTAACAACAAAATACTCTAGTTGTGACATATACATTTCTTCCTCCAAGTCACCATGAAGGAATGTTGTCTTCATATCCATCTGCTCAACTTCTAAATCATAAGCTACAACAAGTGATAACAGAAACTGAATGGATGTCAGCTTTGCAATAGGAGAGAATATCACACCATAATCAATTCCTTCCACCTATGAATAACCCTTCATGACAAATTGTGCTTTATTCTTCTCAACACTACCATCCAAACCAAACTTTTTCTTGAACACCCATTTATAGCCAACAAGTTTATGTCCTTCAAGAAAAGGTATTGTATCCCATGTGTTATTTTTTTTAATGTAGTCATCTCTTCATCCATGGATTTCATTCAAGAATCTAAAAATATATAACTAGAATCCAAAAATGAATAATCAAACCTTTCAAATTGTTGTCTAACTTGCATTGACCTCCCATAGGTTGAGGATGACGTTCTTCTTCTTAACTTTTAGAGCTGCTAGAGCTCTCGTCATTAGGTCCAATGGGTGTTCATAGTTCATTTTCATCAAAGTGGATGGAACATGAACTACATCCTTTTGTTTTTCTTCTTTCTCTCATTGCAATTTAATAGAGAAAGGTTTCATCTCTTTGAAAATCACACTTCTACTATAGAGAACCTTTTCTACCTTTGGATCCCAAAGATTGTACCCTTTAAAATTGACACCATAACCAATGAAGATACACTTAACTACTTTATTCTATAATTTAGACCTCTTCTCATTTGGCATATGTGCATATGCCTTGCAACCAAATACTTTGAGATCTCTCAATGAGGGCTTCTTTCTTGACCACACCTCCATGGGTGTCTTATCAACAAGCACTTATGTAAAAGACTTGTTTTCCACATAGTAGGTAGTGGCAACAACTTCAACTTAGAATTTTTGTTCAAGGCCAACTCCACTTAGCATACTCCTAGCCCTCTCCATCAACATCATGTTCTTCTTTGTAACTCCATTTTTTTGAGGGGTGGGATTAGTTTTATGCCTCTCTATCTCATGATCTTAACAAAACTTGTTGAATTTTGTTGAACAAAACTAACCATCGTTATCAATCTTGAATCACTTAATCTTTTTGATAGTCTAGTTTTCAACAAAAGCTTTAAACTCCTTAAACTGACTAAAGACTTCAGATTTACCCATGAGGAAATAAAAAAATTCCCTTCTACTATAATCATTAATGAATGATACAAAATATACAGATCTAGATAACAAAGGAACATTAATAGGACCAAACATATCAAAATGAATATAGTCCAAAACCCCAGAAGATTTATGAGAACTAGAATAAAATTTATCATGGTTTTGCTTTCCATAAGTACATTTTTTTGTAAAAATCAAATTCAACATTACAATCATGAAGCCCCTCTATGATGCATTTATTTTTCAGGGCTCTAAGACTTGTTGTGCCCTTGCGCACATGTCTGATACTTTGTATCAACAAAATGGGGACCTCTTCTTGATTTGATTAGAGCCCTTGAGTAAATATTTTTCAAGGTTCTATAGGTCCAAGTTTGATTTTGGTGCTTGGACATTTTCATTTGATGTCATTGAGTCAATCTAGTGCTTACTTGTTCATTGATGGTCTTGGCTTGCTTTTTTCTTAAAGGGGGCTTGCTTGAATTAAGGATGTTTTTCATGATGTTGGGTCTCTTGGAAATAGAGTTTATTGTGCTTAATTGGTTATATATGTCAAATAGGGATAATTTAAGGAAAAAGGTTGACTATTGTTGGCTTAGGTGAGGTCCTAGAGTCTTCACGAGCCTTCCCAACCTCCTAAAATACCAAAAAAAAATAGAATCCTTTTAAAAATTAAAAATAATGGGCACCATTATTTTTAAATTAAAAATGGAGGAAGTGAGATTTGTGCAACTTTACTTTCAATCTAGACCATTTGATCTCTATATTCAAATCTTAACTCTTGATGGTGCATTTAGTAATGCACTTTTTATGTTCTAATTTGCCATTATCTTTCATCTTAAATTTGAATGCCTCATTTTCTTTGTAAATGATAGCCAGATTACACATCACAAGCCTATGCATGCATTTTTTTAACATCACAAGATTTTGAGTAGCCTTTTGAGCAATTTAAATATTTTAAAAAGGATTTTTTTTGCATTTTAGGTTCCTAGCTTCCTCATCATGGGACCACATGTGTGACGAAAGATATTGGGAGTAACATATTATATTTTTTATAGTTTACTTCCCTTTTAATAATGATTATGTGGCATGCAAAAGATTAAAACTACTATTTCTTTTTTACAATCATAATTAGCATCTTTGGAAAAAAAAATAAATTATTTGAATGATAAATATAAGGATGGATAATGGTATAAAATTATGCAAATAATGAGGAAATTGACGTTTTTCCATTTTTTTCTTGTAGATTTGAGGTGCAAAAGATAGGTTGAAAATTAAGAAAACATAAAGATAAGAAGGTTGGATATAATCTTGTAATATAGAAAAAGGTGATCCTAGGTCCTAAATGCAAAGAACCTAGGATGCAAGGGGCCTTTTTCCAAGTTACATTAAGGTGTATAGATTGACTATAAACCATGAAAGTGAGTTAATCAGATTTGGATTTACATCTAATTGAGGATGGGAATAGATTGGAAATTATTTGGAATGATTAACCTAATTAGACTATGTTCCCTAATATATAAATTCTAAGATCTCGACAACTAACAAACAAAAATAGTAAACTTTCGATAGATCTGGAGATTGCAGAGGATAGTAAACCTACCCAAAAAATTGGTCTTGTTGTGCCTACAAGGGCTCATATGCCCAAGGGCGTCTAGGTCCTTGTAGGGGTGTCTTGAACTACTTTTGGGGTCCTTTGGTGTTGGATATGAGCTTATGTTTTCCATCTACAAAATTGTTGAAATGTCATTAAATAATTTTGTAATTGAGTTTTCATTACTTGACAAATTTTAGGGCTTTCGATGCAACAATGGATAATTTTTCTTTAATCCTTCATCGATCCCTTTTCAACCTGAGATATGCACATTCACAAAGAGAGAAAATTTTGGGACATTTTAGGGGCTTTCCTTATTCAAACCCCGTGTAAGTGTTTCCACTTCCACAGTGACAATGTTAATGATAAAAATGATAATTGAAAGGGAGCAATGATGAAACCACAAAGCTCTCCAACTCACCACCCTTCAATGGCTTCATTGAAGTACTAAAGTCATACAAATCACCTCAAGGATTTAGATATTGCTTGCTTGAATGATTGAATTCTTTGGAGACCTACAACAAGGGTTAGCCTTCACAAAACCATGATAACATGAACATATGAACTCACATACACTTTGACATGATGCTTGGGTCTTGAATTGCTTTAATAAATCTCTGAAATGTTGCAATTGACTTGCTCTTGACAATAGTATTTTCTCCTCAATTGAGTTCTAGTCTCAAAATGGTGAAAAGACTAAGTATTTATAAGCATTTATCTAATTTTCCAAAAATTAAATCCTGAAAGCCGACACTTGAAATTTGAAATTTGAATGTTAAAATATTGCCAACAACATTTCCAAGAATGGGTCCTAGCTAAGAAGGGGGACCCATACACCCAAGGGGCATATGGGTTCTAGCCCAAACTTCCTAGACACTGAATGTCAGGGACAACATATGAGTTGGATGCATTTATTCAATGCTTGCAGTTTATTGAAAAATGGTACAAATGAGCTCTGAAATGCATAATTTAGGACATTTAGAGAGTCAATTAGGCTCAATGATTTAGGGGGCCAAAACATAGTGTGAAATTGTTAAGGGTGACAATTTTCAACACTACAAAGCTTTTGATAAATAAATTGGCCACCTACAACTACATAATGTTGCTTGCACTTTGGAAATGATGAGCTACAACTACTTATGATAGAAATAAGAAATGATTCTTGAACTAGGTTTTGGAGTTCATTTATCTTTCTTTTTAACTTAAATTAAATTAATTCCAACCCTATAAAGTATTAGAAAAATGGTGTCTCAACCTTGCAATTACATAAGGTTACTATTTATAGTAAGTTTATGTTTGAGCATGGATTGATGTAGAATTTTCTCCAAAGCTTCAGATAGGTTGAATAAGCATGCTCGTAAATTTAAATGTCACAAGATCACGTGTTTGGATTTGAAGATATTAAAGTTTTCATTTTTCAAAGTTTCAAAGTCTAGTTTGAAGGCCTTAGAGGCATTTTTTTGGGCCCAAAAGTGGTCATAACCAATGTATCAAATTATATCTTGATAGAGTGCTTCATGAAATTTCCAACAGTTCAAACGGTTTGTCAATTGAACACTTGGATCAAAAGTTATGGCCTTTGAAAGTTGGGTCTCTTAAAATGTGAGATGTGAAAACATGTTAGACACATAAATGAGTTGTAAAGGAGGAGTTACATGTGGTGGTGTGTGTTTACACACATTGAATAGGCATCTATTATTGAAGATAGGATGAGTGCCACTTTTTAGGTGGTTTTAGCTCATGGTTTTATAATATTGTTTGACGGTTTCATGTATTGTATCTATATATTAGGTGCATGAGAAGGAAGTTGTGTGTAATCTGAATCTTATAGCTTTTGAGTTTCCTCTAGATCTCTAGTTGGTGATACTTTTGTGAGAAATATTGCTCTACAAGTATATTGTAATATTATTGATTTCTAAATAATATATTAGGTGGCTTTTGGAATATGATTTTTTCTCTTGAAAGGGTTTTCCCCATATAAATCATTGTGTTGTGGTATGAATGTTATTTATATTTATTTTTGTTTAAGTTTTTCTAACTATTCAAATCTAAAAAGTTTTTGCATAACCCTCCTCTCAAGATTAGTGTAGGAAGTTGTTCTGCTACCTTAGCTTCCTTACATAAAGTGGATCTATATTTGAGATTAAGGAAACTTTCTCATAATATGAAATACAAAATCATCTCTATAGAAACATGAATGTTATTCATTTTAAAGACAAAAAATATAGAAGAGAAAATTTTGAGAGCATGAAGCCAAGGACAAATGACAATTTTCAATGTGAATTTATGCTGGAAATTTGTACGTGTCCATAGCTTGCTAGCTCTTCACCTTGGATGGTAATGCATGTGTGTTTTTTATTTTAAAACTTGATCATTTGGTGGAATTAAATAAAGTGTTGAATGTTTATATCTTTCTTTTATGGTGATTTTTTTTAAGTTTGTGTGATACTTGTGCATGTAATATGGTAGTTTTTATGCAATTTGTTTTCCATTTTCACAAACTTCCTTAAGATATTGCACTTATGATGTTCATGGTTGTGTGGAATACTAGTTATGGAATTGTAGGTTAATTAAATTTCATTGAATTTTCCAACATTAGGAATGTTAAATCACAAGAAAAGTTGGTCCTCTTTATTTTTAGTTTACTTCATCTCTATACCCTCATCTTTGGTTCTTTTTTTGTAGATTTGGTTAGTTTAGGAGTAGGTTAGAGTTAGAATAGGATCTTATTTTTATCAACTTGTTATAAATTATATTTCTCGTATATGCAAGTTGTCCTATTGTTGTTATAGTGCTAAAAGTCTTCATTTTTTATATAATAGGTGATTGGAGTAGTTTTTTTATGCATCGTTTATCTTATTTTCTGACCTCTTAGTGCAATTAACCACATGTTTACTTGATTACCAGTAGCCCCTTATATAGGTACAACTACATAAGGCATTAGATTATCCAAAATTTTCAAGATTTGACACATATAGACCTTAGGGTTATCACTATTTTGAGGTTGGTTTCCTTTCAAAAGAGGTGATGTATTTGGTTTTCTACTTACATGTTGAGGAGTGTATCAAAATACCCCTCAATAAGACCCTTCTCTCTAATATGGCCAAGTCTCTGATGCCATAACATTATTTTCTCTGCTAAAATTTTCATCTCTAAAGAATGACCACCTTTAGGTACCTAGAAACCATGACCATTAGAAGTAGATGTAATAGATTTATTCATTGCTTATTTCGACAATGACGATGAAGAATCTAAGGCTCTTTTCTTTGCCTTGTAAAAAGAACTATTGTATTGAGCAGTGCATGCATCCAACTTACACATAGTGCATATTCAAACACCCTTAGCAAACACCATAGCTCCTCTTGTCATCTGGCATCCTCCATTTAATAAAACATGTACACCCACATCATTGAATTTTATCACTAAAATAAGTTGTGCCAAACATTGGATATGTGCAGTACACCATAAATCCCCTTCACTCTACCATCAAGGAATCAAATGTTGACTATTCCATGAACAACAATACTCAAATGAGAGTCATCACCCAAGTACACCTTCCCACCATCAAACTCTTCATAATTTGAGAACTAACCTCTACGCGAGGTCATGTTAAAAGATGCATCGGAGCCAATAAGCCACACATCTTCATATGCATGTGTTTCCAAGGTTGCAACAAAGGATTCATTGTCATCCTAAGAGGATTTATCTAAATCAAAATCAGGGGTATTCTTCTTTTTTTTGTTTTTCTCCTCATATTCTTTACAAAAAAGACTAGTTTTACCATAAGTTCCAACACTTCACCTTGGCATTCCATTAGACTTAGATATCCCACAAGTTTTGGATCCTAACTTCTCGTACTTCTTGTCCTTCTTCTTGCCTTTCTCTTTTGATCTACCATGAACAACAAGGGCTTCCTTAGCCATTTCAAAAGATTTTATCTGCTTCTCTTCATAAAGTAACAATGCAACCACTTCATTAATCTTGAAGGTGGTAGTGATACTATCAATGGCCATGACAAGGTGATCCCATGAGTTTGGTAGTGAACACAACAAATTCATGAAATGATCCTCCTCCATTTTCACACTAACAAAACCCAACTAGGCAATGAGCATGTTAAAGGCATTTAGATTATCAACCACATATTCTCCTTTCGTCCTTAGAGAATACAAATTTCTTAGGAATAACTTGCTTACAAAGGATTTAGTGTGATAAATTTCACCAAGCTTCTTCTAAAGGCTTGTCGCAATCTTCTCTTCATGGATATTTAACAAAACAAATTCTGCCAAATAGAGTTTTATCAAACTCTTGATTTTTCAATCCAACAACTCCCAATTTTCTTGAGTCGTGCTAGCAAGTTTAAGATCAGATATTGCAGCCCATAGATCTCAATCTGTAAGCATATCTTCCATTTTAAGCTTCCACAACTCAAAAAAAATTCTCCATCTTGATCCTTCCAAATGTGTTTGCCATCATTTCCTGCAACAAGGCCACCAAAAATGTTCTACAAAAAACTCCCATTCAAATGAAGATTAGTAAAAAAAACCCTCTACCCAATAATGGGATCAAAACTAACTAGGCTCTTATACCAACTAAAAGCAAGCTAGGTAAGTGAAAACAACTTCTTACACTAATCTAAATGGGGGAGATGATGCAATTTTTTCTTATAACCCTTTACAATTATAGTGTGAAGATACACATTCAAATAATGTAAATAATCATGCAAAACAACAACAAACCATAACACATTTTTACGTGGGGAAAATCCTTTCGAGAGAAAAACCCCACACTTCAAAAACATAACTCAATTGTATTATTAGTAATCAAATTTGGTTATAATATAGCCACAGATCCAAGCTCATTAACATGAGTCTTCAATAATGACAAGGTTTCTGAAATGAATTCAATAGCATAACAATACCTGCAAAAACTTGATCTCTTATTGCACAAAATACACAATTACCAAATATATAAAAAATGCAATGAAGAAGACATCTCAAGGTGGACACCTATGTTGAGCACTCAAAATACTGAGAGGGGGGGTGAATCAATATTCTTTGAAACCATTTAAACATTTAAACATTCATTCCACATAGCACATTCTAATTGCAATAGGAAAGGAAAGCATGAAATCAACCATCAAAGTCACATAACACATGAACACCATATTTTTTCATGAAAAACCCAAAATGGGAAAAACAATGGTGAGGATTACATAAGTGCTTGTTGCAAGTGGACTCACTACCCACAGAAAGGAGAAAATATAGAAGAGAGTGGTGGCACACAGTCGAGACTTAAACTATTACAAATGCATCTACAAAATGTTGGGATACAATTCCATTGAAGCTCATATACTAACTTTACACACTTCATACTGATCTACACTAACACTCTACTCTGATCTATATTTGCCTCACACTCGCACAATTTGTATCAAAAAAAATCTATCATCACATACATCCTTTTTAAAACATCGAAAAATATCTTACATATATATTATCTTCATCCACAAAAATGTACAACATTAATTAGGTCGACCTAATTAGATGTATTATACAAAATGTATCTTGTCGGATCAACATACACACATACATACTTCGCATCAAGATTCAAAACTTATAACAAGTCCACATAGGTCGGCAGGGACCTATAATAGCTCCCACATAACGAATCAATACTTGTTCAAACTCTGCAATACCCAAAACCTATTAGGTTGACATCGATAATGACCTAACATCAAAATTCATCAACTGTTCAACCAAAAACCAACATGTGGACCTCCAAACTTCATGCCATTTGGAATATAGGCATTACTGACACCTATCATCATCTCCAAAAATCTGCAAAGCTAGATATATCAATCCACGAAGAGATGCAAATTCACTAAAACATACATATTGTTCAAGAAACTTTGTCAGTGGCAAACCGAAATTTATGTCATTCATAACTTCAACACCAGAGTCTGAAACACTGTCAAACTCTAGATTTAGATTCTTCTACCATCCAACAAAATTATACCAAAGTTACAAAGAAAGATTCTATACAACGGACCAATGCACACCATAATACCAGATGTCTTGTACATTGAAGTACCTGTTCTAATACTTAGTCGATTTCCTTTTCACCTGACTTCACCAGATCAAACCTTCTTGCAAATATACACTAGACATGGTCATCTTCAAACATGCTCAGACTATACAAAATGGTCTACACAATGATCTTCATACTAGATCACAATGTTGACATCAATGACAACATTGTACTGCATACTGTACAACTTATACTCATAGCTCATGCTCATGTTGCCAATAAGCATATCAATGACAAACTCCTTGTCCTTCCAACAATCTCCCCCTTTTTCATTGATGGAAACATGCCAAAATTTCTCTCCAAAACTATTCTCCCCCTTTGACATCAAGGGCAAAGGGCACATACATATATTTTGATCTTTGAACTCCCTTTGACACATATCTTCTCCCCCTTTACATATTTTGTATCTACTAGATTATATACATACTTACACATGCTCATGTGCTCCCCCTGATTGATATATGCATATATACAAACTCAAAAATTTACTGACTCCCCCTAAGGGTGCTATCCAACACTATTAGATCAAAATTTGCACTGGAAAATTTCCTTATAACATTTGCATATGTACATTGAAATCTTGATCAACAAACTGAAATACAAAAAAAATAAAAATGTAATCACCCGGAAGAAGTATTTGACACCTGGAGCTTCTCGAGGTTTGTTTTCCATTCTTTCTTCCCTTCTTCCCAACTCTTCTTGGCTAGGCCAAACATTTTGCTCTGAGTTTCAAACTCCATTAGAAGTTCTTCACCGTCATCCGAAGAATAGGGTACTGAATTTAAATTTGTAGCTTTGTCAGCACTCATTAGGGCACTAGAGATAGGTACGAACTTGGTATTTACCAAATTCCTGAGATTGCCAAACTGAATAATTTTCTTCTCCTTTTGACCTTGCAGTTGAAAAAATTGCTCGTGCAGATTCTCTATCATAGTCCTTGTGCTCCCATCAATATCTTGTGTTAGATCATAGGCACTAGAAGCTTTATCAGGACTCAATGGAGTCCATCTCATCTTTTATGCTTTTGGTGGAGCTCAACCATTTCATGCAAAATTGGAATATAATACTTTGGATTTTGCCACACAATCTTGCATACTTATGATATTTTCTTGAATTTTTTTGTGTCATGGCACACTTCTTTGTTAAGTCCATCAATCTCTTTTCATTTACCTTTTTGTCTATCTCCTTCTCCAATTTTTCTTTCAAACCACTTGAATACTCCTTAAACGAATCAAGCAAAAACTTCAAATTGCTCATACCGTATAAAGAGTTGTCTATACTTGCACCGAGTATGCTCTCTTGTAACACCTTTACAACTTCATCAATAAGTTATATGCTTTTTTGATGCGTTTGTTAAATCTCTTTCTAGGATGAGGCATGAAACACATCGCCTAGTTGAAGCTTGTGCAATGATCAGATTTTGTCCATATCTACTTGCCCTTGTTGTACTGGAAGTTGAAGTAGTTGAACAGATACTACCGGTTGAAATTGTAATTGCATACTCAACAAATTTTTCAATGAATCTCTAAAGGTACCAAAAGATTCTCCAGTTGACTTTGCACTATCCTATATAGTCTTCTTCTCCAAATCCTTTTCTTTGTCACTAGTATTAACCGGTGTCTCCTCATCCTTCTTCAAGTATTGTTTGGTTTATCTTCATCCTTCTTTTCCTCGGCACCAAATGTATTCTCATTCTTTTGCTCATCATCCATAGGTTTTTCAATGTTATCGGGAGTCGTGTTTATCTCCGGGTGGCCTTGAACATCTTCTGAATTTATCTATAGTTTTGAAGGATGTGTGTTGTGTCCTATGGGGGCATCCTCCTTTTGTGCCTCTATAGCTATTACCTTTGCAATGGTGTTTTCTCCTACTTGAGGAGCATTTTCAATACCATCTTCAACTTCAACATCTTCTCCACCGATAACACCTTCCTTTGTAACATTTTCTTCCACTTTCGAAAGAGTGTCATCAACATCCTTTTGCACATCTTCTTCTTCAGTCTCATGCTCATGTTGAGCATCATCATGTTGTGCTTCTTCTGCAATATTCACTTTCAGAGCCTACATGTCATCATGCATTTATTATGTGTCTAGAGTCATTCCTAATCTTTGAGCCAGTTCTGCAACCTTCTCCATTGTTTCACTCGGAGCCTTTCTGGATCATTTTGATCTCTACTCATAAGGGTGGTTACCCTTCACTTTGTTCGGAATTATCTACTGTACAATTGATCCAATGTAGCCCTGTTTTCTTCTAAGAGAGGTGCACTGATCTTTTCTAAAACAAATGATATCAACTTTGCTTCCTCATCAATTGCTTCCTGTCTCCTTGCAAGTAATACTTCCCTCAAATCTTCAGGCAATTGCTTTTCAATATTCTTTATGTTGACCTCAAATGCAATAATGTACTTGACAATTGCTTCTTCTATTGTTGCCTTGTCAACATCATTTGTCGTAGTATATAATGTAGTAGTCTCTTCTAACATTTCATGCTCCAAAATCCCATTAAACAAAGCATCCAACTTCATAAGGCTATGATTACTTATCGAAGCCTTCTACTTTTTCTTTTTCTTCTCTTCTGATGACTTCTTCTCTTTGTCAAACTTTTTTCTCTTTTCTCATGTGAATCATAAAGGCTTGTTTTTCCTTTTCTATTTCGGCCTCATCATTTGTATCCGCGATGTCAATATTTTGTTTCTTTGCACTTGCTTCCCCTTATGAAGCTTCTAATTTCCTTTTCCATACCAATTGTGGTCCTTCTTCTTCTTCCTCATCTTCCACATTCACACCCATATACTTTTCCCTTGTGGCTTTTAATTTTACTCTTCTTCTCACCAAGCTTGGTTGTTGTTTTGCCAAAGTGGATTTCTCTTTTACAAGCATCTTTTGCTGCTTAACCAAAGATACTTCTCCTTCATTGGAGCACTTGCAGACTCTTTTCTCTTCTCCCTTGTAGCAAGCTTAGTACCAAAGGAATTTGGGGCAACCAGAGGAGTGGTAGTTGCTCTACCAAATCTTCTAACACTTGATGATCCTCTCGGTGAGCCAAACATGGATTTAGCCTTCTCAACTTGCTCCTTAGTGAGGCCCATTGCTTCTACAAATGTTGTAATCATTTTGTCAATATTCTTGCTTATTTGTTTCTATCTTTGGTCCATGTTCACTTTCATGGAATTCTCCTCATAGGTTCCATACCTCTCCCTAGTTGTGTCTTTGGGTTTTCTTAGCATATAAACGACAGTCCCCACAATTTCTTCTTTTGAGATTTCATATCCCATTTTTGGCATCCATACCTGGTCCTAGGCTCAACAACCTATATGATGCAATAATCCTTGGTAACAAGAAAAGTGATGCCATTTTTATACTTTTCCACAATATGCTTTGGTATTCTCTCTTTCCTGTATCTTTTCTTGAAAAGTTTTGAAGAACCCCAAAAGGGAATTCTTATGTGCATTTGAATCTCCCAACCTCAACAAATGATTTCTGATCTGATGGGCTACAGGTCTATCCTTTATCCACACTCTATTCTTTGTACCAAGGGCCTCATTCAAAAAGTAAAACAGTAAGAAAATAATCAAAGTTACAAACTTAAAGGAATACTGAGTCCTTTGACTTTTGCATATTTTCCAATAGTTGCAATCTCAACAATTCACATAAATCATAGTCTACTCCCTTCTCAACCATCTCATATAATGTGTTGATGGCGGTTGCTGATATTGAATTCTCCCTATTGGTGAAATATATTTTGTATCCAATCATCACTGAAGCGTATTTAACTGCCTCATTTCTAATGTCCTTTATTGTCAATGATCTTCTATCATACTTCACACTTGTAAGCTCCATCACCATTTCATTTTTCACTAGCTTGAGCACCGAAGCTAGTATGGTTGAGCACAAATCAGTGACAACCCTAATCTCCTCCTTGTTTATTAGATGCAATATATCCAACTAGAGGAACTTGTCATAAATTATGCTTAGGATGTATCTTACCCACTCATCTACATAGAAAAAGATGGGGAAATTGTTACATACGTTGAGCTTGTTCTCCGCCAAACTCTCAAATTATAATTTCAACTCAAACTCATCTCCAGTGAGTTCTTTGTACCACACATCACTCAACTTTGTATGCTTATATTCTTCCATAAATGTATGCCCTTACATCTTTCATGTGTAGAACTCCATATGGGATGCGCAAAAACGCACCGTCCGGATCATCCACCAAGGATTTATTGGGATGTCGTTTGAGAGCGCAGACGCTCTGTAACCTCTACAACTTGTGGTGTATACATATTTGCAACAAGTTGAAAGTGATTTCTAAAACTAGGGAAAGTGGAAACTATAAATACCTTTTAAGTCACTTTTCGACTAGAGTTTCGCTTGCACAGATCTCAATTGCTTCAATCACCCCACTTCACTCTTTTTCTACTCTTCTCTCCTTGAATGCTTGTTTACAAATGAGTTTTAATTAATTGAAATCACTTATAAACCCTTTTGTAATTGACCTAATTTTGCATTGACTGCTTTAGTTGATAAAGCTATCAAACCCTAACTATACTGCACAATCACCTTCACATGCTCTGCAAACTTTCACTTTTTGATATTTTTCACAAGTATCTTCTCCAATAGGTCAAGCATATTGACCCACACCTCATATCCACGTGTTCAAGCATCATCACCATTTCTTTGGTAGGGGATAAAATATCTTTTGTTAATGCTCCCCCTCAACCAATGCTTTCTTCTTAGTTTCCAGAGGAAACATTTGTACTAGATGCTGGTACAGACTTAGGCTTAGTCTCACCATCTCCCCTATTTCTTCATCTCTATTGAATCAAACTTTTTCATCAGATCATTCTTCTTTGTCGGATTAGCCTTTTTCACATTCTTACTTCTGCAAAAATTGGAAATGTGTCATAGTCTACAATAATTGTAACATATGGCATTCTTTTGAACATACTTGCTTCCATTCATTCTATATCTGCATTGATCAGCTTTATGCCCAAATCCATTACATATATAACAATAGCCATTGAAATATTAAAACCTCATACCATTGTTATAGCCATTCATCATTTGAATTTTGCATTCCTTAGCCTTATGACTAAATATCTTTCATGTAAAACACTGACTGGGGAAAGATTGGACATTCTAGTTCATTTTGCTTCTACATTCCATAGCCTTATGTCCAAATTTATTGCAAGAATAGCAAAAACCATTAAAATATGGGTACCTCTGTGCATTTGGTTGTCTTATCGATGGTCTTGATTTCATTCCTTTGATTTTGGATTTGCTTGTCATTACTCTTCTTGTCTTCAATCTTCTTTTATTCATTGTTTTGTTATGCTTTTGAACTTTCACCTTTTTCAAACCCTAATCCACCTTTGTCTTTAGAATTGTTGGTATTTGCAATCATTTTTGTTATCAACTAGTATTGCACCCTAGCTAAGCCTAGACTCAACTAATCATGTTGAAACATTGGAATATCTTCAGGTTGTGGGTACCCTATAATGAAGATAGACCTCCAGATTATGGGTTGGTTCCCCTTTTGATTTTTCTAAGGAACTAATGATTATGCAGGAAAAGGGATAGAAGGCTTTAAAATGAATGGTAAAACTAAACTTAAAAGGATGGTGATGCACCTAAATGATGATGAAATTGCAATCTGATTCACAAGGACCCTTCAATATATATATTTTGCACAACCTGATTTGAACAACTAAAACACATAAGTGATTCATATAAAGGCTTGACAACTTTATCATCTTTGAAGGAAAAGCAATGTTTTCACAACTAGAAAGATAAAAACTAATATTTTGCACAATATATGACCTGTGAGATTGAACTGAAAAAAGTATACATAAACTTATGAATGAGAAAGAAAAATAGAGGTTTTAGATTTAAACACATTAAATTTTGATCAAAATCAAACATAAAGACACAACACCTAAAACTAAGAAGGTAAACACCTAATTTTTATTGAAAAGTGGAAGGAAACTTCTACAAATATTGAAAAATAATTCTGGAAATAAAACTGTTGTATATAAACTTTGAAAGTTGAGCTACAAAACTTTCTAACTCTCTGCAATGCATAAGAGAATAGGAAGCAAGAATTGAGAAAATACATAGGTTTTTCCTCTTATATACAAAAGATGATTCCAATGAGTCAAATTGAGTTAACTAAAGTCAACTAAACATAAAAATCTCTCCACAAATCTCTCCCACGAGCAAAAGAGAAAAACCCTAAAAAGAGGAGTCAAAACTAATGTAAATTGAGCAAAAATAGCTTGAAACTCCCCCGTACAATCAATTTGACCCAAGTGGACTTCAAACTCAGCCATCTAACTAAAAATTAGACCTAAATACTCCATTTCAACTCCACCTCTTCAAATTTTGCATGATTTTGAGACTGGGGTGAACAATTTAAACAAATAATAAAGTAATGGTTACTTTAATACGTGTTGTGTGACTCCCTCCATGATAGATATTGATGTAATTTATAAAACATTATTACCAATATTTGTCTACATTTTCGTTTTAATTTCACCATCATGCAAAATTTGGAGAGGGGGGTGACTTTATGTTTGAAATCTATGCAAAAGTATACAAAGGCACTTAACATAAGCCAAGGTATTAATCAAAGGAAATATTTTAAATGAAAGCGAAAAATCCCCATAAAGGGGTCGACCAAACTTAGTGCAAAAAACAACCCTAAACTCAACCCATGGCCAAACACTTCATTTTCACTTGTAACTTTGCATTCATTGTTGCTTTCTCCACGTTGCTAAGGGTTTGATGCTTGAGTTTTTCATGGAGGTTTCAACTGGAGTTTTCATGCATTTTTCATGAGAAATCGACAAAAAGAGCTTGGGTGAGCTCTTTGTCTAGATAAAACATGCTTTTCTTTCAATATCTGTGGAAAATAATGTTGTCGCGAGCACTTTTGGTGTAGAAATGATGAATATGTTTTGTTTCTCTCTGTACATATGTTCACGCTCAGACTTTATGATGAAAGTTTTCTATTGTCTATATCTTTCTCTGCTAGAAATGATGAAACCTGTGTCTTGCTTTTAAAAATTCTAGAAGTGTTGAAGTTTATATGCAAGCAGTGTTTCCATTTCTACATTTCTCTTTCAATAACATGTACTGAGCTTTCACTTTTTGCAAGTATATGAGTTTTACTTACAAGAATTGGGTTTTCTAAGCACCTTCGACAGGAAATCAAGGGTTTCACCATGTTCTATTCTGGGTCTTCTTTACTATCATATCCGGGCCTCCTTGATATGCCTAGCCCTTGCATAAAAGCACACGTTCCTTGTTCTTTTGCTCAAACCTTTGAGTTTCACAATCATTTTCTATAGACCATCACTAACCTTTCATTGCTCTTTCTAGTTTTATTCCAATATTTTTCATCATGCATAACAACCTTCATACATTTCAGCACTTGACACCAATGTATATTATCATACTGTGTAAATGATTAGTGAGTTTTGATGTTGCATTGTAACCTTTCATGAAATAAACCAAACCATTCTTCTATTTTTCATAAATAGTCTCCCCTTTGACATGAGGCTGCATCGAGGCCTATAGAGTCAGATTATATTCCATCATCAACTAAAACTATCCTATCACTAAAATCAATAAAAATCTTTGGTATAAAGGTCATGTTCTGAGCAGTTTTTTTTTCTTCATTTTTTGCATAGATTCAACTGTCTCTAGTTCATTGTCCACTATCACCATTATAAGGCCATTGATTGCTAAGGTCCATCATATATAGACTATTGACATTAGCTTTTTTATGAACCTCAAACATCATTGTCCCTTCACAAGTAACAGTGGATTTACTACCTCATGAATCTTGCTCTTATAGACCTTGTCATATATGTTTCCTTCATATAACACACTGTCATCATATCTAAGATCAACCATTCTAGGTCATGGAAGCCAAATTCTTCTTCCTCACTTGAAACATCTACATATTCTTGCTTGTATTTGGGATGATCATATTTATTTCAACTCCAAATCTAGGTTTTTTTTATCATGTAATGAGCACAATCCTTTCATTTCTTCTTGTAGCTATCTTTTAAGTGCTTTGATGTGACTGTCCTTTGAATAGTCTTTGTGACTTTGATTCTATGCATAAAATCACTGCTTCTTTACTCATTATAGTTCCATTGAACAAGTACTTGTCATTTATGACAGTGAACCCATCAACTCACTACTATGAGTGATGAGTACTTGCTCATTGTAAATAAGTGTAGTGAATTTACACTCTTATCCCTCAAGAAACATCCTAGGCTCAACCCTTGTGGGAGGCCATTTTCCTCCACATGTTGTGATGTTAGTGCAAAGTAATTCATGCAATGATAAATGAACTTATACCTGTACAGTGAACAAACAAGTTAGATAAAAACAATGAAGCTTAGTGCTCATGTGATGACTTCAATTTTTGGCTCTCTTGTATACATGTGATAAATGCCCAACTGATTTAATGCATCATAGATGTAGGTTATATTTCTGTTGATGAAACATATGATGAGAGTTTGTATCCTGAGCTCTAACCACATCCTTTCTATCATCTACAGGTACATTTGAAGATCAACAACAAGACGAGCTGAATATAGAGAAAATTAGCACAAAGATCTGTCATTCAGGCAATGATGGATCCAACCTCTTTTCCTATGTTTTTCCATTTTTTTATCTTCAGATGTATAACTTTCATTTATGTTGTATTAGATCAGTCATTCCCACAGCTTGTGTGGGATATTTGAGCATATTTCTTACAGGAATACTTAGAGTCCTTTGTCTTTTGTAGATTTTCCAATAGTTGCAATCTCAACAGTTCACATAAATCATAGTCTACTCCCTTGTCAACCATCTCATATAATGTGCTAATGATGGTTGTTGATACTGAATTCTCCCTATTGGTGAAATATATTTTGTATCCAATCATCATTGAAGCATATTTAACTGCCACATTTCTATTGTCCTTTATTGCCAATGCTCTTCTATCATACTTCACACTTGTAAGCTCCATCACCATTTCATTTTTCACTGGCTTGAGCACCGAAGCTAGTTTGGTTGAGCACAAATCAATGACAACCCTAATCACCTCCTTGTTTATCAAATGCAATATATCCAACTAGAGGAACTTGTCATAAATTCTACTTAGGATGTATCTCACCCACTCATCTACATAGCAAAAGATGGGGAAATTGTTTCATACATCAAGTTTCTTCTCCGCCAAACTCTCAAATTTTGAATTCAACTCAAACTCATCTCCAGTGAGTTCTTTGTACCACACATCACTCAGATTTGTATGATTATATTCTTCCATATTAGCACAAATGTATGCCCTTACATCTTTCATGTGTAGAACTCCATATGGGATGCGCAAAAACACGTTGTTCGAATCATCCACCAAGGATTTATTGGGATGTCGTTTGAGAGCGTCTGTAACCTCTACAACTTGTGGTGTATACATATATTGTAGCAAGTTGAAAGTGATTTCTAAAACTAGGGCAAGTGGAAACTGTAAATACCTTTTAAGTCACTTTCTGACTAGGGTTTCACTTGCACAGATCTCAATTGCTTCAATCACCCCACTTCGCTCTTTGTCTACTCTTCTCTCCTTGAATGCTTGTTTGCAAATGAATTTTAATTAATTGAAATCACTTATAAACCCTTTTGTAATTTACCTAATTTTGCATTGAATGCTTTAGTTGATAAAGCTATCAAACCCTAACTATACTACACAATCACCTTCAAATGCTCCACAAACTTCCGCTTTTTGATATTTTTCACCGGTATCTTCTCCAATAGGTCAAGCATATTGACCCACACCTCATATCCACATGTTGAAGCATCATCACCATTTCTTTGGTAGGGGATAAAATATCTTTTTTTAATGCTCCTCCTCAACCAATGATTTCTTCTTAGTTTCTAGAGGAAACATCTGCACCAGATGTTGGTACAGACTCGGGCTTAGTCTCACCATCTCCCTTCTTTCTCCAAATTTTTTCCATCTCTTTCTTCGTCTCTATTGGATCAACCTTTTTCATCGAATCATTCTTCTTTGTTGGATTAGCCTTCTTCACATTCTTACTTCTGCAAAAATTGGAAATGTGTCATAGTCTACAATAATTGTAACATATGACATTCTTTTGAACAGGCTTGCTTCCATTCATTCTAGATCTGCATTGATCAACTTTATGCCCAAATCCATTGCATATATAACAATAGCCATTGAAATATTGAAACCTCATACCATTTTTATAGCCATTCATCATTTGAATTCTACATTCATTAGCCTTATGACCAAATCTCTTGCATGTAAAGCACTAACTAGGGAAAGATTGAACATTCTAGTTCATTTTGCTTCTACATTCCATAGCCTTATGTCCAAATTTATTACAAGAATAGCAAAAACCATTAAAATATGGGCACCTCTATGCATTTGGTTGTTTGATTGGTGGTCTTTTGATTTCCTTCCTTTGATTCTAGATCTGCTTGTCATTGCTCTTCTTGTCTTCAATCTTCTTTTGTTCATTGTTCTATTATGCTTTTGAACTTTCACCTTTTTCAAACCCTAATCCATCTTTGTCTTTAGAACTCTTCTAATTTGCAATCATTTCATCAAACATTATAGAGCTCATCTTGAATTTTTCTTCTTGATTCTTTTCTTTTTCTAGATTTGATCTTAGATTCACAACTTCTTCAAGTTTTGAACATTCCTCAAATTTTCTTTTCACTTTGGCATTCAGACATTCTTCAACTCTTTTTCCTTCCTCAACTTGCACCTTCAAACTAGTAATTATTTCATTTGCTTGCTTCAACTGTTCACTAACCTCCGTATGGATTTCTCTAAATTTCTTGATTTACTCTCTCAACTTTCTGATGCATTCATCTGCTTCCTTGAAATTTACTTTTAGATCTTTGTTTTCACCTTCAGTCCTTTCTAGATCTTCAAGAGCTATTTTGAGTTCTCCATTCATTTTCACCATGCAATCTTCTTTTGTAAATCCAATAGTAGGTATTTCTTCTAGAGGAGTAGGAAATCTTCTAACATTCATATGTTCAACCTCCAATATCTTACCCAAGCGGTTAAGCTTCTTCCAAGGAACCAAACTCTAATACCAATTGTTGAAAACTTAGAATACTGAGAGGGGGGGGAGTGAATTAATATTCTTTGAAACCACTTAAACATTTAAACATTCATTCCACATAGCATATTCAAATTGCAGTAGGAAAGGAAAGCATGAAATCAACCATCAAAGTTACATAACACATGAACACCAAATTTTTACGTGGAAAACCCAATATGGTAAAAACCGTGATGAGGATTACAGGAGTGCTCACTGCAAGTGGACTCATTGTCTTATTGGACTCATTGCACACAAAAGAAGAAAAGATAGAAGAGAGTGGTGGCACACAGTCGAGATTTGAACTGTTACAAATACATCTACAACATGTTGGGATACAATTCCATTGAAGCTCAATATACTAACTTTACACACTTCATATTGATCTACACTAACACTCTACTTTGATCTACATTCGCCTCACACTCGCAAAATTCACATCAACAAAAATCTATCATCACATACATCCTTTTTAAAACACTAAAAAAGATCTTACATATATATCCTCTTCATCCACAAAAACCTACAACATCAATTGGGTCAGTCTAATTAAATGTATTATACAAAATATATCTTGTCGGCTCAACATACACACATACATACTTCACACCAAGATTCAAAACTTATAACAAGTCCACATAGGTCAACATGGACCTATAATAGCTCCCACATAATGGGCCAATACTTATTCAAACTCCGCAAAACCCAAAACTTAGTAGGTCGGCATCGATAATGACCTAACATCAAAATTCATCAACTATTCAACCAAAAACCAACACACGAAGCTCCAAACTTCATGCCACTTGGAATATGGGCACTATTGACACCTGTTGAAGAATCTCCACAAATCTGCAGAGCCAAATATCAATCCGCGAAGAGATGTGGATTCACCAAAACATACATAGTGTTCAAGAAAAACTAACATTGGCAAATTGGAATTTATGTCATTCATAACTAAAACACTAGAGTTTGAAACATTGTGAAACTCTAGATTTAGACTCTTCTACCATCCAACAAAATTATACCATAGCCGCAGAGAGAGGTTCTATATGATGGACCAATGCAGACCAAAATATTGAATGTCTTGTACACTAAAGTACCTATTCTGACACTTAGTCAATTTCCTTTTCACCTATCTTCACTGGATCAAACCTTCTTGCAAATATACACTGGATGACCATCTTCAAACATGCTCAGACTATAGAAAATGGTCTACACAATGATCTTCATACTGGATCACAATGTTGACATCAATGACAACATTGTACTACATACTATACAACTTATACTCATAGCTCATGCTCATGCTTCATGCTCATGTTGTCAATAAGTATATCAATGAAAAACTCCTTATTCTTCCAACAACCTAGAATTTCCACATGGAAAGAATCCAATGCTTGCATGCCCATCATGGATTTCCTTGACAGTACAATGCTTGAATTTTTGCAACCTTGCATGAACATCCTTGTCATAGATGGGACCCACCTGATTTTCTTTTTCTATTTCCAATGCCTTCCTCATGCATAGGACTCATCAACATACAACACACTTGCATGCATGCAAACACCTTGTATGCATAGGCACCTTCATCACATGGGGCACACTTGTCATAGTTTTGTCATACTTGACTCTTCCATCCATCATAATCAGTCATATGTCAATATGTCATAAGATCCTATCAAAATTTGTCAGATGAACTCTTACAACATGACAAATACCAAAAATTAAGCTTATAGTGAGGTCCACCAAGTGGGATGCCTAATTCCACAAATCTAGCTTGCATGTCATCCTAGTCACTTCTGGTGGGATGCCACATCACTAGGTAGGTCCCACAAAATGACTTGACACAGTAGGCATAAAACATTGGTATAAAATAAATAACATAACAATTAAATGCATACAAGGGCTTGCAATGGTTGGGACATCCTAATCCTAACAAAATATTGGGTAAAGATATTTATTTTTTTAATAAACATGTTTTGCATTCAAACTTTCATGCCTTGGATATAGATGGGTTGGATATTATTCTTAGTTATCCTTAGTTCGAATTTTTAGAGATGAACAAACATCAATGTACAAAAGTTCATGAAGCTTTGTTATAGGAGTTGAAAGGTTTCATTATAAGATACTACAAACAATGAAGTTCAAAGGAATTCAAGGAAGAGGAAGTCCAAGAATCTACTAAAGATTGTATCAATGAATCAAAGAAAAAAAAAGAGGAGCAAGATGTAACAAAAAAGAGGAGACAACTAATCCTCTTCATGAGCCAAAAAAACAAGTGACAAAAAATAGTGAAGAATTATAGAAGGTTCCAATGATAGAAAAGCATGCAATATGGTATCCACATCATTGTGAGAGGAAAGAATCATGGAAGAAACCATAACAAAGGCATGGTAATATAGGAAAACAACAAGCCACTCATTAAGGATCTATAAGGATTCAAAGGAACAACTACAACAATTGGTGGCATCATATATGTAATATATATTCATGGTAGAAAAGGGCTTACTGTGATAAGAAATATAATAAAATGGGTGCAAAAAATGTGGATCAAGGATCAAATCTAGATACCATCAAGCTAAAACCACTACAAATATCAACTATTGATTGGATGATTGGTCATGTTGTCATATTTGTAATAACTTGCAACAATCATACTATTTGGCTTCTTCTCATGTTTTGGGGATAAAACATGCCAAGGAGGGATGACATGTTATGTACCTAGGATACAATATTATAATGTATTCAGGTGGATGGAGGTGCCAACATGTGTTATACATCCCTTGATTTAGTTATATCAATCATGTGGATAACTTGTGTAATTAATTACAATAGGTGATAAATGAGCCTGCATTGAGATTAGCTTGTATTGTGTTGTTAGGATCATATCTATAGAAATGAGGCAGTTATCATTGTGAGGATATGTGTTGAGTGTGATATTGTGTTTGATATCTCTTGGAGATATAGCATGGAGTGGCTTCTTACATAAGAACTATTGTACAATGTTACCCTACCTCAAAGATTTGTTCTTTTTCTACATATATTGGATAATAAGACATGTTGGCCCACAAACATCTCTTATGTGGTATGATATATATCTTCTACATTGTATGATTTTCATTATTATATGTGTGGATTATGTCACAAATCTTCACGTTCCCCCTACTAGCATGCCCATTATATTTTGATGCAAATCAAACTTGAGAGTCTTATTAGACTATCAAAGTTCACAACCCATTCTAATTTAAATTGACAATTTTATTTGTCAATTAAAACCATTTGAATTTATACAATAACACGAAACAAATTCAATTCCATCCATTGATTATCATAAGAAATATTAATCTCAATTTCAATATCTTTATTTTTCAATTTACAGGCAAAACCCATCAATAAATTTCAATTTCTTATCACAAATTTATTTTCTCCTATTATCTTCTTCCTTAATTTGTCCGAGTTTCTTTGCTCTGTCTATATGAATCTCTTTCTTTTCATTCTTTGCCTCTAACATTCTTCAATTACTTCTTCTCTAGCTATGGCCTGCATAGTCTCTATTGATTCATTTTTTGTTAAGAGTTCCCCTTTACACAAGTTTTTTTTTTAATTAATCTGCTTTCTCTCTTGTTGTGTGCACCCCCTTCATTATTTTCTCTCCTTATTAGGTTTCTTCCCTTTTCTCCCTAATGCAATTTATTCATTCTACCAACATTTTTACTTTAATCATTCATGGCTCTTCCTTTTCTTTGCTTTGCATTCAACCTGCTCCCATTTTTATGAGGTGTGACCTACACTACATCTACAAGAAAAAAAAAATTATATTGCATTTTAAGTTCAAAATAGCCACATAATATGGCACACCCCTCCTTCTTGTACACCATGCTTAGCTGCCTCTTAATGCAACTTTCTTTTGTTTTTTCTTGGCTTCCTTTGTCTCACGCCACTCTGCAATTTTCCTTTTGGTTTTTAAATTTTGACACCTTTTCCTTACAGACCCAATGCCCCCCTCTCTTTTTTTTTCTAACATTAAATCTGACTTTTTAGAACCCAAGCTTTGGAATAGTTTTTTTTTTTTGGTATTGAACAAAGAAAAATAATTACAAGAGTAGAGCTACCAACAATAGTTGAAAAACAAACCAGCCAAAATGCCAACCAAACTATACAAAACCAAACATACAATATCAGAGTGATGTAAACAAAGGTTGTACAAAGTATCAACCATAAAGTACAAACACAAATATACATATTACAAAAACTCTATAACATTTTTACAATGCTCAACCTTATTGTCCAGTTGAAACTTCACAATCTCCTCTTTAATTTGTTGTAACTTTTGTTTAGCCCTCTCGTTCTTCTTACATATAACCTGAATCTGCGAGAAAAGAACAACCACCTGAAGAGTAAATCCATAAAGTCCCAACAACCTGATAATAGTTATTATAAAACATTGCAGCACACCTATTTTTCCATATATTTTTCAAAACAACATGCCCAATAGAATCAACAATCACATCTTTTTGCATGTCAAAACCAAAAACAACCTCTTTCCAAGTCAAGTCATGATTAAAAATATCCGAAAGTCTCTAAAAACAAAAAACCATAGCCTTTTAACATATACACAGTCCCAAAAAATGTGCTTCAAACTTTCCACGCCCCTACAAAAAGGACAGTTCGCTGGTTGGACCATAATGCTCTTCAATTTATCCCCCACAAGTAGCTTGTAGTGCAATAACTTCTCAACCAACACCTGTGAGTCAAAATCAACTTTGGAACGTCTTTGGAATAGTTTTGATTAAAAATGTCAACTACAACCAATTGACTTTTTTCCCATGTGCTTTGTTCAACAGTTTTTTAAAAGTTGTCTATTCAATTACTCCTTGTATTGCAATGATCTCCTCAACTGACATTAATTTCCATTATCTTTTGAAACTCACAAACCTCCAGGCTACGTGTAAAATTAATTCCCAAACATTCAAATTTTATTTACCATTCAATTGAAAAATGAATGAACTCACAAGAGAAAAATGAGACATTTTGTTAAATGAAATTGAAAAGAATGTTGCTATGATCTACCACCAATACTCAAAACCAAATTTCATTTCCCAAGCCAAAAATGAAAAATCACACTGAAACAAAATTTGTTGATGTGGCTTGTCAATCCACCCAAATGCTCTTGCACCATATTTCCCTCGAGAAATGTGTGGCCTTTTCCCCTAAAAAAGAAGGGTTGAGTTTAACTGTTTTTAGATTAATTCTTACTAACTTATATAAACTTTTTAAACATAATTATAATATGTACTTTGTTCTTTTAAATTGCACATTTTAACATAAGAAATGTCAATCATAACTAGTTTTACATTTTACTTTTCTCTATTATTCTATTGTCTTAATATTCAACTAAGAAATTTTTTATGAAGGGTTTAATCTAAGATTATTTTTTAATTTAACTTGAGAGTTTGTCAAAGTGATGTAAAACACAATTCTCTTATGATACTGAATGTTTTATATTTAAATTTTTTATTTTTCAATAAATTCAACTATTTGATTTTTTTTGTATTGATAAAATACATAACAAAAGAATGCAGTATAAAAACACTATTTCATTTCATAAACAAACCAAAAATACTTTAATTAATATAACAAATCTTTCAAATCATTTTTTTATAGATAAATATTTTAACAACCCTCTCTTAAAACACATATAGTACACCAACACTCAAAATTTCCTTCCCATTAAATGTTACTTTATTGATATACTAAGTTCCAATAAATAAAATGTTTGGCTAACTTAATAAATGTAAATAAATAAAATGTTTCGAAAGTACCTTAAAACAATAAATGACATTTAATTGGAAAACATGATACATTCTCGATGTTGACTAGCATTTAATGTAAAAATACCGGTGAAATGACATGTCGGAAGTGTAGAGCTGATTTGATGTACGGATCTAAATCTATGCCTTATGCTAACTTTTAGATCATTGATTTCAGCTTGATATTCTCAGTCTTGTGGAAAAAATGCTGACTTTTTAGATTATTGATTTCAGCTTGATCTTCTCATTCTTGTGGAAAAAAGTGTACCATTTAGAGCCATGGATAAACCCGTTAACTGTCAAAGTAAATGTAATTATTTATGAGGCGAACAAACCCGTTCAGGTGATTATAAATCAGTCTGTGGAAGAAACTGATTATGTCATGAGATCTTCATCATCCATTGCTCATATGAAGCTGCTGTTGATTGTTCTGCTCGTTCTGCACTGTGGCCTTGCTCACTGTAGAGGCCACAACAGATTTATTCTTCACAGGTCAACGTCTCAACAAAACTTGGTATCTGATGGAGTTGATGAATCCAATCTAGTGGAACTGACAGAAATTCTTAGAAGAGAGTCGGAATCAGTTAAAGCCAAATCTTCTTCTGCAGAGTGTGAAGATACTTATGGGTTTTTGCCATGTACGAAAACCGTTCTTGGTAACCTGTTTTTGCTGGGGGTGTATGGATTCTTGATGTTCAAGGCGGCCTCCTGTCTGAACGATGGAAGTGAGCTTCTGTTGAATGTCATGGGTCCTGGCATTGTGGGTGGCTTGTTACTTCCAATACTTGGAGCTTTACCCGACGCCCTGCTTATACTTGGTGAGGTTTATGGCTATTTCAGCTCTTGAACTCTATTTTTATTATTAAACTTTGCACAAAGTGTTGGATCTAGAGTGGGTTATCTCCTCTGGCTCTCACCCATGTCTTGGACTGGGCTCTAGGAAGATTCACCGTCAACAATTCATCTATGGAAAATTCACCATCAACAATTCACTGTGGGAAAATTCACTGTCATGATAAATTCATCTCAAAGAATTTTCCGCTGCAGTGAATTGCTGGTGGTGAATTTTCCTTGAGGTGAATTTGTCATGACAGTAAATTTTGCAGAGATAAATGGTTAGTGATGAATTTTCTGACAGTGAATTGCTGGTAGTGAATTTACCTGATGCCCTTGAATTGTTAGCTAGAAATCCGTAGAGAGAAACAAAAGTATCACTAAAATGTAATAGGAGAGTTTAACAGTATGGCAGTGGCATGGTTCTGTTGAAATTTGAACCTGAAGCACCCTGGTCCTTGGTACTGGCATTGAATAGGTAGAAATAAGTGCTGGTTTTTTATCAAATTTTAGTTTTTGGACACACTATTTAATATTATTAAATTAATTAAATAATTAATAATAATTTTAAACATTTATCTTTGTTTTTATTAACCAAGATTTAAGTTTTACTTAAAATTTTTAAATAATTACTTTTGGACTACCCATCCCTTATGAATAGTTGTTTGTGGGCTACCTATCTGTCATGAATAATCAGTCCTTAAGCGATCATGGTAGTCATTTCTCGAAAGCCCATCTCTCACGAGCAATTATTCCTTAAACGCTCCATCTCTTGTGTTTGAATGGTCTAATTGGAACTCATTGCATAAGGTGACGTTCACATCGGTGAGCAGGTGGTTTGAATGTGGAAAATGAGCCATCAGCTGGTATTAATTGGCGCCAATAACACTTGCACCCTGTTTCATAATATGAAGAAAGCTCCAATAACTGTTCCTTGGTCTACAATTGCAAATCCAAATTCTAATGTAGATCATTGCAGGTTATGATCCTGAAAGTGGTTAAATCTAATCTTAAATAAAGACAATTCAATCAAGGAGGCGCCGGAAGAAAAGGACTATTATGCTATTATGTTTTGGGCCCTGTGATAACTCAACGTGGAATATTGGATACTCGTCAAATTGGCTGATTTGTAGAAGATTTATGAGTCTTATACATCGGAATTGGTAGTGGGATAGGATGGGGAAATTGGAATTCATTTCCATGTATAAACGGCAACAAAGAGCAATCAATTCATAGGAAAGGGAAAGAACAGGAGGTTAGGTTCTTTAAACTTAGAGGTGCTCAGTTCTACAGAAGACTTTAGTCTAACTTGTTTCCTATGATTGGGCCTTGTAAGTTTGGGGTCTCATATTTTGGTTTCTATTTCGTTTGCTATTTTGATGGATAAATTGTAATACTCAGAAACATCTCTGAACTGAACCTGGGGAATGCAAATTCAAGCTTAGAACATCCTGCGTTTAGAAGTCACTTAATACTCTTAACTCTTGGAGTTAATCCAGTTGTGCTTCAACTTGGGTCATCATCATGCCAGAGGCTTTTTCTTACCACTACAGCATGGCTGGATGGACTTGTGTATTGCAGTGCTTGAATTGCATTTTATTTTCCTAATTTACCAGTGTCTGGGGTATTAACGGCAGAGAATACTGGATTTGAGGTTATTGTTTTGTTTTAAGGAGCAGCTATGCTTAACATAACTTCTACTATATTTGTCTAAACTAAACCATATTGTTTATAATTTCTGGATAGCCTGCGAATCTTTTTCTTGTCCAATATTTTTGGTAAGCCACATCCCTCATCTTTAGGGAGATGTGTGAGTGAACTCACCAGCGTATGTGAATCTTTGTGAAAACTCCTGTTCTCTAACAATATCTTTGTTTCCCAGGTAGAGCTCACTTGAAGTGTTCTACCGCAAACAACTATTCAGTTTATCCAGAAGCTACAAGAAACATGAATTTTCATGAAAGCCTCTGTTTTTTAACAAAATAATTCAGGCACTTCTCTATTTCTAAACTGCATCTTGCCAAATCAATTCAGATTAAAAAACAAATGCAACAAACTGAAAAGAAAAAGGCAGAAATAATTAGACAACTCTCAAATTCTCAATAAGTATTCATTGAATAACAGAGTAATTACAAAAAAACCTAATTTATAATATAACAGCATGGTTTTAAATATCCTATCTAAGTATCCATCTAATAAACATGCACTGCTAAAAATGCCCAGTGGCAGAGTTCCCTGCAGGCTGTAGCCAATGTACAGCGAATGCGTGTTCCATCCTAGAAAAAAATATATCTATTTGAAAGGAGTTGTCGCCACTCACCAATCATATCTAATGAGTGGAAAATTTCCATAAAGCAGACACTCCTCTAAATCAAGGTAATCGCTGGCATAAGTGGTGGGGGACTGTCACCAAGTGGTAAAAAGTTTTTGTAACTGAAGCAATTAATCCACGTACTCCTCACAATTCCATCTTCTGCATAAAAGCCATCTCTAACAAATTAGAAGTGAAAGCATCCACCTCTACCATGGAAACGCCGTGTACTATAATTAACATTAAGAAATAGAACCGCTAGGATATAAGTGTTGTTTCAGTTGGAAATATAACTGATGGTAATCATCTATCTTCTGTTGAAACACTTAGTTACTACTGCTCACTATTTAATTACCCTCTATTCTTAGAATCATGTCTGGTTTGAAGTGATCGAACAAAATCACTCTTCTTTAACAATTCAAACTTCTAAAGCCACTGAGCGACGAACCAAATTGACGGAGAGAGTAAATGACCTTTTGGATTAAGAATTAAATTACGAACTTCTGCTGACAAGCAACACTCGCAGAAATAGAAAAAGTTACAAATCAGTTAGCAGCCCTGACAGAGTAGAATATAAAACACAGTCCATGAAAGGACAGCAGCCAACAACAAACAACAAAATGCCCCCAATACCATATAAGATAAAAAGGAACCCAACCCTGAAGAAGAGCATAGGCTATTGTCTTTAAAGCAAGAAGAGCACCCCTTCTGGAAGGTCTGCAGTCAAGATGATGCATTCTGGATGATCTTAGAAGTGGGCAACATGGTTCGGTCAATTATTGTTGTGGTGTTTATTTCTTGAATTATATGTTTATTTATTCACTACAGAAGGCTGTCCAACATCTATAGGTGGAGCCGGTAATGGATATATTACGAAGAGACCTATTATCTAAAGTCAAGTGGGTGGAGGAGCTGTGAACTTCCAGCAATCGAAGCACTACGAAGAAGAAGAAAGCTGCAGATCTGCTTTAGTCGTTCTTGCACGACTTTGTGCAGGCAAATTCTGTGAACGACGATTCTCCTCACGTTTTCCGCAGTCGGTTGTTTTTTCTTTTTTCTGTGTGGTGCAAGATGGCCGGCCGTCCCCAACGTTTCCCTTAACATGTCGAAGACGTTTTCTGTGTGCGACGAAGGTTAGTGGATGGCGCAGGAACGAACGATTCCGACTTGTCCCCACTAAGGGGACAGTGAAAAAGGGCATGGGACAGGTCTCCGGGTTTCCTTCGTCATATTTTAATCATTCTATCTGCTATGCATTTATGGCTTGCAGTTAGTCCCGCTCTTCCTTCAAAGCCTGATATGCTTGCTTATTTAATCTATACAAGGTCAAGAGCAGTGTCGAAGGAAGAATAAAAAGTCATAAAGTAAGGTTAGATATTAAGGGATACAAACAATAGTTTAGAAGAGATTAGGATGAGACATATATTCTGGTAATAATAATGGATACTGTGAGTGCAATCTTAATAATAGAAATTCAACACAAGTGGAAAATGTATCAGATGGGCATGAAGTTTGTCTTTTGAATGAAGTGCTCAAAAAAAGGTTTATATTGAACAACCATTTGGATATGAAGTTCAAGGACAAGAAAACAAACTGAAGAAAGTTCTTTACGAACAAAAACACAAAACATCACAAAACATCTGAACAACGTACAACACAATAGATTCATTTATGTTAATAAAAAAATATTCTCACATTTTAAAAGATAGACTAAAAATAATTAATATCATTTTTTGATATCCATCTAAACAATATACACTTCACCAATCATATTATATTTAAAAGGTATTTATATTGATATTTTACTTTTGTTATTCTATTTATTTAAGAGTTATTTTATTTTATTTACTTAAATATTTTTTATAATTTATTTATTTAGTTAAGAATTATTTTATTTATTTAATAGTTATTTACAAAATTTAATCTTTTAAAAAAATATGTTGACTATGTTTTAGTTTTTATTATTTTTGATGTTTGATTGTTTAATAAATTTTGTGAACAAATGTATTTCTATTGTAAGATTTACTATACATTTGTTAAGATCTTATATAGGAAAAACATGATTTTGACTTTTATATGGTCAATTTCATCTATTTTAATTATGATAGATTAAAAAACAATTTGAAAAGTACATCTTTCTTGTCTTTGCATATATATATATACAAAGATTATTCTATAGCACTTTAAAATAATTTAAAAAAAGTCAATGCAATAAAAATATCTACTTGACATTTGTACGTAACCTATCATTTATATAAGTCATTGAACGTCATGGTCCCACATCTTATGAGGCCCTAATTTCTAATCAATTGAAATTGAAGATAAAAGACAAAGATTTGAATATACATATATAAGATCCTCTACTTTTTTTTTGTTATCTAATCTATTTAGCTCAGTGTGCTTCACATAATAGATGAAGACATACTCACTCCAATTTCATTTACATGTAGAGGCATTGAAGACTTGCCAATATAAAATAAAGGTAAATTAGTATTAATATTTTAAAATAAATAAATAATAGAATAAATTTATAATTAAACTATTGTATAACTATGAATCTACAGGGACTCTAAAAACATCATTGACTGTCTCTTAGGTAGGACCCCACTCTTGGTCTATAAAGAATTGGATTGATGAAGCAAAATCTATTCTAGACAAGTTCGATAAAGTTAAAGTTTCACACGTCTACAGGGAAGCTAACAGCGTGGCGGATTACTTTGTGAATGAGGGGGTAAAGAGGCAAGGATTGAACACGTGGCATAATTTTAGGGATTTGGGAGTTGAAATCAGGGCCTTATTAGATTATGATGTTACGCATGGGAAAGAGGCAAATATATTTAATGATGAAATGGAAAAGGGCTAAGTACATCAAAATCAAGAGATTTGATAGGGTCGTGTCATATTACTTAGCTAGGAAGAAAAAGTTGCACGCTTTGTGGGTTCATTGGAATGGTTGCGTAAAATTGCAACAGGTTTTTGGCGCTGGTAGAGTCTGCAGTGAAGTGCAAACGAAAATGGGGGGGACAGGAAAAGAGTCGAGCCGAATAGCTATGAGGTGCACACGAGGAATGCTAAGGTCTGGAAACAGGTTGTGAAAGGTGGTTTGGTTCCATTTCTGGAAAAACTTCATACGCCTAATACTATGGCTACAGACTATTTTGAGAAGAACTAGAACAATGGAGAAATAATCCTCTTTGGGAGAAAGGTGAAACTGGATGAGCAAATTATAGGAGAGGTGACTGGAATGTCCACTGAGGGTGTGAAGTTTTATCACGACAAAAGGTTTTCTGATGAGGTGGTAATCAAATTCCCTAAGAAGGAAAAGGAGAAAATGAAACTGGTCAAAATTTTCAACAGCTATTTTGAAATAGACACCATCAAGGCGTTGTGGAGAAAGGTGCTTCGTGTCATAATGGAGTATATTACCCTGGACGAGAGATTCACCAGAGTTTATGGTCATCATTTTGCTATCCTTAACCACTTCTGCCATAAGGTATGGATTTTTCTGCCTCATTATCTATTATGTTCATTGAGCAATAGCCTTGAGAACCACAAGAAAAATCCTAAGAGATACGCTATTCTTCATCTTGGTCTTATTAGGTTAATTAATGAACACTATCAAAGCCTGTCGGCTTTATCCAAACCGGTTGCCTCCACGGCGTCTGAGGACTATGAAACAGACAGTGGTGGTTCGGAGAATTAGTGGTTCGGAGAATTAGCCTAACCAGGAGATAATTGTTGAAGCCCACCCACCCCTTGTTCTGTCTAGTAAGAAAGCCCAGTTTAGTAAACCCCAACTTGCTAAAGCTAACCCTGAGATCTACCTCGACTACCCGGTTCCCTTAAAGAATCCTACTCTCAAGGGCTCCCCTGCCAATAAGTTGGTTTCCTACTCTGCGAACTCTCTGGAGGACAAAACTAAGAACCCTTAAGCTAGCATAAATTATGTGTCTACCCCTCCTGCCTCTTTCAGAGATGATGGTACCAGATTTCCTAGCTCCCCTAATATGGATGATGTTAACCTCATTTTAGATCGAATTCAATCTGGAGATATTCTTGCCTCTGCTAGAAGTGGCGTTGGTGACATTTTCAAGGTATTGAAATGAGCCTATCAAGAAATTAGTGATCTTAATCACAAAAATAAGGTTCTAAATAGCAAGTTGGAGGAACTGGATTTGAAGCTGTCCGCTCTTAGCAATGAAGAAGTAAAACAGAAAAAGAAAAATACTGAAACGAGAGAAGATGACATTGAGGACAAGTATAAGACTCTAGAAGCTGAAATTGTTAAAATAAAAAATAACATGAAAACTGTTGTGGAACAAAACCATAAAATGGCTAGGCACAATGCCATTATCATTAATAAAATGTCTGAAAAGTTGGAAAAGTCGCAACAGGGCTCGCTGGTTGTTGATCTGGAAGAGGACAAGGATAAAAGTAAGAACGAGGACCAAGGTATATCGAAAATGACCCGTGCCAACCTTAATAGGAAAGTGCCTCCCACTACCCAAATGGTCCAGATCTTAAAGAGGAGGGTTCAGGAAATGAACGACTTGGAAGCTGAGACTATGGAAACATTAAAGTCCCAAGTTTAGTTGTTGTTGGTGTTTTGTCTGGTCTTTTTGGGTCTTTTCTGTGGCCCTTGCTAGCTTTTTTGGTAGCTGTGGCTTTGTCATTTTGTTGTTTTCTTTACAGCCTTTTTGTTAATGGTGTCTTTGACGGTCTTATCTTTTGTATGTAAACTTTGTGGTTTCAGGTCCCTGTAAAACCCGTTTTTTCCTCTTTCAAAAACTATGAATCTAAATTTTTACCCAAGATAACACATAAATTGTGGCATCTTGTGTTTTTTTTCATAATTTTCCTAAAATATTTTGAATTCAAAATTCAATCTATCAAATAAAAACATCTTTATGAAAAGCTCAAATGGGTAGTTGAGTTGGCTTGGGCAGTGGGTTTGCTCCCCATTGGTCTCAAGTTCGACTCCACTCCCAGATTTAAGAGGTGGGACTTCTTGCAAGCGGGGGATCTCCCTCGCAGGGGCCTAGTCTCGACCCAACTAGCAGGGGACTAGTCTCGCCCCAGCTAGCCCTAGGTACCCAAGATAGGAACTATTGGGTTGGGTCATGGGGACACCCTTATAATAACAAATAAAAAAAATCTTTATGAAAAAAATTATTTCATCCATTCAATTCATATATATTGACATCTCTTTTTTTTATTTTAGTATGGTCTTTTTGATTGAATAATTTCATTCATATAAATTATCTTGTCATCTAACCATAGTTTTTTGTGAAACGATGTTATAAATTTAATAAGAATCCGACAAAATGAAGAGGATTGTGAAGCATCCTCCCCTTTCTAAAACTTTATTCTTAAACTATATCTTGTGTTTCTTGATCAAATAATAGTGCCTCAATGATAATATATCTTGTAAACTTTCCCTAATTTAATCTAACTTCCCAAACACATCTCTTGTGCATGGTTTATCATTGCCAAAAAGATGGAAAGTTTTAAAAATAGGCCAAGAAAGTATTAGAAGATCACAAGTGTTTTTTTGTCACAATAAAAATCATCCACTATTAATGATGAGAAAAAAAATTATCACATCCTAAGGTGTTACTATTCAGTTTATCCCTCCATCTCTCCCACTCAATAGACACAACTATTTGCCTTAAAGATTGTTTTAGCTTAACATTTCGATCAACCATAATAAAGCTAGAAGCAAATCGTGTATCTATACATTTGAGTAGCTGCAAAGAAGTTTATTTCCTATATATGGCATGTGATATAGAGTGATTTACAACAAAACGTTGTGTACTTTTTTTATATTTGGAATTGTCTTACTAATCCAACGAAATCTATTGTGCAAATTTTTAAGAAGTTTATGTAGTGAACTACACATGGTGTTTAGAAGAATGTTTGGATATTCATATTCAATCTTTCATCATACTAATACATTACCTAAAGGATTGTTAGTTACAATTTGTACAACATTGTTTTTGATTCAAGTAAAAACAAGTTTTGAAGGGACCCGAAACCCTTTACAATAAAAAACAAGGTTGCAGAAAGGACAGCCTACAGCCAGCCAAAAACCAGCCCCCAAACAAGACCCATCAAAATTTACATTTAGAGCTACTCTTGTGGGAGTGGAGAGTCATGTCAAAAGAAGGCCTAGAGGATTTTTTCTTGCCCTTAACAGTAATCCAGCCTTCTTCCACACGCGTTGCCTTATCAAGCCAGGCCAGCCCACAATTTTCCTAAAGAAGAATGCTTACAGCCATAGTCTCAGAGCTTTCATCACTTTTCCTTCGTGTACAACATTGTTTCTACCTACTTACTCAATTGCTTTTCAAAAAATGTCTACCCAATAGTGTGCATTTTTCACATGAGCTAAAGTATCACATAATTTGATAAACATTGTACTTCTAGATGTGATCGTCCAACTAAAGCTCTTAATTAAGATCTACTAGTCAATTTTTTAATCAATTTCACTTTACAAATTTTCTCTCATAAATTCAAATCTTCCTCTCAATCTTTTTTTAATTTTTTTAATCAAAATTATTTTATAATTAAAAAAAAATTAATAAAAATATAAATATAATTTTTAATTTAAAACGAAATTTTTAATATAAAAAATTACATATTTAATTTTAATTTATTTTATAATTAAAAAAATATAAAAAAACTCGGAAAAAAGGCATTAAAAAAGAAGAAGAGCAATCTTTTAAAAAAAGTTTGAAGTTTTTGAAGTTTTAAAGAAAAACGGAAAACGTAGTACTCATTGGCAACATGGAGAAATGTGATAGACTTAGCAACGACCGTTTACAATAGAAATGGTGTTTCACCCATTAAAACCGAAAATGGAGTCTAGCCCTTGCAGTAACAGAGTTTTGAATATCATCCTCTCTTGACAGGTCAGAACTTGCAAGTTGCAATAATATTGTAGCCTGATTATGGTTCATCATAATCTTTACCGTTTGTATCTGTAATGCAATAGAGGAAATACAACCATCTTATGTATGAAAAATTGCCCATTCTTTGTCTCTAAGTTTTGTTTGATTAGCCATTTATAGAAAGAGAATTAATATGAAGACCTCTTGTATTCATTGACTAATCATTCTTTGAACTTCAGTTGAAAAACTCGCCAAGCACAAAAAAAACATAACTTGGCAAAAAAATGGCAAAAACTCGGCAACTTAAAAAAATTGCTTAAATTTCATTAAAAACACTTTTTTTCTTTTGCAAAATTCAATGATAAGATGCATCTAATGAGTCAATAAATGAGTATATAAAAGAAACAAGTTGAGTCTAGTTGTATTTGATTGATTTGAAAGAAAATTGGGTACAAAATAACATTCTCATGTGGAATGCGTTAATACTGATAGTCTGAAACAAAATAAAAATAGCAAATTGTTTTTGTAAAACTGAAAGTAAATACTTCATTAATATATTTTACAAATTTACATCTTCCTCTTCCCATGTCTAGTGAAAACTAGGGGGAGGTAGAACTAGACGATATTATAGATGAAGACTTGTAGGCAAACTTGGAAACTTGGACTAGGAGAGTACCTATAAAATCAAATCAAATGAAAATGCCTTCTTAGCGGCAGCGGGAGACCTCCTTTTGGAGGGGCGAGTTTTTTTTTGTGGATTCGTCGAGTTTTTGGTGAAAACTCAGCGAGTTTTTATCCTTTAGTTGATGAACAATTTTGAAGACTAAATGTGGGAAAAACTCACTGTCAAAAAATACTCAGAGAATTTTTTAAAACTCGCTGATTACTCGAAGAGTTTTTCAACTATGCTTTGAACTTCACACTTATGTCTGATGTGAGTAGATACAACACTAGAAGAGAAATATTTGATACATTTGAGAAGATCCAGACGTGTCTTTCTAAGATGCTTTCTTTTATTTAGTGCTTTTGATGATATTTTCTTCTTCAGACGCATGTGACCAGCAGCGAGAATTCTGAATTCTATTGGGGGGTTAGTTGAAGTGAGGTACAGATTTAATGTTTGTAAGAGCATATCTTTACAAAATGTACTGTGAAAATGGGTCAGGTTATTTTTCTATAGACTGAAAAATGAACTTAAATTTGTTTAGACGGTGGAGAAAGCTCGCTCTGCAATTTAATGTCATGCGCATGGCTTATCTGTTGCACGTTGCAGATATAGATTTTGAATTAAAGGCTAAACTTCAAAATTTTAAACATTTTGATGTGGGTTGATATTGTGCAGTTTCTGGTATATCTGGAAGTGAGGAGACTGCTCAACAAGAAGTGCTCATTGGAATAGGTCTACTCGCCGGGTCGACTGTAATGCTGCTGACAGCTTTATGGGGGTCCTGTCTTGTTGTTGGAAAGTGTGATCTTTCTGAAACGTCAGAGGCAGTCGATTCACGAGATACAAAAGGCCCCAGTCTCTATGGTAATTTTCCTCTAAACCTTAGAAGCTCTGTATAATGAGAGAGACTTTTAGGAATAGACTCTTATTTTGTGCAATATAAAGGTAGGCGAATTCATTTTTTGGGGAAAGTTTTGATTTTACTATTGAGGTTCGATCGTGGGGCCTCATTTCGAATGCTATAAGAGATACAACCAGCTATATCAAATACGTCTCTGTAAACTTTCAATAGGGCAACACGCCTAAAATGGAAAGACATTTAAATCCCTACAAGCAGCTAAATAACTAGAGGACTATGGTTCTAAATGCCACAAAAAACTATCTGACAGGAACAAAAGCTTAGGCAAACATGGCCACAGAGGAAAAACTGCCAAAGAAATAAACTACGCACCAGAAGCCAACAAGACATAACTGCATCCTGTAGCAGTGTTAAAAGTTGAAAACTCTCCACCGAGGGATAGCCCCGCCCCCTGAAACAGACCTCCACCGATCTCTAGCCCTGTTAGCCACACCCTCCCCCGATACAGGTACCATCTCCGCAACAACAGGAGAAGCAGCAGCAGAGACAAGACCAGACAATTGAACACCATCAATTAATTTAGCCCTTATAGCCGATCAAGACAGAAAATCATTAGCATGTGCAAGGATAGGATACCCACTCGCTACTTCTAGCAGCCCATGATGACGGAAAGCAACCATATGTTTAATAATCTGCCTGATATTCTGGAATTAGTCCATCAAAACCCCTACATCCGTGCTTAAGGTATTAAACTCCTCCACCGTTACTACTTCTTTAGCCAACACCAGTTTAAAGGAACCAGCAGGAGTTACTCCGTAGACGACAACGAAAACCCATCCCCTGTTGCATTAAAGGGTAGAAGGTCAGCAATACTTCGTCTCAAAAATGCATTGCTTACAACCTCAGGTTTTGAGCATTGCTTACAACCTCAGGTTTTGAAGGGAAATGAGCTAGGATAGTAGTCCATGATCGACAGAGACTCTTGTCCGCCACCCCTTCGTGACCCAGAATCATTGGGACAAGAGTTAAAACCTGACAATTCATACAATTGATGCTCTCTTTCAGTCAGAAATCTGAGACTTGGCCTTTCCTAAGCGGCTCCCTTGGGAACCGAGCACTTGATTCCATCGTTACAAAGAAACCCCATCTAGACCTAGCGAAAAGGCAAACCCCAACACACCAAACTAGCAGAAAGAATCGACGAAAACAAGGGAGAGCCTCATTTTGCGGCTCATGAAAGCCTACCGACCCATTATATGATACTGCATGAGCTCAACTATCCCATGATCTTAAACATTCAGTACCTGGCCCCTCCAAGCACTCATAAATGCACGAAAACCCCGCTGCCGCCAAACGCAAATGACGATACGATACAGAGGATTATTTAACATGAGCATTTCTATCCATCACAGTAACACTATTGAGACCCTCCCATTGTGAGGTATCGATGCTTTCTGTCAAAGATATAATATTGTTATCAACCCCCTTGTTACCTAGCCAGCAAATCAGCGGATCGATTTTGTTCACGATATCAGGGCATGTACCTACTTCACTTTGGTAAACTTTACTTATCCACACCAATCTGTTTTTGACATAAGATCTCGTACCCGATTGGGACTGTTACCTTTGAATAAAGCCTTTATTATTATTTGAGAGTCGTCTTAAATTTCTAATTCACTATGATCCTCCTTAAAAGTCAAGATTAACTATGTGAGGAAAACTTTTCATTTGGCTTCACTATTTGTTCTTACCTTCAGGTTAGAATATTAAGATTTATGAATTGTATAAAAATCATGGTTTAATATTTAATAATATTATTAAAATAGTTAATTTTTCATAAATAATTTGAAGTAGTTTTGGGAAGTTAAGGAAATATAATGTTTTATAAATATTTGCATAATTCATTGTAAAATCTTATATGAATTTAATAATATTATTATCTCATATATTCATGTGAATGCTTTTAAGTTTTTTTATGGTTAAATTTGAATAGTTCAAGTGCTCCCATACAATTTTTTAATTATGAGAAAAAATAATTTGGAACCTTTGCCTTTTTTAATAGCTATATATATTCAAAAATTAAAAATCTATATATGAAATGTACATGTGTATGTGTATATAATGTTATAACTTTAAAAGTTAATTTAAAATAAATATATACATGATCTAAATTACCTAACATCCACAATCTACAGCATGTAGAGAATGTTGGATAGGACTTTGAATATAAGCATGACCCGATCATGGAACCTATATGACATGTACATGTATATGCATGTAAAGTTAGAAAACTTGTACTTGATATGTGTATGTGAAAAGTTAGATGTGTACTTAAATTGTACATGATAGGTGGTGTAAATACCTCATGATGATGTGTAGGATCACTAGCATATTACAAATATCTAAAGCTAGGTGGAAAAACATCAACATTCGCCTAATACACATGATTCATACATGATTTCAATCAAGAGTTAGAGCATTAACATGTGATAATTTAAAATTAAGTAAAATATATGAATTTCTCGTAATTTAAATATTACCCCAATTGCAACATCAAGGACCCTCCCAATCCCATTCAGGTTAGAAGAATGGACGAACATGGCAACACTTGTAGATGGTGCAATGTCAATTCCATAAAGAAGCCTACTATACTCACCTCCTATAAAATTAGGTACAGTAACCTCAACTTGATCTAGAATATGTTGAGAGGGAGTTCTAGGATCAACTAGATCATAATGTCCCTTTGAACCCTATGAATCTTCCTCACCATGGCTCCATTATCTACCAAAATATCTTTTGATATGTGTGGATATAGCATCAAGTGGAATCCCATGCTCATTGTTGATGAATTGGTATGCATCTAATAAATCATTGGTGAGGCACAGAGCCATATTACGCAAAGTATCCTCTCCACTTATTCGTGCCACATCACGTGGTGATGGTAGATCAACACGTATATAAGGATCATAATTGATTGTTGTGGCCTCAATGGGAAGAATGCTAATATGTGCATGTAACAAATATCTACCAACATGGTCAGATGGCAATTGATCAACCTCGCTGTAAATAGTGGCAATGCTTTGAAAAATGTCGCATCTCAAATGGGCGAGTGTTGGCTTTCCTACTACTGCTAGTTCCAAACATTTTGGAAGAACTAAAAGGTTTGGACCAACTAATGCCCTCTTGTTCACGAGTGGTGTAAAATCTACTCATTTGTACTCAAGTTTTTCAACAAACCTCCCTTTATCTTATCTGGAATGTGTACAAAGGAAATATGTATAATCAACATCTAAATGTAAATGGAACTCTGCATATAATTGTTTGCAAAAATATAGTGACAACTCATCACTATGAGGTCAATGTGATGTGCTCCCAACCATCTAGGATAAAAAAAAGGACCCACAAGTGGATTTATGCACCTGGTGGGGGAATAACCTCTCACTCTATCTTGTCCCATATAAAATGGGAACATGCTATGAACATTGTCTATTGAAACTCGCTTAGAAATAGATGACAATTTTGCATGGCCATCAACATTCCAAGAAAGTGAAGCATGGAATTGGTCAATGCTAATATCATCATAAGGTTTGTATGGTCAAATGAGGTCGGTCATACGTGTAATCTTGTCTCAAATAGTGACCAACCTATCTCTATTTGACAAGTGTGGGGTATTGTGTATGGTTTGGTCTAGATAATGCAAATCTAACCTTTAAATGGTCTCAGTAGATAGAGTAGTCCTATAACGAGTATGAGCATCGAGCTAAATAGACTAATGAGAAGTTTGATCAGCCATGTCAAACTATCTGCATAATTAAAACACTAATTTAAAAATTTACATTTAATTTTGAAACTAAAATAAATTTAATCTAAGTTTCAAACCAAAACCCACTAACAAATATAAGAACCCACTTCATTTTGCTATATAATTTAAATATTTAAAAAATATTTTATTGAACCTTTAAATTCTCCATTTTAATTATGAAACCACCCCTAACATTTAAAATGTGCATGACCTAATATTTCTCTAAGCCATTGAATCAATTGAACACTCATTGCAACATTTTGAAAGGAGGTAATTTTTCATCATGCAACCAAACTATATTACACCATATGCAATACAAAATCTAGACACTTGTGTACCTAGTCAAATTCAACAACATTTAAATCGATATGTAGTGTTTACTATAATGTTGTAAAGTAGCATCACATTTTATTTCTAACTATAAGAGAAATTAGCTAGATGTATTTCTACAACTTTTTAATTTTAAAATATTCACTAATGAATCACAACATAGGAATCTAAGCAATTGCCATGGCTATCAAAAACTTTCAAATGGACATGTTCCATAAGTGTTTCATATATGGTGATTTTGTCCAACCCTTGTATGTTGTTAGGGGTTTTGATAGGGTACATATTGAGAAGGCTCGTATTAGTGTCCTTATAGTAATTTCACAAGTCAAATCAATAAGTACAATGTACAAGAGGAGCTTCTCTTAAGCTTTATAAATTTGTGATAAACTTCAATGGCTTCCATAGTTTAATCTAAAAGAGTTTTGATGAGTTAAAAGTAGCTTCTCTTGGATATGAGATGGAATATTTTTAATATACATATAGGTTGAAGAACATAATCATGATGATGAAATACCATTTGGACTAGCAATTTTTAGAGTCAAGAAGTGTAGTATGAAATAATTTAGTGGGAACTTGTTTGCAATGTGTTAGTTATGTAAGGGAAACCTTGGTTTCTTTGTTGAATTGGAATTGAATGGTGAAAGCATGAACAAGATCCATGAAGATGTGTATGGACTAGTGTTAAAGTGTAGAACTTATCTAATGCATAATTTGTTAATGTTCTAAGAAAGTGTTTGGCTAGAATATGATCATCAAAAGTAATTGTCGAACAAATGATATAGAATTGTTAAGCATATAGAATAAGGTCTTCATGGCCATTATATTTATAAAAAATTATGATTTCATGTAATTCGCATATGTGTATGTAAGGATGGATGATGAAAGGGGTGACATTATCCAAAAAGGAATTGAATTGGGCAGGGGAATTGAGGCTCTCCAATTGCAATTCTAGCTCCTTAAGTTTGGTATATATGTATGTCCAATAATGAGTAGGTGGATAAACATTATATTGAGGATAATTTTCAACATCATGATAAAGAGGGGAGTGCATGTCATTTGTTTAAAGAGGTTTAAAATTTTTTAGCTATACAAAAGTTAAGAAATAATGGATGAAGGAAATGGAAAGTGACATGGAGGCAAGTTTAGGACATCACAAAAAGTGGAAGGATAAGGTGGAAATTCATATGAAGGAGATAACAGTGAGATATGATAATGGTAGAAAGTAAATATAACGGTTCTAGGAAGGGATGAAATGGATCTATATAAAAAGGGGAAAGCTTGGGTGATGGAGGGATACAATATAAGGGGATGCATGGTAAATAGGTCATACATGCTAAAATCTTCCAAGTTGATGTCATAAATGGAAGTCTTAGATACGAAAGAATAGTAAGAGGTGGGTAAAATAAATGGAAAAGAATCTTTATCATGTGGATCATCATCATAAGGATCATGGATATATTTTACCCACTAGAAGAAACACTAAAGATATCAAATGATAATTCATTAAGATATGTATGAGATCCTTTAGGTGAGGGAATGGGGGTGATGTTATGGTAAGATTTTTTAATTCAAGGTTTATATTTTCTTATTGAGGGAATAGGGATGATGTTATGAGGTGATGCCACAATAGTGGTTTACAATTTTTGGCCAAACTGGACACTGAAATAATTTTTTTAAACTAAATCTTCACTTTCAGGCACCAATAGCGGCTAAACTGTGAGGAATTTGAAGATGATGCAAACTAGAATTTCATTATATTTTGTCTGTAGATTCTAAAAATATTTTTTTCATTTTTTTTTTGAATCAGATTGCACTTCTTTTTCCATCTCCCTCGAAAACTAGTTTTTTTTTCAGAAAACAACATTTTTAAAAAGTGACACTCATGTATAACACATAACTTTTTTTCTATGAAGGATAAAATTCTAATTCTTTTGAATTTAGATTTGTAAACTTTGATATCTAGTGCTTCCACTTGGTTAGATAGTTTTTATTGAATATTTTTATTTAATCAAGTTTCAAGTCAAACTAATTACAATTCGACATAGCGACTATATAACATGTAACTTTTTTGCATACATATCAAAATTCAATTTATTTTTGTTGGATCAAGGATTTCAATATCCGTGCTCATATTTTTCAATTTTTTTGATAATCTGCTATTTTTCCACATGTGCAGAACAAAGAGCTTGATTTTTGGTGAAAAACCTATGTTTAATAAAACTAAAAAACAAATACATAATAAAACCAAAACATATTAAAATTATATTCGTTGGATAGCTCGCTCTGAGGACTACCTAATTCTAGTTGGGTTAGTGAAGTCTCTGCCATTTTCATCTTCAACCCAAGCTCTAAAGTGCATTTTTTATTTTTTTGTGAACAAGGTCAAAAATTGGGGAAAGGGGGGGTTCACTCGAACCAAGGGGGGTTTGAGTGAACCAGGGTTCATTCGAACCCCCTTCCATAAAGGGGTTTCCATTTGTTTTTTTGGCCAATTGGTCCATGCATGCATTAAATGGGTTCGCTCAAACCCTAGTTTGAGCGAACCCTCTTTTGGTTCGTTCGAACCCCCAAAATGAAAAAATTTGGCATGGGGTCATTTTTTACAAGTTTTCCTTCCTCATTCGAAAATTGTAAACCATTTTTGTGGGTTTACCCTATGGGTACATATGAGATCCTTTAAGTGAGAATTTTTGTTTTGATTTTTAATTTTTTTGTATAGGGTTTATGGAATTTCCTTGTATAATATCATTTTCTTCATGCATAAATACACACATACAAACATACGTAAATGTACACAAATACATACATTTTGTTCAACATACCAAGTGGAAGTTTTTGGAGGCTAATGGAGTGTTGGGGTTTTGTCTGAAAGTCCTTCGGGCAAGTAGGTTTTGAGCGAAATGCCTTGACCTGTTTTTTAAAAAAAAATTATAGATATAGGTTTCAAGTGAAACATATTTGACCAAATATGTCTCGTTTGAAACCTACTTGACTAAATGCTTCATGTCACATTTACTCCACACTGGTGCCACTTGGTGTAAATACACAAATACACACATTTTGTTCAACATACCTAGTGGAATTTTTTGGAGGTTGATTGAGTGTTGGGGTTTCGTTTGAAAGTCCTTTAGGCAAGTAGGTTCTGAGTGAAATGCCTCAACCTATTTTTAATTTTTTTTATATATGTAGGTTTCGGGTGAAACATATTTGACCAAATATGTTTCGGGTGAAACATATTTGACCAAATATGTTTCGCCTAAAACCTACTTGACTGAATGCTTCATGCCACATATACTCCACACTAGTGCCACTTGGTTTCAACCTAAATGTATTCAATTGAATACCTTTTGCTTGAAAATGGTTCAATAGGAACTATTTTGTTGGTCGAAAGTGTGACATAGGTTTGTGATTTTACCCTAATTTTTTAATTTTATAACTGAAAAGTTTGCTCCCCTTAGGTCTAGGGTTTTTCTAGTTAGTTCAAACAATTTTAATTAAAACACAAAAAATTCTAAACATTCCATCTCTTGTTCATTAGGTATGTTGCTAAATCATCCCTATTGAAGGTAAATATGATCCTTTCATAAACAAAAATGTAGGTCTAAAATTAAGATATTAAATGCACTAGAATCAAGATGTAGATCAAAAATATATTAGCATTTATATTTATATTTTTCATCACATAAGTGCGCATATAATCTGTGTTAGTTTACAATGATAGCAATCTATGCAATCAGGGGAAAATGTATGCCATGGATCCTAACTTATTTGCTCTCATATTTGCTAATACTATTACATTACTCTTTCTTCCCTTTATTTGTTGTTCAAAATGAAAGGTATAGGTTGCGCTTTGACAATTAATTTTCAGTGAACAACAGGCACAAATTTAGTTATACATCCCTTATACATTGTGCCAAAGACTTGATCAAGTCTTAGACATCTTTTGAATGGTACAACTATCTTGGAGAACCTATGATGAGCTCCAAATCAACCTTCATAGATGCTAACCTTGTATGGTGGAACTTAGATCCAACTGTAATATGGATATTCAACCTCTAAAGTATGAAAATACTTGGAATTTTCCAACATCAAATGGTTTAGAAATAATATTAAATTTTGGCAATGAACCAACGCCTCAAATTTGTGCTACTTATAAATAATGAACCAATAGAGGCTCTTGAATGTTGATAAGACCCTCTCTACCTCAACACTCAGGTTGATTAAGGCCCTAGAAATGGGAACCAACATAAATCAAATCCACAACTAGGAAAACAATTTGAGAAAACCTTGCAATCAAAAAATACAATTATGGAAGGAAAATTATGACAAGATAAGGCTAAATGTTTCATCCCAACCTTGATGCCTACTTGGGTTTGCATCCCAACAATCACATCTTGGAAAATAATTCCAAAATCATGTCAACACTTCCAGATATCATGTCCAACTTGCAAGAAATTTATACCTGTTCAAAAATTGGTACTAGGGCCCAAACTAGGTTGACTAGAATAGAAGAACTTATTTTTATTTTATTTATTTATTTAAAATAGGGGTCATCCAAGAACAAGGCACCCTATTTAAATCTTCATTATTAGTATTTAAAATTAAGACTAGGTCAGCCCTATATGCAATTATTATTATAATATACTATATTATTATTTTATAATAATACAATATAAATATAGTGTTGATAAACACTTTTTTATTCATATTATTATTAGTCTTAGTTGGGAGATGTGGGAGGGACATGAGAGTCCTCCCCTCCCATATTTTTCTCATCCTTAAGCAATGATGACCCTATAATCACTACCCACTTCATGCCAATGATGCTCCTCAATTATGGTCGTTGCTCTTGTAGGTTCACTAATAAATTGTCCTCTTTAGCAATAGTACTAACCCATCCTTGCTTCCCTTTGGCTCTTATCATCCGTACAATCAACTCTCCTAGACTGTGGTCATGAGGATTGCCATGGAAATTTTGATTCTTGACTATGTTATTCTTTAGTGTCCACTTGTTAGACTCTTGAAGAAACTACTCAACACTTGGTGGTTTAATGCTATCCAAACATGATGTACAATTAGTTGTAACATCTTTTCATAACCATCCACTTGCTTTTCTTTGTTTAGAGAAGAATATATATATATATATATATATATATATATATATATATATATATTTGTAGCTGCTCATGAAAATTATCATCAATCGAAAGCAATATTTTTGCAAAATGATCAAAATAAATACAATATTGCGGCTACAAGATTGCACTTCTTTATTCAGTTTCAAGGATGGTAACTATCTCATACTAGTTGAGAGACCTTCAACCATTGTAATGAATAGAAGGCCCCTCCACCATGTAATTGAAAACTCTCCTTTGGAAGTAAGGGGAGTGTGGAGGGTGCTAGAAATTTTGAGGACAATAGATCTAAAATTGGGAACCTTATTCAAAGTGACCCTTGGCACATGTCTAATGCCACTAAAGTTCATCCGAGTTATGTCAAATCTATGCTCCTTAACCAATAAGTCCTATTCAACAATTATTCTCTTTGGTGGCCACCTTTTAAGTGTAATATGATTATGATCAAGCACCTTACCTTTGAAGGAAGTAGTGATGTTCATCCAAGAATCTTCACAAAATCATCATAAATTTGAGAAAACTAAATAGAGTTAAATACAATTTGACACAAATGTTACCAACTTGTCTTGGGAATCATAGTGACTTGGAAGCAACTCAACCTTCAGATTATGAGTAGGAATTAGGCCTAGTTTGCACTCTAATCTCAAATATTTTTTTCTTTAGTGAACCATTAATTGTCATTTGTTGATTAGGAAACCTTGTATATCATAATGCCCTAATTTTCCCAGCCTATATGATGGTGGTGGATCCTCTTATGATTCTACAAGTCATAGAATGAGTATCCAGTGTGCAACGATTAGTTGTAGTAACCCTCCAATGATGCCTAAAATATTCTGATCAAGAGTATGACTTCCCAATAATTGTTCTAAATACTACAAATAGTCATAATGATTCAGATTTATGAGGGTTTTTGATGAGTGCATTAGGTTATGGTATGTTGGATCAAGCCTCAAGCATCGATATTTATCCCTATCCCCTTGTGTATGACTATCTTGGGTAGTTGGAATAACAATCACACAATGAACAAACCCCTAAATATGTTGATTTGTTACACAATAATATATGATAGTGCCTTCCTTCTCTAGGAATGAATTCAATAATGATGGTCGTCAACAATCAAAGAAAAGCTACTTAAAATCACCCTATGGCATGGGGTATGGACAATGACCTCTCCCTTAGTTTGGCCCCAAAATTTGAAAATTAATGTAGAGATCCTCAAACATGCCTAGGCAACCAAATAATTAAATTTACTTGTGAGAAACATCATAGCGATATTGTAGAAAAGTCCAAGTCTTCTACAAATTAGACCAGTCGTGATTCTTGAATGGAGTCACACCAAGATTGAAAACAACGGTTTCATCCTTGATTCAAATTCAAGAGGGTTTTCATCCTCTCAAACCCCAAACATACCAAGGGTTTTCATCCTCAAATGCCCTAATAGCTTAAATGATCCTCAAATGAAGATAGGTGCCTCCTTATATAGATTTTTGAGTTGGGTCCTTGGGTCCTAAATTTCCCTCCAAATTTTTAAAAATAATTTTAATTTTGTACCTTATTTATTTATTTATTAAATAAATTTAAAAATACTTTTTATTTTAGTACTAGTGTTTAAAAAACCTTATTTTACTTATAATATTATTATTAAGTTGCCCTTAAAATTAGGGATTATTGGACCTAACTTAAATAATATTATTAATTTAATTTAGCCCAAAGAAGGGGACGTGACAATAATGGGATAATATTTTTTTTTAATTAGGGAAAAAGTTATTATTATTTTTTAATCAAATAGAATGCATAGAAATAGAAATAACATAAGACAACAATAAAACATATTCAATATTTACCAATTTCAAATTATTAAATCTAGACTTAGGTTAATAACTCAATAAAATCTAAATTTAAAAAATATGAAGTCAAGGTTATTAAACTCTAAAATTTAGAAAATGCTCTAACTAACCTCTCAATCAACTCTAATTTAATTTAAGGTTAGGACTAGTTTAAAAGAGTTAGGGCTAGGTTTCATGTTTAAACTTTAGATTATAAACCCCAAAGGTTAGGTTTTAACCTCAACACTAAACACTAATTATTAGGGTTTAAATTTAAACTTTAAAGTTTAAAACTTTAAACTTGTATGTACACTTACCCAAATGGTATAAACTTTAAATTTAAAATATAAAAAATATATTCTTACACTTAGCTTCTTGTTTTTAATGTTTTTTCTATGTAGATTAAAGAAGCCTATAGGAATGTAGAAAAAATAATGGAATTGACATGCTTTTGGGTGTGTTGCAAGTATGAGCAGATTGGCATTGTCATTGATGTCAACAAGCTTGCGTTGTCATTAGTGTCAATTGTATGAGAAGGAAGAATATCATTATTGAAGAAGACTGTTGTGAGAGTATGATGGTGTTATCTATGCTTTGATTAGTTGCATTATGTTGTCATTAGTAAGCTATTGGTGTCAACCTCTAGTGTTGCTTTGATAAGGTTCCATCTATTGTTGAGGAAGTGATGAAGATGATGAGGATGTGTTCTTGATGCTTGGTTTCCAAGTGCTTTTGAGAAAATTTGATAAAAAGAGGAAATAATGTGTTGTAGTGTTGTTCTAGGTTGCAGAGTAGTGTTTTGGTGTTGCTCTGCATTTCTTCTAGGTTGCAGATTTGCCTATGAGTTTCAGATATGTTGATCATAGGTGTTTAGAGGTGTAGTATTCAAGATTTGGTGTGTTGGATCACTATACATCTGAAGAAGTTGTGTTCACCAATGTGTGAACTGTGTATTGTAGAGGTACTATCTAGGAGAAATGTTTTTGCTCTGCGTTTCTTTGCAAAGTAGTTTCAAGTCTTGTGAATCTAAAGTTGTGTTTATTGTGTTGGTATCTTTGTTCAGTCGAGGTGGTTTGAGGTTTGGTGCTTCGGAAGTCGGTTTCTTAAGTAATAGTATATGGAAAAGTTATCTGAGTGTACTGGGTGTGGCAATGGAAATTGTACTCCCTTCTTGGAGATAGTACAATTCCTTGCCTAATTTGGACCTATTTTGGTACCCTTGCATTAATTAATAGGCCCCTAAGACCCATTATTTTGGATCTCAAGGTTTATTTCAGCTAAAAACCCGACAAAATCATTAAAAACATTTAAAATTTTAATAACCCACCTCAAAAATCTAGGGTGGGAATGGCATATGAGTTCCCCTAGGTGGTACCCATACGCCAGGGCTGACGTATGAGTCCCATTTGGGGCTTTTTTAGGGTTTGAGCAGGAAAATCAATTTTTTAAATCAAATTTTTGGTTGATGTTGGATTTTGAGATTTGAATAATGGTAAATTAGGTCTTAATGCCTATATAAGCAAGCTTCTAAGTCATTATTTCATCTAAGCAAGCATTTTTCAAGAGCAATTTCAAGATCCAAGCATTCTAGAATCTTCAAGCATTCTTTCACAAGAGCATTCAAGTTTCAAAAGCAAGCAAAGTTGAAGTATTGGAGCAACATTAAAGTGTTTTACAGGTCTTCAAGCTCACTTTCATTTCAAGATCTAGCATTTTCAAGGGTTGATCATGGTTGTCTATGGTGAATCATGATGGATTCTAGGTTGGGGAGATGCAACTAGCCATCAAGCCAAGCTTAATGAATTGTTTCCTAAGTGATTCCATCTTCCATTATCACTCTGCATTCAACCTAAGGAAGGTACACACATTATTAAGGCTCATTTGGGTGATTAGAGATCTCTCAAAGTGAGTCATTCATCTTCATGTGTCATTCATGCATCTCATTCTTGCACATTAGAATAGGGTTGCATTGCATTTCAGATTTCCTAATCTTAGACACACTTAAGGTTAGGGCTTACATTCCTATTTACACATATATTTCATTGTTTATATCAAGGTTTAATTACCAAACTAGGGGTTTGACCAAGGCAAACCCCACATAAGCAAATCAAGTCTATATTCTATTTTGCAAGTCTTTTCGCAGATTCAAATTTAGAAATCAATTTGGGAGAAAAAAGGTGTTGAAGTGTAGATCTAAACTTTGAATTCTTGAAAAAGCGAAATGGGATTGATACGTCAGAAGTGGCATATGAGTCCCACTATAGGTGTTTTTCCAATTTTTTGCAAATTCAAATACCATTTTTCTAGAAACCTATTCTTGCACAAAAACCCAAATCTAGGATTGATACGCCCAGACTAGCGTATGAGTCCCAATAGGCCAAAATTTCAAAAAAAATAGCAATTTAGAGCTCATTCTAGCCTCCTTCAGGTTCCCAGGTACATACCTCTGAGATCTCAATTCTCTATTTTGTTTTACATGCATTTATAGGTCATTTAGTTAAAGAGTATATCATATTAGGGTTAAACATTTCATCTTGTATTGTATTTGTATTTCCAAGCTCTAGCTTGGTGGTGATCCCCTAATTAGTTTACAATCAACCCTTAGGACAACCCTATTGCAAGATCTCTTTCTCTTTTGCATTGAGATCTCTAGGGTTTTCCTTCAATGAAATAATTGGAAAGTGGGTTTTTCTCTATGTTATAAACCATACGAAAGCATATCCCCCATTTTTAGTTGTTTCACTAGGTGTGTACATTCTTTAGGTGAAAGTCGTTGTGAAGGAGTTTGATGGATTTTAGGGTGTTTATGGAATATTCCAAGTTATGTTCAGGTGACATTTGTTGTCTACGAAGTGTTATTGGATCAAAGGAAGTGTGTACTCAAAATTTTAATGGTGTTTACATGGGTAACAATCGACCTTGGTGTTTACACTAATTGTGGTGGATGATTATTGTTTATAGAAGTGTGTTGAAGCGTGGTGTTATAGTTTTGGGTCCCAAATAAGGAATGATGTGGTCCACTTTCACTTCTATCCGCCACGAAAGTGTTTTGGCACCAACCTAATTTGAATTTGCATGGTTGAGGTGCATAGTTGACCTTGGAGAATGTTTTCAAGGTTGAAAATGGTATAAATAAGAGTTGAGTTGTTGAGGGTTGATGAGATAGACAAGAGAGATGCGAATGATGTGAACTGCAGAGTGTTAGAGTGTGAATTTGAGAAGTGTAGTGAGAGCTTTCATGTGTTAGACTACTAGATGCATTAAGCATAAGGTGTCTACAATTCTTCAGTCAAGATGTGAAGGTGTTGGTGATATTCTGGTGGATTTTCTTGTTGCATTGAGATGGATTTCTCTGTGTAACATTCTTCTCTAACTTCTTTTCTATTTTGGCAATGATCCTTTCTTCTTTGGGCAGTGAGCCCTATTACATTCGGTATTTGATATTACTTTATATTGTGAGATAATCCTCACCATGGTTTTTCCCATCTTGGGTTTGCCACGTAAATTTGGTGTTCTCTTGTGCATGGTGTTGATTTGTTTCAGTTTCTATTATTTTCCTTTCATGTTAAATCATCATAACAGATTAAGGGCTAATTAAGTTAATGTGGATTTGAATATATGTATGAGGGTTTTGAAGGTTTAAGGTACAACTGATTCACCCCCCCTCCCCCCCACTCTCAATTGTCTTGTGCATTCAACAAGGTGTGCCTAATTGTTTGATGTTAGCAATCCTTTGAATTCTTAATTTGCAAATTTTGTAGTCTACCTTTGCCTTAAATTTTTTAATTCTTAAGTATAAAAAAGAAGCCAAATTAAAATTGTAAAGTCTTTACAATAGAAAGGAGGTGAGTTATTGAATAAATCAATATTTTTTGACCAAAAACCCTAATTTTACATTGGTGATTCAATTCTTATGTGTTCAAATTTTCCATATTAGTTGAATATTTGTTGTGGATTTTTTGTCTTTTATTTTATGGTTCCAATTAAAAATCCATGCAAGAAGACTTCAACGTTAGTGTGAGAGTTGCTAGCATTTTAACTTTCTCTTTCTAAGATAACTCAAACTAGAACAATATGTGAGGAAGTTCTCTTTTCAAATTTATAGGGGAAGCTCCTTGATCTAATTGATTCCTTAAATCTAAAACACATAAAATAGTCTACTAATTATGCACACTGTACATTTTATCTTTTAGGGTTTTTCATGTACAAAAAATGATTGAAAACAATTTATATCTATCTTTTGATCTTATAGGCAAGAACACAAGGCTGAAAATATTTATCTCACAATAGAGTTTTTGGTTATAATAGATATTGCTAATCTTTTACAAATATTTGTCTCATAGGAGCATCAACATGAGATCAATAGAAGCTCTTGCAAGAACAACCATGAGACTACTATTAGCTCCTTTTGAGAAATCACATTGGAAACCACCTATAGAAGACCAATAGTCACCACAATTTAGAAACCCACTTATTTCTAAATGACCTCCACATTAGAAGCCAATTATGGAAGACCAAGAGTCACAACTTAGAATCCCATATTAGATCCCCCTTTGGGATTTGAACTTAGGTCTCAACAATGAGAACTTGATGCTTTAACCAATTAAGTTGAACCCCTCTGACATAATAATATGAATTAAAAACAAAACATCATTCAATGGTTAAAGAAAAGACCAATTAATCAGTGTTTAAGAATATGATAGATTTGACATAAGAAGCATTCCGTAAATGATGCAAAACATGATGTTAGATTAAAATACAATAATCCTTAAAAGCATTCAAAACTTGATTATTTAAGAATAGTGGATATGTGTAAACCAAAGTTGAACATAAATATTTGTATTATTGATTTCTCAAATCACATAACAATAAAGTAACATCAAAATTGAATTAAAAATTATGGCATAAGTCTTAACGCAAAGCTCTCAATTTTTTCTATGTGCTCAAGGCATTAATTTACAAGCTCTCTAAGAGAAGCTTTAAATAGAAAATAAGAATAAAATAACCACAAAAATATTTATTTTTAAAGTAAAACTTACCCATATCTTCTAATCTAAGGAAATAAAGTCATTGCAAGACAACTTATGCTAAAATAAATAAAGTATTACAATTTTCCAAAAAACAAGCTCTCACTTTTTCTTATTAATAAGAAATTAAATCAAATATAAAATATTGAAAAGTAGCTATGGTTCAAGTTTTATTTCAATATTTGCATGAGAAGTTTTTTGAATGATGTGGGGACTTAGCAGATGACATAGTTACCTCTTCTTTCTTCAATTGAGCTCAATCTAGAAACTCTCTAATTTCCATGATTTGAAGCTTTCATGCTAATTCTTCTCTTTCTAGTTGTTGCTACACAAAGCTTCTATTGTTCATAAACAATATCTGACACTTAAGAAACTTCAATCTATATGTGGTAATCTTGATGATAATATTCATCAATTAATCCACACTATTGATATCAAAAGTTGATCCTCTCAATTGAGTTATGATTAGTTATTAAAAATTAATATTTATCACATCCAAATTATCTTTAGTAAATGTGAATGACAAAGGTATTCAACATGTTTTAGTTTCTCTATGTTTTCTTTAGCAATCTTTAGAGTAGGATTTTGTAACTTAGATGGTACTTGGAAATTAGCCTATCGATTTTAGAATTTTCTAACCCCCTAAACCAGTGATCACCTTCAATGTCATCAATTCTTCTACTCCCCAAGTTTCTATTGGCTCTAAAGTTGTTAGAATTATCCCACATAATGAAATATTAGTTCTAATAAAATGATCTAAATCAATGGGATTGTAAATGGTTACTTAGATCTCTTTCAACAAACTGAATAAATCATCTTGATTGTTCTTGTGTCATCTTCACAAATTCCCAATCCACTGCTGAATTATTCTTGGACATGAGATACCAATTTTTCAAGTTATCTTTAAGGTCTTAGTTGTGAAATCTCATCTATGGACTTAGTTGTGAAATCTTTCTCTACTTTCAATATTTGAAGCTAAGCTTTTTTGGGTTTTGGAATGAATGTAAGAAATTTCTTAAACAGGCCATCCATGCATGCACTTTTAGATTTTTTTCCTTAATTGGATGATTGGGATACTAGTATCATCAAGTCTTGAGCGTTTCTTTACTTTGTGAAACTAATAATATACATCTAGACTTTTTATAGTCAACTTAAACACGTCACACTTTTTTCTTGTCTGTGTTGCCAACTTGATCACCTTTTTAGAGCGACATTGACACTAGGAAAGAATGACATTTTTTTAATGTTCTGACTTGATACTATACTAGGAACAATTCACAAGCTTGTTGCCAATTGTGTTTCCTTTTTAGAGTGGTGATTCTAGGTGAGAAACATGACATTCACTTAACAATTTAATTTCTTTACAATGGCACGTTTTGGTGAGATTTTTGCTAGCATAATTTCTATTTTGGACTAGCATTGCAATTAGGAAGGCATGACATAATTTATGTGTGAAAGTTTTATATTGGTGATCACACTTTTACCACTCCATTGCTAGTTGAGATGTGATTTTAGAGTGGTTATGCTACGTTCAAAGCACATGACAATTTTTTTATGTTAGATTTCTCATTTGATGATTGCAACTCGGGAACAATTCAACGACCGAAATCACCATTTCACATTGGCATTGCTAGTGTATAAGTGTGATGTCCTTTCGTCTTCAGGTTCTCATGTGCTAGTCATAGATTTACAACCTCTTAAGTCACCCTTTCACCTTGGAATTATCATTGATAAAGGGGATTTTTTTAAATTCATTCAAAATTTTGTTTTCCTTGTCACAATTTTTTTTTGTAAGACATCAACATATAAATTTCCATTTTCACCTATAAATTTCCATTTTCACCTAGTGTAAGGAAAAAAATTATATCCTATAATTTTGACACTAAACTTTATCCTTATTTTTGTGTCCATTCTTGTAGTATGTTTCAGGAACCATTATTGGTAGGATAGAGCCAAATTTACAACAAGCTACATCCACGACAAAGGAGATGTGACATACTTATCAAGCTACCAACACATCTAAAGTTCATAACATGTACAAGAGGCACAATTCTTTATAATACTTATATTTAGTTACAAGAAGGGACCAAATATGAAAAATGTATATAGAAGTAGATTAGAGACAAGAATATGTAATATAATAGAATAATAATATATAGAATAGAAGTATAAGAAATAAGATTGATGTATGAATGAACTATCTATAAAGTTTGTATATGATGAATATAATATACCACATGATAATCTAATGGATATAATATGATGTGGTATGAAATATGATGTGTATGTGTATAGTCAATTTAATCGTTATTTCTTGTTGCAAAACCTTTTATAGCTTACCACATAAGTTGTAATCTTCCCCTTAGCACCCATATTAGGGTATAAACACTACACCCAAGTAACTTAGGCTTGGATCCTTGTTTTACACCTAGTTCATGACAATATTTTGGTTTCATTACTGAGACCCTAGTAAAATTACAAAGGAAATTCAAATCAATAAATATATCATTTTTGGTGGTAAAAGAGCCAATAAGAAAGGATTACAAATTTAAACTAAGAATTTTTTTATGGTTTGCAACAAGATCCTCTACAGTATAGCCTCATGAGAGGGGGTTGCACATAATGGATGAAAATCTAAAGGCGGATCTTAAAGGGATATTTGAGAAGATGTGACCAATAGAAGTAGAATGGGAATAAACCTAAGGGATGAATAAAAGGATTAATGCAATATCAAATCAAAAGTACCCATGGTAAAAGGAGATAATAAGAAACTAAGAGAGATTAAGAAAGATATTGAATTGTCAATATAATTGAACATGGAAGAAAAAATATTGAAACAAGTCTAGGAGAGGTAGTAAAGATATCACAAAATAATGGAGAAGGCTAGGGAAGTTGAAATGGAGCATGCCAAGGGGGTTGCTACTAGAGAATATAAGGATCTTGTGAATGAGGAAGAAGATTTAGAGCACACTAGATGAGTTACCGCTGATAATATTGAGAATAATGAAACCCCACCATTAGAAGAGATGAGAATAAATGAATGGATCAAGAGAGTTACAACTAAACATAAGAATCCAATACAAAACAATAAAATTAAGAAAAAAATAGGGATAGATAGTAATTGCATTGTCAAATAACAAAAATACATATGAGCAAATAAACAACCATTTGGATAAAGCAACTAAGATTTTATATGGGTTGGAAAAGTAGATTGAAGAATGTGTGGTATTTAAAGAGTCACTGGAAGGAGAGATTGGGAGTTGTCGTGCTCAACCAATGCATAGAAACATAAGGTCTTTGTTGTTTGAGTTCTCGACTCAAACACCTTGAATTTGGAACTTGATTTGTCAAACCTAAAAGTTAGAATCAATGATGAATTCAAGGGTTTGGTAATCCCTATTACAAAACTAAACCCATCGAATTTAGCGTGGAATATTCAGATAATGTGGTGAGTAGAAGTATGGGATTACAAAAGGAGAAAATAATTACAAATTTGGAATTACAAGAAAGTAAAGAACGTTGAAGGAAAATAATTTAAAAATATGTTCAAAGACCTTGCCATGAACACAATTGAAACAATTAATGGAGGATGAAAAAAACCATTAATTTATGGAGGAAAACAATTAATTGATGAGGTGTCCTGAACTAATGGAAATTATCTCCTAAATTGAGGCAATCACATGAAGAGGTGAAATCCCTTGACCCAAATCATATCCCTTGTCGATTAAGACAAGAAGAGTGTTTGTGGAAGGTATATATAATGATTGAAATCAAACAAGAGAAAGACAACAACAAGAATTTGTAAATAATTGTATTAAAAAATTAGGAAGTGATTTCTTTGAAAATTGAATTGGCAAGAGATAAAGGAAGAAATAAGAAATTAGTAAGGAAAAAGAAATTCCAGTAAGAATCTATTAAAAGATAAGAAAAGCCTACACAAACCTAAGGAAAAACCTTCACCTAACATAAAAAAAACTAGAAAAACATACCACCAATATAGACAACATGACAACAAAATTTCCTATCTTTGGTAGAGACACCACAATATAGAGTAGGGACCTAATAATCTACAAAGAGAGCATGAAACAAATATTTGAAAGGGGTGATTTGAGACTAGAGGCACAATAAGGCACCCTTGTATGTAATATGGCAGGGTGGTGGTATGTCCATAAACCACACATCCCAATTGGAAAGAATTCATAGTCCTGATAAAAATTAGGTACTTGCTTGAGGAAGGGGTGGGAAACTCAACCCTCAGTATTACAATGAAATTAAACTTGAGACACATTTTAAAAATTATATTATGGAGTAGACTAATAATGATAATCTCTATACTCTACTATTTTACCAAACTTTGTTTCCCATCAATAAAACTTGATACATTAACAAAGAGAATATAGGAGAAACTAGAGAATAGAATATAGTGCAAGATGACTTTCAAAATAAAAAAATATTCTATATCCCCAACATACTTATATATAACACACTATAAAGATGAAGGAAATAATCTTATCACTAACATAATAAGTGATAAATATATGTGGAGATAAGAGATATCAAACCATACCACCAAAAGAAAAAATCATCTAGAAACTTATAGAGTGGATAGATAAGATAGTATATTCCTAGCCCTCTCCAACATATTGTTCATTCTTTCTACAACTCCATTCTACTAAGGGGTGTATGGAATTATCTTATGTTTTCCAATCTTGTGATTCTCATGGAATTTTTCAAAATCTATTGAACAAAACTCACCATTATTATTAGTCCTTAAAATTGCAATCTTCCTATCAATATGATTTTCTACAAGAGTCTTAAACTCCTTAAAATGATTAAAGACGTTAGGTTTACTTCTAAGAAAATACACCATGGTTTTCTACTATAATCATCAATGAAATAAACATAAGATACATATTTTAAATTGAAGGAACATTAACATGCCAAAAAAAATTGATATACCAAGTCCAATACTTCTGAACATTTGTGAGAAATAGAGTACAACTAAATGCAGTTCCATTTTCCGTATGCACAATTGTCATAGAAATCAAACTCAAGGTTACAATCATTTAACCCCCCAATAATATTTTTACTTTTTAGGGTCCCTAGAACCTTCTCACCTATATGACTCATATTTTTGTGTCATAACATTATTTTCTCGATTGGTGGCTTAATCTTCAAAACATGGGCACCCTTAGGTACCTAGAAAGCATAAACATTGCAAGTGGATGAAACACTCTTATTTGCTATTGGTTCCAAAGGTGAAGGTGTGGATTTTATAAATCTTTTCATTATAGGAATAGATGAAGTATTAGACTAACCATGCATGCATCTATCTAAAAAAGAGTGCTAATGCAAGGACTCTAGCAAACACCATATCCCTTCTCATCATCTTTCATCCTACACTTGATAGAACAACTTGCACACCCAAATCATTAAGTTTAGTTACAAAAGTAGGTTCCATGCTAAACTAGGGACATGTAGTAAAATATTGGTCCCCATCACTCATCCAATTTTGAGGTGACATTATTCTTTATTTTTAATGATTTTTGTCTGCACATGTGGAAGTTGGCACTCCACATTGAGGTGACACTCTTGGTCACATGTTGACATATTGGAAAGTGTGTAAGAGCATCTTGAGTTATCATAATAGGAGTTACTTATGATAGATTCTTATGACATTCAAGACCATATATGTGGGAGGTTACATTGGAATCTTGACCAACATTATGATAGCCGTAGACACTTGTCATGGGGCATCTTTTGCATGGGAGCATGAAGGAAAATTGGGATGACCAAGTTTGGGTGGTCAAATATGACATTTATGACATATGACATGTTGTAAGGAATAAGCTAAAAATAGCCTAAAAGACCAAGACCATGGGGGCCTTTGGGATTTATACCTTGACCATTTGGGCACCATACTTCTCTTGGAAAGTTATTCATGGTATTCCAAAACTATGTGATGGTTTCTACTTTGTTCATCTCCTATATATATATATATATATATTGGTGTTTATACTTGGAGTTTGGTATGGGTTGTTATACACGTATTAGTATGCTGCCAAAATTACTCCAAATTTACATGTTGGTGATATTTTTACAAAAGGCGTAGTCTTCTTATTATTTTTTAACTATTGTTGTACTTTTAGAGTGTGAATTTTTCTCCCCAAAGGGCTTTCCCCATGTAAACCATTGTGTTAGGGTATATTATTTTATATGTGTTTCTCATTCTTGTAATTGTAAAAATATTTATTTACACATCACTCACCTCATGGATTAGTTTAAGAAATACTTCAACATACCTTGCTTTCCATTTGGTATAAAATCTTGATCACCTTGAGTCCTAGGTGCTAGCTTGATGGTTTTTATACTAATATTTAATTTAGTGGAAGCTTGCACAAGAGTTTTTATCCTATTGCAAAAACGGATGGCAAACAATTTAAGAAAAGAAGTAGAGAAGTTCATGAGCATGTGAAAGTGAAAACGGTGTATGCTTGTAGAAAAAGACCTACAAGTTGCAATATCCAATACAAACCTACAACAATGAAAAAATAAGGTTGAGATTGAATGGATAGAAAGGTGAAGGGTCTTGTTAAACTATGGAAAATTTAAAATAGTTGATTGTTCATGAATTTGTGAGAGATTTATCAAGCTAAATCCTTGGTGAATAATCTCTTCTTAAGAAAGAACTTGTATACTCTCAAAATGGAGGATGGTGGATTTGTAGTCGATCATATAAATGCCTTGAATATGATAGTTACTCAATTGAACTCTATATGAGTAAAAATAGAGGATTGGCGTATGAATTTGTTTTATTCTTTCCTACATTCATGGGACCACCTTGTTATCGCTATTGAGAGAACTACCACCAAATTGAAAATGGATGTGGTGATGGCATTATTACTTTTCAAAGAGATACAAATAAATAATTTTGAAATAGCCAAGGAAGCCCTAGATGTTTGTGTAAGACTGAAAGAGAAAGGAAAGAAGGGCACATAACAAGATAAGTCTAGATCTAAATCTTATGTGAGATCCAAATCTTTGGGAATTTAAAAAGCTAGACTCTAGTGCCTCTTTTTTAAGGAAGCTTGAGATGTTTGTAGAAGACTGAAAGAGAGAGGAAAGAATAAAATGAAGCAAGACAAGTCTAGATCTACATTCCATGGGAAATCCAATTCTCTGGGAATTTCAAAGGCTAATCATTGGAATTAAAGAGACGGAAAGGAGGAGAAAAAGAATAAAAATAAAGATTTTGATGTTGTTTCTAAGAATTCCTCCTAAGATGATGTTGATGTCTTTGTCATGCCCTTGGTTACATATGCATCAAAAGGTGTGTGGGTATAAACTCTTATATATCTCTTTCCATAGGACCTCACATTGAGTGTTTTATAAAATTTAATGGATATGATAATAGAAAGGTGCATCTAGGAGATGAGTCTCATTTGAAGATTATCGGTCATGGAAGATGTTGAAAAATGAGGTGTTTTCTTAGCTTAATACTCTGTAAAACTTTAATATTGCTGATCTAAGTAAGTCTTTTCTTTGTTACATATATTCTTTGTGGGTGATTATCTTGATTAATCCATTTTACTGTTGTAGAATGTAGAGAAAAGTTGATAGAAGAACTAGACAGATAATAGAAGGATCACACAAGATATACCGTGGAGAAACCCTTTGGAAAAAACTCCACCAAGAATTATTCTATTATTCAAACTCAATTACAATAGCTCCAATTCTTGCTTGAGAATGCTTCTTCTGTCTTTACCAATCTTCTTCACACCTGCAATAACAATCTAAAAACTCTATTCAACTTGAATGAGATATAGAGACAATATGCAACCTTGTAATAATCAAATGGTGATAATTACAATGCATAAGCTCAAGCCCTTGAAAAGGTACGCCATATTCCTTCAAGTAGAGTTCTTCAGTGAAGACTAAAGCTTACAACATGTGCATCATGCATTTGGGTGTCCCAAACTGAAGCTACAACTTCTCCTTCACTTCGGTGATAATTCCAAAGCTATTCCTCAAAGATGGCGCCCACAATTAAAGCTACTTAACTGAGCCATCAGAAATATCTTATCATGCATTGGAGTTAATTCCAATAAAGCATCTTGGGCGCCCAAGTTGGCTTCAAGTGCTTTATTGTTAACTGAAACATTTACTCAACACCATTCCCAAAGAATGGTCATCCCTTGTTAACTGGAAGTAGTCCCTGTTATCTGTCATACAACTCAATGTTATTAGCCATGCATTACAAGTTAACTGAAGCTAACTACATGCAACTCAAAATAACCAACATGCATGCAACATGCACTTGCATGCAACTGAAGATAACTGAACTGAACTGAACTGAACTGATCTGAACTTAACTTAACTGAACTTAACTGAACTTCAAGCATGCAAACATCAAATCCTAACTCCTAAGATCTTTACATGCATTCAGAAGTGTTAACTGTTACTCCGTATAGTTAACTGAACACAAGGTGAGTTTCACCTTACCATGTGTGCACCCACATGCTCCTATTATTTAGGAATAAATACAAATGTCAATTTCATGATTTATTTCATCCAAATATTAATCTCACCCTAATCTTAGTGTTGTTGAACACATTCCAAGAATCTAGGAGATACATGAAATAATTAATGTTTAGGATTTGCAATTAAATGGCATCCTATTTCCAACAATTTTTGCAACAAATTATACATAAAAATTTTAAAACTATCCAACATGCATGGAATGTGAGGGACTAAAAATAGTGATGATACTCTTGTTTATCTTTTGCAAGATTTCATGCAATGCATAAAACCACTTTGGATGCATTTATTTATATCCTCACATGCTCAAGGGTTAAAGATGAGAGATTCATTATTGTATTGGACAACAATTGAAAACAAAATACATAAATTTTTAATTATGTTGAATTTTTTACTTGAAATAGTTTACATATGTAAAAATACTACATATTGTCTTTGCAATCAATTGTTTTGTTTTTTGTTTCAAATAGTATATACACTACTTCTATTGTACACATTTAAATCAATCTTATTTTTTCCCTACAAATATCATATTATTCAATCTACAAATAGAAAGAAAATATAAATAAGTGAATCTTATTTTTAAAATTATAATTGATTTATAAATGACTAAAAATTAAAAATATATTTTTTATTAGTACCTGCCTTTGGGAAATACTATTGCAATTAGTGACACCATTAATTAGTTATTAATAAACGTGTTTTATAACAAATTAGAAGTCATTATTTTTCCTACTCAAAAAATGTTTGTCTTTTCTAAAGTAGAGATGCAAGATTTATAACTTTTTTTAAAAAACTATTTATGATGAATATGATTGGCTAAAAATTTTAGACGTTATGATAAATTTGAAATATTTGAGAAAGTTTGGTAAATAGAGCGATTTTTCTCTATAAATACATAAATTTTATATTTATGTATATAATTTTTTTTTGTATTAAGTATATATGAAACAACATATACAAGATTACATTGATAGAGTATCTTCAAGGACATAGATCCTAGGCTAACCTTGTTACAGTATCTTCTTTTTCACATCAAGACAATATTGCTCCCCCACTACCCCAGTACATCAACTAGTAACAATATAGACTCATCGAGCAAGTATATAGATCATTACAAGTATATGGATCAATGTATTACAACATCTAGTACAAGTATATGGACCAGTTTATAACAATATCATTAGCAAAATTTTGCAAAAAATGACATTCTTGTTGTCTCTTTGTATGAATTACCCAGCCCTTCTAACATTCATATAGCCACTATCCTTCTTTGTTTTCTTTAGTAGTAACTATGCCTTTGTTGCTGACTATTCCTCTTCAAAGGGTCTTTGTGTCCTATCCAAGCTGTTGCGTTGATCCTTCTTGAGATCTTCCTAGAAGGCCTGTAGGGCCTTCAAAAAGATTTTAACCCCAGGGTGTCCTTCAGGCCACATTTGCCCATATCTTTCTTCAAGGATGTCACTGTTTATTCCTCCATTCTCCAAGTACCTCCTAAATTTCTCCTTTGAGATTTCCATAGTGATATAAACCTGCAAGGCAACATTCTAAAGCATGAGCCTCTTTTTTGACTTAGTAAGCATCCTCTTCCTTCCTTGAAACCTTTCTTCATTTTGTGCCTTCCATATGGCCCATAAAATGTCAGTTGATAGACAATGCCAAAAAAGAGCAAATGTTTTCCCCATTTTAATATTATGATTAAATAAAATCTTTTCAGGTAGAGGTTCACCATTATTACCCCATATATTCTGATTACTGCAAAACATATTCCATACTTCCTTAGCAAAGATGTAGTCAAAGAAGATGTGTTTAATTGTTTCAAGAGTTCTACACAAGTTGCATACATCAATGTCATCAAATTTGCTTTTAAAAGACATTTTTTGAATTATTAAAAGCCATTTGAAGTAGGTTTTTTTTGCCTCCATTTCTTTAATCCAATTATTTTGAAATATTTTTTGCCACTGATTTTTAGTCAAGTTCATTTTCCAAATTTTGTTCATATGATTTTTTAAGTTAATTTGTTTTTTCAGCATGGAGTATAGTTCTTTTGCTTTTATTTTTCATTACATTATTGTCATTCTGCCATTGAAATTCCATAAATTGAGAATTATCTTTTTTTTCCTTCACTGTGAATTTAATCTGATTACATGCCTCCCTCATGACTGTGTAGGTCCTCCAATTGTTGTGAGGTATATTAAATTATGTGCTAAGCTCATTCTAGTCCTTTAAGTTACCATTTTTCAAAATTTCATTGAAAGTTTTAATTACTTTATGGGCCTAATTTTTTTATGAGCATCCCTGAATTAAGGCAAGTGGTTTATCTTTATGTTTTAGGTTCCACCATATAGACCTATTGGTCCAAATCATCCTATTATCATCTTTGGTGAAGTGGTAGTTCATTAGGAATTTTTTAATTATTTCCCAAGCCTTCCAAATGGTCCTAAAGACAATGGATCCTGCAGGTGACATAATCCTTTCACTACTAAGAATATCACTAAAGGGAAAATATTTCCAGGGTTTTGCTTGTTTGGGCACAACATTGATGATATTCTTCCTGACTAAGACTTTCCAAGGCTCCCCTCCATCCAAGGCACCAATCACCCACTTAGAAGCCAAGGCAATGCCTTGTAGTCTCAGGTCTTTTAGGCCCAAGCCACCATTTGATTTTGCTATAGTGCACCATTCCCATCTCACAGAGTGTCTTTTTCTCTTCCCCTTACCATTTGACCAGAGGAACTCCCTTATTCTTTTCTGGATAGTATTGATCTGATAGGAATTAAAAAACCAAACAAAGGAAAAGTATATGCTATAGGAAGAAAGTATTTTTTGGAAAACCTAAATTCTACAAGCTAGGGAGTGGAACTGTTTGTTCCACTTAGCAATTTTGTTTTCAATTTTGTCTCTTATCCACAACCACATTTATTTTAGATTGGGGTCCACTGCGAAGGGAATGCCTAAATATCTTACCAGCTTTTGAGCCCCCCCCCATTGGAGACCAAATCTATTTAGCTAATATGGCAGTTCCTCTTGCCATCCTAGTAGGCGGGACTTTAAAGGGGCAATTTTTCTCCAAAAGCATGAAAAAAATATCTAGTTTTCCCATGAGGTTTTCAAGGTTCTCTTCTTCCAATCTCAAAAGGATTGAAGTATCATCGACAAACTGCAAGTTGACAACCTCATTATTGTCTGGCAACATGATTCCTTTAACCCTTCGGACTATTGCACCCTCTCTTAGTACATAATATAGTGCATCTGATGCTATAACAAACAATGTCAGTGCAAGAGGGCAGCCTTACCTTATTGACATCTCAAGGAAAATTTCTTAAGTACCCCATTGACCTCTACTTGTCCAGCCTCTTGAAAGAGAGTTTTGACCATATGGAAAAAGAGTTTGGGGAATCCAAAAGCCTCCAATATTAGAAGCACAAAGTCACACTCAATCCTATCATATGCCTTTTCGAAGTTCATGAGTAGCATTGCAACATCCTGTTTTGTCTGCTTATCCCAACTCATAGCTTCCTAGTTAGTATGAGGTTCTCGAATATATATCTTCCCTTGATGAAGCTAGTTTGAGTAGCATTTATGATGGTCGGAAGGATACCAGCCAATCTTTCAGCTAGCACTTTAGACAAAATCTTGTAGGATACATTAAGGAGAGTGATAGGTCTCCAGTTTTTGACTAGGGACCTATCCCCATCCTTTGGGATCAGTTTAATGATCCCCTTGTTTATATTCCTTCCCAGGGAGCCCCTTTCAATGGTTTCCTTATAGACCCCATACAAGTCTTCAGATACCCAATCTATGAAAGACTTATAGAATTTTGATGGGAGACCATCATCACCTAGAGATTTGGCATCCTTGAGTGAGCGGATGGATTTCTTCACTTCATCTCTAGAAACTTCTTTTCCAAGATCCAATGCCATGTCTTCATTTATTCTCTTTGGTATGATTTTTTTTATGTATTCCTTGGCTTTAGATCTAAGCTCACTACCATCTTCAGAGGTAAAGAAGCTTTTGTAGAATTGTAGGAATTGATCTCTTATCTCATCTTGGTTTACTATGGTGTTACCATTAACTGCAATCTGATCTATTTGTTCCCTAGCATGCTTCTCCTTGATATATCTGAAAAAAAAAATTGAACCTTTGTCTCCCTTTTCCAGCTAGTTCATTTTGGCTCTAACCATTAGACCCTATATCTTGGTATTCTGAATTCTCCTTAGACTGTTTTTAGCCAAAATCAGCCTAGTTGTTAGAGCCTCATCTATGGGGTTTTTCTGGAGTTCAATTTCTGTTTGAAAAAGTTAATCTTGTAGGAGAGCCTCCCTCTTCCTCCTATCTTTGGCTCTTTTCTTGCCAATAGTTTGGAATATGATTTTCCATCATTTGGTATTCAGCTCCCATTTTTCAATTGGGGAAAGATCTCGATGTAGCCAATTATTAATTAGTTTGAGAGATTCAATGGAATTTCTACAATCTTTGTCTTTCAAGAGGTTAGTATTAAGACAAAAACCACCATTACCTCCAGTAGTTTTTTTCCATTCTATCTTTAAAGAAAAATTTGGCTCTTATCAGATTGGTGATCAGATAGAGAGTAAGGAGTTACCTCAATTTTGCAATCATCCTTCAACTAAGTGACAGAGAAGAAATCCTTGCTTATGTAAAATCTATCAAGCCTATAGTATATTCTCCTTTCCCCCTTCTGATAATTACACCATGTATACCAAATGTCTTTACATTCCTTCTTTCGGCCCTCAATGGGATCTTCAATTTTCAACTTAGATTTCATCCTCAGGGAATAGAACCTCTCATTTCCCTTCTAGTCATGTCTTGAACCACCCCACTTGTCTCCTCTCTTTCAATAAAGTTAAAGTCTCCCCTAATGATCCAGGGAATATCATGTAAATTGTAGAGCCAGTTCCAAAGAGGAATTTGGTCCTTGTAATCATTGGGGGTATACACAGAGCATATGCCAAAGTAGGTTTATTCCTTCTCGATGATCACCCAGATAGCCCAGTTACAGGGGGAGACGACAAATTTGTCAATAAATTGAGCCCATTTATTGGCCACTAGGATTGCAGCCCCACGTTTTCCCTTTTCATGTTTGGTAACAAATTGTGAGGCCTCCTTCCAGATCACCTTTAGGTTGGTTTCTAGGATAAATCCATTAGCTTTGACCTCTTGCAACTAGAAAAAGTCTTTTCCTTTCTTTTGTGACAAGAATCATTTGACGACATGCTTCCTATCTGGGTATTCAAGTCCCCTCACATTCCATGAAATACAATTAATGTCCATTGGGTTTACTCATTAGGGGGAGGCCCCTTGTCAATTTTAAAGTTGTCAAAACATTTGGGGAGTCTATTATCTGATTCTATCCTTTTGGCATTGGGAGGCAAGATAGTCCCATTGAGCTTTTTTCTCTTGTCTTTTAATTGTTGATTAATATCTTTATCTTGGGCCTATTTAGTACTTTCCAACCCCTTCTTCTTCCTATACCTCTGGGTTTTTTTTATTACAACTTCCATGGGTGCATTCTCCCCATCAATGATATCCATATTAGAAAATAGCATTATGTCATATGCAAAATCCATGCTTGATTGAGAGGCAAAACCATCTAAGCTTACCACTCCATCAAAAGAACTAAGAGGGGTCACTGCTAGCTTGGGGACTAGAATTTCATCTACCTTCTCATTTCCATTTACAAAAGAAATAGTATTGAGGGTCTCAGATAAAGGGCGTCTCTCTTCACATCCATCAAAATGTAGATCATCCAGATCCACCTCAACACTCTCAAAAGGTAGTCCATCCATATCCCCAATCAAGCTTTGAGGATAGCCATCAAAGGCCATTTCAATTTCATTGCCATGTGCAAGGTTCTTCGGTTCTATTTCCAAAGGGAATTTTTCAGTATCACTTGTTACAATTTCTTCCTTAAAACACTTGGAGTTGAAGGAATATATTTCTTTAATTCTTTTTGCATTACTCTCATTAGGGATTTTTGTTTGTCCGAGTTTTTGCAAGGCTAGTTGCTGAGCATTTAGTCTACCAGTGGTTGCACATTCTTCATTTCCAAGTCTTTTTTTTTAGACTCTAGGTTTACATTCATTACATTATTGATTTATTGCATTAGGGTTTCCAGGCTATGCTCCATCTATGATGTCTCCTTATAATTTTCAATTATTTCTTTCCTCTGCTGTGGAGAATTATAGTTGGTTTCATTATTAGAGTCAGGGTTCGAGAGTGATGAATTCCCTTCTAAATTTTCTAGAGTAAGGTTGTGTTCCACAGTCTCCTCCATTTTATTTTTAGTTCCTTCCATTCTCTCATCCCTCAACACGACATGTGCAATATTTCTACTCCTTTCACAAAGGGTGGAGTTGTTATTGTTTTCTTTTTATTATTAACGAATAATTTCTCCTTATATGACCCTTGCACCAGCAAAGATAACAAGCGTTAAGCCCTCCAAGGGTTTCTAGTTCACAAACTGTGGTCCCATTTTTTAGTTTTATTTCTAGCTTCTCAGGGAAATCAACCCCCGGAAACAACTAAACTAGTGCTCGTGCATTAGAATGTGGAAGGGGGGCTTTTGTATCATCTATCTTCAACAGATTTCTATACAATTCCAACATTAACGGAACAAATTTCCAGAGTCTCGAGAGGACTCATTTTAAAACCAACCATCTAGGGTTGGAGAGCACTAGAACTTCTTCTAGATCCTTAGGAAGCCAAGCTAGGGCTCAAAACATGATTTTCCCCACACTCCAAAACTGTTTCTTAGTTATTTTTTCCTAAGATTTCTAATTATTAAAGAAAAAAATAATAATCCTTTTGGAACCATTCGACAATAATAAAAAATGAAACACTAATTTCTTTTCCCATAGATTATGAAACCAATCATCCATACACTTTCTTACCGGAACTCTACTAACATCAACGACAGCGAAAAAAATTGTTGTTTTAGAGAGCCTAGCATCTTCCAAAGCAATTGCATCATCGAGGGTTTTGTTAGGAATCAACATAGATTTCTTGGGAGGAAACAAGCAATGCTTACCTTGTTCCTTGCCACCATCTTCCTCACTTTCTTCTACTTCCTCACTTTCTTCTACTTCCTCGACCACAAACTTGGCGCCCTGGGGGAGTCGATTTCTTACACCGGCAACGATGTCACAAAAGGATTTGAGAGGTAGATTAGTTTCTTTTATTATTCACTCGCACAACCAGAGCAAACCCTCGAGCCCTTTCTCTCTTTTATTATATTTTAAAATGATTTTATATTAATATATATTATAAAATTTTAATGTCTTTACATTTAAATAATAAATGTCTATTTTTAAATAGCTTTTAATTTTTTAATTGATAATATGGTTCTTCTGTTAAGTAATATTTTGATGTTTTAATGATGAAATTATTTTAAAATTGTTTTGGTTAATAAGAGAAATAATATTTCTAATTTACATTAGTGAATAAAAGTGAATAAAAATGATAATAATATAATCTCAAAATAATAATAATTAAAAAATATATATAAATTAAGTTACAATAATAATTATATATTTTTTGAATTATTAAAATTAAGATTATAATAAGTTAAAATATATTTAATAGTTATAAAGAATAAATTGCAATTCATTTATGCTATTCAATAATTCTTTTACAATGCCAATAGTGGCATGGTCTGTTGGTTTAAAGGTGGCATTGTTGTTCTTGCCACCAAGGTTCAAACCCCATTGGGGTGGTATTGTTGAGTGTTTGTATTCCGGTTCATAGCTCTGGTTCAAAAGCGTTTACCCCTTGAGTTAAAAAAAAAAAAAAAAAATCTTTTACAATGTCATTGTGTGACATTTGTTTTCTATAATTCTTGAATATTAATGTTTTGTTCAGCAAAAGACATAAATCTATATATTATATTAAATATGAAATTTACATAAAAAGCGAGCATATCAATCAAAATCTGAAAGAAGCATTACTTCATTGCATAAAATCATTAAGATTTACACAATCTTATTGATTTGCCATTTTATTCCTCCATATAACAAATTTCTACTAAATTTTCTTCTTAATGTTCCTAAGGAGATGAATCAACTTGCATCAATTGTAGAACTTGAGGATTGAGAGTTGAAATTATATTTGGATGTCTCACATGAGAAAGCTATTGCATAGTACTTCTCTTTAATTTGTAGAATTCTTTCACTTTTCATTTCAAATGCTTGTTTTATTGTATCATACACTGAAACAAAAGCCCTTTTATGCTTAAGTGTAAAAGAAAGACTAAATTGCCTAAAATGACTTCATTACATATTTAAAATGTTCTTGGTTTCTAGAGTATGTTAGAAGGGAATGTGTTTTAAGGATGGTATTAATTCTTTTTTGGGGGATGGTGGAACATATATAGCTTTTCAATTATAATTAAGTTATTAAATATTGCCAAATGTCTTAAATTGCTAAACATTTAAATAATAATATTTATAACATAAAATGTGAATCATGAATATTGATTATTACAAATTGTTTTTTTTAATTTATATATAAAATTATAAATATGAATTTTGTATAGTAAAAATTAATGTTTGAAAATATTTTTTTTGTTTTTTATAAAATACGTTTTTTTTTTTTCTAAATCATAGTTGAAAAGGGGAATGTTAGAAACGTAGAATGTCCTTATTTTTGTTTCTTGTAGGTGGAGGGTGTTCCTTGATGTCCTTGGGACATTTGAAAATTCTTGAGCATCTTCCTTTAAATAGTAAATATCTTTAGGATACCATGAAAATTTGAAATGTGATTAGGATGTGAGAAAAAAAATGGTGAGAGTGAAGATGTAGGAGGGATGTCCCTTAATTCCCTTGAAACATTTTTTTTTAAAAGAAAAATTATTGAATGGCCTGAAAGAATAGAAATACATCTTGATGAAATACTAGATGTTTTTACGAAAAAAAGTTATGATAATTTCATTGCATTTAAAATATTTTTTAGTTTAATTTATCTTAATGTAATTTAATTTGAAAAATTTAAATCAATGTTTTCACTCCATTAATCATTTGGATCTGAGAGCAATTACCTAGACTAGATTTATTGTTTGTTAGATGCATGATACATCTAAAATATTTTACCATGTTAGAAATAAGTTGAAACATTCTCATGCATTTATTTTTTCTAAATTTATGCACTGGCAGGATCTGGTGTCACTATTGACAAGACAACTCGCAAAACATCTTGGATCATGATGGCAACTATATTGCCTTTCATTATTGTGCAGATCCCTTTGATTTTTAACTTAAAATCAGGAAAGCATGGCAGTGTTTTGGTTGCATGCATTATTGCACTTTTGTCATTATTAGGCTATTGTGTGTTCCAGGTATGCTTTTTACATTCATTCCCCTCATGAAGTTTCCTTATCCTTTCTATGATAATGTGTGGTACGAAAAGGAATCTTTTTATTTCTAATTGTCTACACCAGTTCTAGCGACTCCCAGATACGTTTACTGTTCTTTGTTAGCTTGGACTAATGCAACACCACACTCCTATCTATTAACCCTTGTTTAAACAAATTATTATTCTTCATCATACCCATCTTGGAAACTGAAGTGTGGTTAAAAGAAACTAACCATGTATTACCCCATATTTGACTGTTTTATAGTTTGATATATTGCATGAAATCATTGTAAAAAGATAAATATGAGTGTAAGCTAGAAGAAATCTAAAATAACATCTATTTTTTTTTCGAAAAATGCTAATGCATTTTTTCAATCACTACTAAGGTTAATCCCATCTCAACTATTAAACATGAAAAATAGACAACCCTTATTCAACATTAACATCTAAAAGTATTGGGACTTTCATTGGATTGGAGGCTTTGACTTAGCAATGAATTTCACTTTCCCTTCCAATTGCAAAGCATTTTTTAAAAATAAAAGGAATTGATCTTTCACTTTGGAGACATGTTCAAATTTCATGCAAGAGGAGTAGTGTAGAGTACATGCGTTGCAATCCTTTATCTACATTCATAGTGTGAGATTCTAGGAATGCCATAACCTAGATCCCAAATGACAAAGATCTGATGAAGAAGATTAAACTCCAAGAATTTTGCCTTCCATGGAATTGTATGAGTCTAGTAATTTGTCTTATATGAGATAGATTTGATGGGTATGTCCTTTCCTATATAATTGTTTGTATCAAGAAATGTCAAAATGGTTACAAACACGCTGATGGATTTGGCTCTAGGTATGAACCCAATAGTTTAACATCAAGTTATTAGTTTGGGTTTGGTTATGTAGGTACAATATTTTTTTTGGATAGATATCTATGTTAATTTGTCAAATTTAAATGTTATGATAGATATTCACTGTTCAACATTAAACTAATAAAATCAGCAATCAATATCATAGGGTCTTCATAAAGATTGTCATCTTTATCGTCATTGACATTAAATGATGCAGACGGATTAAAAGAACCACAAAGAGTGTCACTGACACTCATACTAAAATTATGCAAAAGCTATAAGAATCCTAAAAAAGTGAAAATTATTGGATAGTTGAAGCATCCAAGTCAAGATGCTCTATCTCTACATCCTACAACTTCATTTCTCCTTCCTTGTACTAGTTTTATTTGTGCAAAATAACACATAAGTTGGAATGCATACTAACTAACTCCTATATCTTTTTTATGCCAATCGGTTGCACTTTACTAAGTGAATGAAGAAGTATGTATTCCAATTTCACTTAAATGAATCTAATTACTAACATATTATAGAAAAATTACAGAGATCATAAAATTATAAATGAAACTTTAAACTTGAAAAAAAAATTAAAAAACAAAACTAAATTCAAATTTAAAGAGTTTGAAATACAAAGTAAATTTTTTACTCATAATAAGACTGTGGTTCAAGAGGTTTTAGGTGTTGGAATGTTTGGCCATGGAGGTAACATCAATTTTAAGCATTCTTATTATTTTTTTCACATAAAGAAAAAATGCTTTGACATTTAGAGTGTATAAAATCAACAAACACATTTATGGCTAGATGCTTTGAATCAACATTAGGGAAAGCTCTAGCAAATGATAGCTTGTAGACTTTGCTAACTTCCACATATTTGTACAATTCAAACCTCCTTAATAAAGAAGGTATGTCAATGTTATCATAAATTGGAGTTAATGAAAAGTTAAGAGTTGCATTGGGGTGGTCATTTGTTCCATCACTCAACAAGAATTATTAGTAGTTGTTTAAAGAAATTTCACTAGGGTCTTGCTCTTTTTCATTTATAATAGTTTCCATTTATCATCAAGTCGATGCCATCATATAACTCTCCTAAATATGGATTATTCATGTTAGTATAATAGATCATACTTAGGATGGGCTTGATGAAACTAATATATTTCACATAATCTCACTAAGTGTCATCTAGGATTATTTGATTAATATTTGTTGTTCTCTCATTATTGGATTGCCTTTATATGGACCAAATTTAACTAATGGCCATGCTAGAAAGTGATTCTTGCACTTTCACAAGTTTCAATTATTTTGGCAATAAGGTGCTAAGCACCTTCTCAAAGCATGGACCTTGTACACCCTTTTAGAGCATCATTGATTTTTCTCACCATTTATTGCCAATATGTTGAGTTAACAACATTGAAAGCCAACCTACTTGCATGGATGAATTTTTCAATGCATTGATCAACAATACTTTGAGATTCATTTTAAAATAGCTTCTCAAATGGCCCCTTTATTCTCTTATTTATGTGTAGTGACCAATTTTTTTTGCATGGCCAAAAATGGGTGGCTATCTACTACAACTTCAAGAATAGATGTCAAAGATGTAGGTTTCATGATGTGAAATCTTCTTGGTGCCAAAGGATCACCTATTCTATGGTATCTTGCTTCTTTTGATTGTTATTTCTCTCACATATATTATTGATTTATATTTTGACATGATTGCATCCTTTTTTCTTGGGAAAACTTTGATCCACATTCTAAGAATACCATACAAATAGGTTTTCACTCGAGTGTATGAGCTTGTATACTTCACATCACATGCATTACAAACCCAAGTGAATATTCACAACAAACACCATGAGATAATTGTTTGACATAGAGAAATCTATTATGGGAAGAAAATTCCAACAATGAATCCTATAGAATGTAGTTTTACAAGTAGCATTCCCTCCAAGACTAAGTAGGATTCTCATCAATAGGAATCATCTCAAAACCTTATAAATGTTCTATACAACCTTTGTGTAAAAGTGGCAGAAATAAACAAAATACTAACTAGTACATTGCATGATCATCCTAGTTGATACAACCTTCATCTTTAATCCCCTCAAGCCATGATCCTTGAGAAATAGTAAAATTTAGGGAAATTGACTCATAAGGTCACTATGTGAAAGTTTCAAAACCGAGACAAAGTATCTGTAAGGAAGCGAAAGTAGAAGAACAACTTCCTACACTAATCTTGAGAGGAGGATAATAAAATACTTTATGGATCTTTTCAACAGTTAAAAAAACTTGAACATAAATATCATGCATACCACAACACAGTGATTTACATAGAGAAAACCCTTTTGGGAGAAAAATCGCACACTCTAAAAACTGCCCAATATATTATTCAAAAATCACAAAGATTACAATATACTTGCAAAGAAAGCTTCTCACTAGAGTATCACCAACTAAAGATCCAGAGGCAACACAACCGCTATCAACTCCATTATCAACCTAGTTGTTACAACCTTCATCACAACACCACACTGAAAATCAAACCATGAAATATGAAGAAGAAAGCTAGGGAATGTGGTGATTCTGAAATAGGTAAAGCCAAAGGAGGAAATATATTGGACCCCACATCTAACTCCGTGATTGGTGTGGAGGTTGTGGATGCCTTGTATATAGGTGTGCTTCCCAGTTTTCCCCAGGTTACTTCTCATCAAACAAATAAAATCCCTTGCAACATCTGAATCCTCTATTTCAACTACACCAACACAACACTCAACAACCACTAAAACAGAGAATGGTTGTAAAGAAGGTAAAGTGATTTTGTTTGAATTACTTGATGAAATCATTGATTTCATTTTCAAATGCAAAACAAAAACCATTATTTAGTTTTCCCTCAAAGGCGTTCCATCCAAACAAGATTTTTTTAAATGGGCCCCATAGTAATTGAGAACTCAAGGGTTGGGTTATTGAATCTTTTAGGGGTTCAGGAAAATGTTATGTAGCTTGTACCTTTTCAAACCTTGACCATGATTGTATGGTGCTGCAATTTGAATCCTAGATTATATGTGATCAAATTTGTTATGTGTAAGCTTGGGACCTCAATTTTCATTTGGAAGAAATAACTAAATCAAAATATCTCATATGGGTTGAATTTTCTTTCCTCAACCTAGCCTTTCACCCTTTCTCACAAGACATTGCAGATCAACTGGGCAAATTTTTGTGGAGTAAAAAACACTTTGATAAGTGGGCTAGCCTATGTTCTCACCCATGGGCTTGTATTGAGATGGATCTAACTCAATCTCTTCCCAACTCTACTAAATTAGTTGGACCTAGCTTTGAATTTGATTAGCATATTAATTACCTTAATGAGCCTAATGCTTACTTTTATTGTTTTAGGGAAGGGTACCTCATCCCTGACTAAACTTTTTGTAAACCCAAAACATCTTAGTCACTCTTAGATAACTCTGCACTATTGTTACATATAATGGAGATCTTTCAAACTCTATTATGTTCTCCAACCTCTCTCTCCTCCAATCTTGCATAATGTCCCTCCTACTTCCAACCTCCTTCCTTCACCTCCCACTCCTACCTCTCCCCACCAACCACCCTTCTTGTTTGAAGTCAAGTCTTACAAAGATGTTGTGATTGTGCCTTAGTATAGAGCCTCGAAAAGAAAAATAGAGGCTCCCCTCCTCAACAATAATTCTTCTTTTGAGTCAACCCCTCCACCTCAACCTTACAAACTTATAAGAAATCAATCCCAACTTTCTTCTTGGGAGCCTTTGGATCAAGATCCCCATATGGATCCTCTTGTGCAAGATCTCATTATGGACACTCATGATTGCACACTAATGAATCAATTCAATGTGCTACATTTAGTTGAGGGAAATCTCCCTAACTCTTCCCAATGAAGTCCAAAATTCATTTTTGGAATGTGCAAGGATTGAAAATCCCCGCTTGTAAATATCATGTCAAACATTCTATCTAGAGCAGTCAAATTGATGTCCTCATGTTTTAAGAAGTGAAAGTTAATGCAGTTCATCTTGATACTACCCTCACTTCCATTCGGCCTAATGCCCACTTCCTTCATACCAATCATGTTGATGGAGTGGTGGTGTGGTTTTGGGCCTTGGCTCTTGGTTAGCGAAGCATATTATCTCTATTGGATCTTATCTCGACAACCATTGTGTTTGGGACACTATTCTCATTAGTAAAATGCTTGTGTAGTTTTGCTTTATATATGCTCCAAATTCTCCTACTGAGGGAACCTTACTTTGGGAGGGCTTTAGGAAAATTCATCCCCAGCAATTCACCGATGGAAAATTCATTGCCCACAATTCATCGTGGGAAAATTCACCGCCATGAAAAATTTATCGTGGGAAAATTCACCGCCATGACAAATTCACGCCAAGTAAAATTCACTTCCAACAATTCACCGAGGAGAAAATTAACTACCATTAATGTTTTTTAATATATATTTCAAAAACTTTAAATTTTTTTTGCAAAAGAATAATTTAATTAAAGAATTTGATTTATGATAATAAAAATAAAAATAAAAATAGTTTTCAATATATTTAATCATATATTTTTCAATGTATGATAATAAAAATAAAAATATTTTTCAATATATTTTATGATAATAAAAATAAAAAATAAATACATTAACTTAATTTTAATATTATAAATAAACACATAGAAAAATATATATTTTAATGTTTGTGCAAAGAAACACATGCAAAAGTAAAAAATTGTATATATAATATTTTATATAAAATAAAATAAAAATTGTTTCATGATACAATATTGTATAATATATACTTTTTAAAATATTTTTTTTATGTTTATTGTATAAAATAAAGGAATACAGGGAAAAATAAAAAATTGTATATATAAATCAACACATGGAAAAATAAAATAATATTTGAAGTAGAAATTAAAGTAAATAATTAATTTATTTTTAATTTTTTTATGAAAATTAGTGCATAATTTTCATATCAAAATAAACATAAAAAATATTTAAAAAATAAAATTGTATTGTAAGGCAGGTTAAAATTATTTAAAAAAAAAAAATCAAAATTTTTGAAATATATATTGAAAAACATTAATGCGGTTAATTTTCCCTTCGGTGAATTGTTGGTGGTGAATTTTACTTGGTGGTGAATTTGTTATGGCAGTGAATTTTCCCACGATGAATTTGTCATGGCTGTGAATTTTCCCACGGTGAATTGCTGGCGGTGAATTTTCCATCGGTGAATTGTTGACAATGAATTTGCCGTATGCCCTTTGGGAGTGGCTTCACATTAGGCTTCTCAATGTTGAGTAGGTTTTGGGGGTAATTTTAGCATGGTAGAGTATCCTTTTGACCACAGTTGGAATAAATTTGCTCGCCTATCTCATTCCAATTTTGAAGCTTGCACGTTGGCTTGAAATTCCCTCAAACTTCTTGATCCCCTTCTAGGTAAAATTAGCCTCTAGATGCCTCGTTTGTTCATTTAGAAGAACTATCATGAAGGAGCCTCAAGGAAAATGAGCCGGTTGAACTGCTTCTATATATCTCCTAATTTCCCTATTTTTCCATCACATTCTGGCCATCTTATCTCTTTAGATCTCTCAACCGCTCTTTTTTACCACCTTCCCACTTTCACCATTCTCTCCCTCTCAAGTCCTACCCCCCTTTCCAAAGACCTTCCCTACAAGTTGAATGTCACCCATCTCAAAAACCAGGATTGCATTGATGGGCTCTTAGCTACTTGGAATGTTGAACCAAATCCTCAATAGGATAGATGAATTCGTTGGTGGTAGAGAAATTTTGCTAGATGTACCTCCTTCCTTCATGTCAATGGTCAGAGAGTTACTCCAAAACATCGCAGACTTGAGAAATCTCTTAGAGGTTAGTTGAAACATGGGTGCACTCCTTTACCTTATAATCCTCACAACATAGATCCTTCAAACAATCAGTCAATAATGTTGGAAATATGTTGTGAAAAATGGCTACTTATAAAGGTAAAGGTGCTCAAATTCACGCCTGAATTCAATGGATTGAGGATGGAGACCGTGTCTAATTTTTTCTTTCAATATCTTCATCATAAACATAAAATTAAGCACATTTATGTGATTAAATGTGGTAATGGTTCCCTGCAAAACAACTATTCTAAAATTATGCACGAGCCTTCTATGAGCACTTCAAAAACCTTTTTACCGATGATTCAACTGGTGACATTCTTCTCCCCATACTTGATGATGGTGTTGTAGGTTGTATCCCAAAGAAAATAGACTCAAAATATAGCAAGTTTCATGACCACCTTCTTTCAATAGAAGAATTTGATGAATCCCTTCAATGTATGGCCTTGGAGAAAAGCTTGGGAATCAATGTGCCCTTGGTTAACTTTTTATAGAGATATTTTTCCCCACATTTGAGATGGATTTTTATAATGTTTACGTTGAAAGAATTGAAATTGGATCATTGGGAAATGTAATTAATTGCGACTCATAAAGCTTAAATCCAAAGGTAAAGATGAGGACACTGCTAAAGGATGGTAACCTATAACCCTCCTCAACACTTCACATAAAATCATTGTTGAAGTGTTGTCATGAAGAAATAAATACATCTCTCAAGTGATTGTTCATTCAGAGCAGACTGGTATCTTAGGAGGAATATTTATTGTAAGAAAACTGGTTCTTTCTTGGGAAATGGTTGAATGGGCTCAACAATCTACTTAAGATTAACTTATCATAAAGCTTGACATTAATAAATCCTATGACCGCAAGTTTGGTCAGGTACAAACCCACCAGTATAGATGATCCTCTAGTTGCCTATGGGCCCTAGGGCATCCAAACTACCCTTGAGCTTACCACTGACTGGTACTATTTCTGCTAATTTCTCCTGATCTTTCCTATCTCTTGAGTGATTGTGAGCATTTCATTCACTTTACTTAGTAAAGTGTTCTTAGTTACATTAGTTGAATTAAATTCAAAATGTTTTTATGTTCAATTTGATTCTAGGAAAAACCCTTTATGAATGTGTTATGTTCGACATACTCTTTACTTGACTTTTGATCTATGGAATCTGTTTGTATACATTTAAAGCAACACATTGAATGATAAAGATGACCATTATCTTGTTAATTTTTAGACTTTAGTAAACTTATGTGTTTATATCAATATTCGAAGACTCACACAAAATTGCCTAGACTCGGTGAGTCCCTGAGGTGAGCCACCCTTGACGAGTCTAGGAGATTCAACAGTTGAGTACTCGCCAAGTTTGGTGGACTTGCCAGACTTGTCGAGTTTAGGTGAGTCTCAACCTAGAGACTCGACCATTTTAATTAATTTTGTTTGAAAAAATTGCGACCTTTCAATGTGGTGCCCATCTAGGATTTACAAAAAAATATGAAAATGGTGTGTTCCATGAAGGTCTGTGTGGTTTGGGCTTGGTGGCCTGGGGGATTCACCCCTCGACCCCGCCCTCTAATATGACCCCATAAGGGGTGCTACCCCCAAACCCCCACTAGGGGTGTTTCCCCTCGACTTCGTTGGGGCATTTCCCCCAAAACCCCATCAAACTATAAGTCTAAGCAAGTGATAGGCCAATGATGAATCATGATAATTGTTGGTGTTACAATTTGCACCTCTGGAGTGTGTATTAGCAACAAAAAACTATGCACAATATTAATTGCTCTTCAAATTAGGAGGGGAAGCTCCCTCTTTTGCTGATATGTGCAAGAGTAGTGTAATCTAAGTTTCTATCTTCTTAGACTTAGTTGGTAGAGGCACAATGTTATAAAACCAAATACATTGTAGCTAAGGTTTTTCTTTGGTTTCCGTAAATCTTAACTACAACTAGGCTAATGCTAAAAGTATCCCATTTCCTCAAGAAAAACAGAGTATGAGGACTTGGGAGTAATTGGGAATGGTTGAAGATAAAATTTATCTTAGGATTCCCAAGGAGGTGGAACACTCTATCTGAGGTGTAGACTGAAATAAAGGATTTTGGAGCAACAAGAAATGGTAAGCTAGTTCTTAGGATTCCCAAGGAGGTGGAACACTCTATCCGAGGTGTAGGCTAAAAGTAGATTATTGGAAACAAACATCAAATGATAATCTAAATATTTCTAAACTCCCAAGGAGGTAGGATACCTATCCAAGGTGTAGATATGAAAGGAAGATTATTAAAAACAACATCAAACAATAATCTTTATTCCTAAATTCCCTAGGAGGTAGGATACCTATCCGAGGTGTAGATATGAAAGAAGGATTATTAAAACAATAATAAATCTGGGACACCAAATTGCATAATGAGACACACACACAATAACCGATCAAACCAACTTTATATTAAACAAAGTGAACCAATAAAAAATAGCAATATTGCATGACAACCTGGGCACAACAATTTGTTATCATAGCAAAAGTTAAAGAAATAATGAGAAAAGTGATCTTATTTATAGAAGCTTGAAGGAGTAGGGAACCCCAAAATCTCCTTGAGTTAACATTTAGTCTTGCCAACATGCAAGATCTATTCCTAAGTCTAAATGCAAATAACTTATCAGTTAACTAGAAAAACTACCACAATTAACTGATTCTAATCTAAACTAGAACTCCTTATGTACATAGGTATCTCCAAAAGAGACGTGCACAAAAGGTGGGACAATGAGTTAACTTGGAAAGAGGCATCAAGTTAACTATTGTGTCTAATGTCTATCTTGAAAAGGTGGGACATCCTGACTCAGTAGTTCACTAACTGTGATCACGAGCAATCATCTTCTCCAAGAAATAGTCAACTGCCTCATCATTTGGAAATTGTCATATGCCTTAACTGTCAATTTACCGCTTTTCAACAACTTGAGTAATCCTAGAAATATCTACACACTTAAAGTGGCAGTTCATTGACTGGTAATTCTAGGGGCTCCATAACTGAAGTGATGGCCTCTATTCCTTCTACAGGTTTACGCTTCTGATGCTTTTCTTGATTCTTCTCAATGGAAGAGTGTTGCATGATGAAACTGCGAAGTTTGATTGCGAACACTCTAGCTGTGAGAAATGCAACACGAACTCACTGCACACACATAATTCCAACAGTATTCAACCCTCTAAACTGGCCTTGAAAGGATATTAGCTATATGAGGTATGAAACCATGTGGACTTAGAGTGTCTATACCTGCCAAATTGTGTGAATCAATCCTTCGGATGCGCTTGATGCAAATTGGTTTCAACTTTTCTTATGAAATCATGAATCAAGACTGATTTTGTCTTGAATTCAATTTGGGTGAATTGCAAAGTGAAAAACTAGACTATTGACTGTAAACATAGATATGTTCTGACAACTTTTTCCGATGAGCTATAAATAGCTTTTGATGAGGCTAAAAATACCCTGTCGAGGGCAATTTTTACAAAAAATTCCGAGACATCGATTTTGTAGAGAATGTATTTCTAAGAAAGCTCACAACATTAAAAATTCAAAAAAATGACTTTTTCCTTGGCATGCAAAAACTTTTCAAGAAAAAGCAATAAGGGGCAATGGGGGCACTAGGGACAATTTTTCCCAAAGAATTCTGACTTATGGGTTTTATTGGCGCATGCGAAGATTTTTTTTGTTTTTCGAAATGATGACTTTTTCTCGAAAACCTAAAAATAGGGGGCAATGAGGCACTTTGCCAAAAAAATTTGGCACATGGGTTTTGTTGCTAACACTATACTGAATGAACCCAGATGACCAGAATTTTGAAAAACTATCATTTACTTGAACATGCGAGAGAAAACCTAATACAAGGATAGAAGAAATGTGAGGAGAAGATAGAAATTATATTTTGCCTCTATCAATCCTCAAGAAAATTTCCTCCCACCCAATCTGATGAAGTCTGCCAAGAATCTGCTGAAAAGATGAAGCATACAAAAATATTCCTCTGTGCCACCTCAGCGAAGAACTTCAAAGAACATTGAAAATGGCCTTCATTTTATCCTTCAAAACGAGTTGGAGAGAAAATAGCTGATTTTAGCTTCAACTTGAAAGAAATAATGAAGTTGTGATGCCTATGCTTGAATAAATAAGCATTTTGGAGGTGGTAGTGCTAGTTAGATAAGTGTGCCAACCCTAATTGAGTTAATCCTCATGCATACGTTGATAATTGAAGTCTTCCTCCAATTTTGGATGCCATATGCAAGAGATAGCATGCAAAAATCACAACTGAAAGTTAAACGGTCAAACTTTGACTTTTGGTGCCCAAGCTTAAGAAAGAAATTTTTTAAAGATTTTCAACTTCTATTGTGACAAATTGCCTCTGTTTGACCTTGAATCCTAGATGCCCGATTGATCCTAAAGCTACGCTGATAGAGTCACCGCGAAGATGGAACAAGTTTGATGAGATGTTGTTGGGAGTTGTAAGTACTAAAAACTGAATCTGGTGCCTTGAATTCTAGGGCGCCTTTTCCCAGGAGGGTGCTTTTTTCACCAGACTTAGCCACTTTTTTGGACGTTTTTTCATCTTGTCAATTTGACCCTTCGTGCTATAATTTGCACTTGTTGGTGATTGAAAACTCCTATGAACATGCCAAGATATGGAATGGAAAACCAATTCAATTCTGGAAAGAATGACTAGTATTGCAACGTCTGAAAGTTGATTTAAGTGCTCAAATTCAAGAGAACCCTTGGCCTACAGGGGCAGAATTGACCTTCTGAGATACATTTTTACAATTTACAACTTTCAACGAAACACTCCACTTTGACTCTCACTATCGGGAGTTGGATTGCTCTGATCTTCGTGTTGATGATCTCATCGCAGAGATTGAACAACCTTGAAGAGATGATCCTGGGAGCTGCAAGGTCAAAAGGCTACATTTGAGGCCCTAAAAAGTTAGGCGCTTTTTCCAAGAAGGCTGCATCTTTTCAACATAGTCAAATTTCTACTTGCCTTCATCTTTGGTGTTTTTACGTTGATTCTTCATCCACGGGCATTTGATAGGACCTGAGAGCTGACAATTAGATTCATTGCACAACTAGAAGGATTCTGAGCAGATCTCTTGAAGAAGACAGTTGCCAAAAATCTCATCTAGTTGACCAAAAGGCTAGGCGCCCCTGGCCTACATAAGTACATTTGACATTTTTCCTTTCATTTTATCCTCTATTTTATGTACTTGCTAGATCAACCGCCACAGTCAACTGATATGTCTTATGCATTGGCAAATGAACCCATCACGAAGTTGGATTGAAGTTGGAAAGATCATCTGAAGATAGAAAACTCAAACACTGACATCTGATAGACTTTATTCCTGGGCGCCCCTAGGCTATAGGGGTGCAATTTCTATAATTTGACTGTCATCTTTGATGTTCGTTGCCTTTTGCATCTTCTACCTCCATCATTATTTTCCAAAGTTTGACAAATCTGATGGATTCGCTCGAATGATTCATTGGAAAGTTGATAGAATTTTGGATAAGATGAATAGTTTTGCAACCATTATCAACTACATTTGGACCTTCATATTCAAGGGCGCCCTTGGCCTGCAGGGGCGCAATTAGCTCCAGACTTGGTATTTTTGGATGATTTCACCTCTTTCACGCTTCGCGAACATCGTATCGCTTGACTGGGTTGATTGTGTTGAAGCAAAACTAACGCTAACACGAGTACGTCCCTATGTTTCACCATTTTTTATGTGTATGGACACTACAAAGTTGACATAGGACGTTGATTGCACAAGCATCTCCCACGTAGCAATGCAAAGTGCTTCCAGATTGAGAATATTTTTGACAATTTTCACTTTCTGAAAATCCCCTTCGTCACAAAGCATCTTTTTGAGCATTTTTCGCCATAGAATCTTCTATGATGAGTTTGAGGCTTAGATTTCGACACTTGGTACTAGCCAACTGCCATTGACAACCTTGAAGGTCCTAACTTTTCTCCTAAGAAAGTGAAAACAATCCACCAGAGCTAAAATGACTTTTTCTTGATTCTAACTTTAGTCAATTTTGGCAAGATCCTATTTTTTAGGTTTTTGCCTAAAAATAGGGGCCCGAAAACCCTAATTTTCAAATTTTTCAAATTTTTCTAGTATCTTCTAGACATTAAATCCACAAAAAGCCCATGCTTCGTTTGACCTAAAACTGACTTTTGACGACAATTTTACAAGATTTAGATCATTTTAATCAAAATGCCTTAATGAAGCAAAAGAATTGTCTTGGGTACAACAATCATAAAACATACAAAATACATATCCCCTGTTTCAAATCTCTGCATCTTCATAGTCAAAGCCACAAAAGGATTATCTTGTTTCATACATTGGACAACTTGTTTAGTATACAAGGACGGCCATAGGCAAAGTTGGCATGCTATAGTCACTATACTAAATTGAATACAAGTTAAGTCATAGTTGGCAAGAAATGCCAGTTTCATAATGCAAAAATGTATCAATCATGCCCTACACAGACAACTCATAGAACAATCCCATCTATTAATATCCTAGCCAAGGTCAAACTAGAACATAACCATTTATCTTTTTACTTAACTATTCCTCTTTGTTAATGAGCTTGACAACAAAACATGCAGTCTTGAAGGCTTCAAGAAAACTTTAATAATAAATTCCTCACTTGAATATTTAATATACACACCAATCATTGAGACACAAGCAGATATCATGGCTACATCATCATCCAAGACCTATCTTAGATGCCGGCGCATGACTTGTCGTGATGTTGGGATGAGTAATCCAATCTCCTTAGAACCATAGACTTATATTTTTAGTTTTGATATTTGTTTTGATGCCATGGATTTCATCTTCCACGAGTTTTGTATACATTTGATAATATTTATATATCTAAATGTGTTATTTCCTTTACCTAAAATTTGTGTTTATACTTATTTGATCAATGTATACTTGTATATGTGATCAAAGTAGCTTCTATTTTATGAGGTTATTGTGTCTTTAAGGTTTATTTATTAAAGGGTGCATAAAACAAGTTTTAAATCCTTAAAAATATCTGAATTTCTTCAGTTTTTCAATTAACTGAGTGTGTGCCAAGTCAGGCTCTGAGTCCAAGTCAAAAATCAGCTTGCCGAGTTTGAGGCGAGTCTGAGTCTTGAAACACTGGTTTATATAGGCACACAATAATGCTAATTAGAAGCTGTATGCAAGATCGAATGGTAGGATAAGATTTATTATAGCCAATGATGAGGATCCTTAGTCAATTTAACGATCTCATTCCTCAAACGGAAAGTAGTCATATGAGAGATCCAGGCATCCAGGTGTGATTCCTTGTCGAATTCAAATTCAAAGAAGCACCTTGTTAATTCTCCCCAAGATTGTCCAAAGAAGACTACAGGATGGAATTTTCTCCAAATTCAATTACTTCACCAGATGTTAAGAACAGGACATTCCCTTCAAAACTAATGGATTTGATAGTAATAGGTCAGACATCAGCACCGAGTCCAAAGTCAGAGGAACTGGAACTGGTTAATTTCCAAGGCTCAAAGGAATTCTAAATTTTGCACTTCCACTGTTGATAAGATTTGAAAGGGAATGTATATATCTGTAGCTAGTTATTTTCTGGAATGCTATACTTTCTTGCTGTCATTGTTATAGCAACTCGAGTCTGGGCTCTGAGTCCGAGTCAAAAATCAGCTTGCCGAGTTCGAGGCGAGTCTTGAGTCTTGAAACACTGGTTTATATAGGCACGCAATAATGCTAATTAGAAGCTGTATGCAAGATCGAATGGTAGGATAAGATTTACTATAGCCAATGATGAGGATCCTTAGTCAATTTAATGATCTCATTCCTCAAACGGAAAGTAGTCATATGAGAGATCCAGGCATCCAGGTGTGATTCCTTGTCGAATTCAAATTCAAAGAAGCACCTTGTTAATTCTCCCCAAGATTGTCCAAAGAAGACTGCAGGATGGAATTTTCTCCAAATTCAATTACTTCACCAGATGTTAAGAACAGGACATTCCATTCAAAACTAATGGATTTGATAGTAATAGGTCAGACATCAGCACCAAGTCCCAGGTCAGAGGAACTGGAAGTGGTTAATTTCCACGGTACAAAGGAATTCTAAATTTTGCACTTCCACTGTTGATAAGATTTGAAAGGGAATGTAAATATCTGTAGCTAGTTATTTTCTGGAATGCTATACTTTCTTGCTGTCATTGTTATAGCAACTAGAGGATCCTGAACCAGATTAATTTCAACTTTTAAGTAAAGCTGGAATGTTAAAATGTATTCTTTACCGTTAAATTCCTTTTGTTCACTGTATTTGTCTTACTATCTGTTATTAATATATTTAAACCTTGATTAGAAGCCAGAACCTTAGCTTTTTTGCCCTTTATAGAATGAATTTTTGTTTAAGACAAACAAAAATGAATTCTTAGATTCCCAAGTCATATAGGCTCATCTTTTCACTAATTGCCTTGATTTTTTTGGCATGCAGATCATGCAACCTTGGGTTCAGAAAAGACGATTGGCTTTTTTAAAACATAGACATGTCATATCATTCATTCTAGCTGAGCATCATAAGCGTTATGGAGGACTTGTTAAGGATAATGGTGAACCTGATAGGAACGTCATTGAAAGGTAACTTTAATTCTTCGCTTGAATATTGTATCAGATGCAAGGCATTAAAAATTTCTGATTAACTGCCATGTTGATCTTTGCTTGAGAAACAGAGTTTTCCAAGAACTTGATGCTGATCGAGATGGACATTTGACAGAAGGAGAGTTACGTGGCCTCATTGTTGGTCTTGAAATTGATGCATTAGAAAATGAAATTACAGACACTGTGAATAGAGTAATGGAAGATTTCGATGTTGTTCGAGATAATCGGCTTAGTAAAGACGAATTTACAGATGGCATGTGTAAATGGATTCGAATTGCAGTTGATAGTGTTGATCAATCAAATCGCGACTCAATTGTACCTGCTTTTCACAAGGTATAACCTAGTTACAACATATTGAATGGCATTTGCTAAGCCCTATTGATGGATTTAAGTAAGGGTTTTATACTAGAAATTTTTCAACATTATCCATTTTTATGTTTCTGATGTTGCAGAAGAGTAAAGAAGAACTAGATGATTTGATGGATAATGTTGAAAAAAGTGAAACTGTTGATAATAAATGCAAAATCTATTTGAAAGCTGGTTTGCTACTTCTGGGAGGTGTAGTTATAGCAGGTCTCATTGCTAATCCACTTGTGGATGCCCTTGTCAACTTTTCTGATGCCACAAACATCCCTCCCTTCTTTATTTCGTTCATAGCGATGCCTTTGGTTAACTCCAGTGACGGCACTTCAGCACTTATTTTTGCTAGCCGGAAAAGTAAACAAAGGGCTTCTCTGGCCTATTCTCAGGTGCATCTCTTGTCTTTATAATCCTTTAATCCATGAAGTTACATAACGAATTCGAAAACTGAGAACAGGGACTCACAGAGTAGAGGAGAGAGTGTTGCTTATGGAGTGTCTTTGATTGCATCTTCCTTACATAAATATTTCACTGCTTGTTTTCCAATATGAGTGCCCTTCAGGGTCCTGTATAGGCTATTTTAGAATTCTGGATACATTTTCTTCCTTAAGTTCTGTGTGTTTCCATTTGCTTATAACCCTCTTGCTCTGTCTCAGAAGCACATGCGCATGCACACACAAGCACTAATTTTCAGAGAGATTTCTCAATCTTTAGATTTTGTTTTGTAGATATATGGTGCTGTGACAATGAACAACACATTGTGCTTGGGAGTTTTCTTGGCCATTGTGTATTTTCGAGGCTTGGATTGGAACTTTTCAGCTGAAGTATTGGTAATATTAGTTGTAATTATAGTGACAGGGCTAATAGGCAGCATCTACACCACATACAAGCTTTGGATGAGTTTCATTGGGTTTCTTTTGTATCCTCTATCTTTGGTCATAGTTTATGTCCTGGATTATGTTCTAGGATGGTCATAAACATGTTGCTTTCAACACATATCTACATTCCACACAAACATCTGTTATTTTTGTATGGTAGATTGAGCGCATAGTAAAATAAAGTTTTTTAAGGCTTATTTGTAGCCATATGATTTCTCACGTTTTAATATGTCACCACCGGATAATATGTCAACGGTTTCCCGGCATTACGGTGGCGTTTGATCTCCAGGTAAACCTTTCGGCTCTGGATTAGCTGATTGCCGCCTCTTCATTCGGTGTTTTCACATTTTAAGGTTTTCTTGCTATACCTTCGGTTTAATTTTATGCTATGCGTAGGGCTTTCAAAACCTTTTTTTGTGGTATACAATTGTGTGATGGAATCTTTCGCTCGTAAATTTGACTCTCAAGCTGTAATAAATCGTGTATTAAATATTATTGAAACCCTAGTCGGTAAATCATGTTTGGTTCTTCTGTATGTCTGAAGGTTCTATTGCAGTTTGGTTTGACCGAAGGCTAACCAGTCACAAAACCCTTGGGTTTACCGTGGTACACATGCAAATGATAGTTTTTCATTGGATTGGCTAGTTACCTTTTTTCATTAAATTCAGTTTCCTAATTCTGTAATCCCAGATCCTGTATTTTAGATTTTTGAGTCAAATGTTAATATTATATGTGAAAGAAAATTGTTAATAAATTCCGAGAGCTGAACGTCAAGTTCATCAAACTTCGAATCAATTGTGGAAAATGTCATTATAACTCGGAATTCGCATTAAAATTTTAAGCCCTTGGCAATTCCAGACTCATCATGAATCGTATTTCAGACTAAAATAAAAAATTGAAATTAGAACTGCAAAATGCAGCGTTTCTTCGAAGTTTGAACTCCAAGATCTTACCAACCATGAATTCATTGTGTTTCAATCCTCCGGTCTTCAATTGCAACTTAAGTTAAATCTACAAATCGCAAAATCATTCCTAGATACAAACCCAAAGTCAGGATTGGAAGCTATGCAACTAATAATTTGGATCTAAACCAAACCTCTAGTCTCATCACTCTGCAGAACCTCAAAGTCTCATCATTATGCAATTTGCTAGCGGGCTGCAGAACCTCGAGCCACCTCTAAACTGGAGTGGTTTTTGGCCTATTTTAAGCTCAATTTACAAATCAAGTTCGGCACACCGAATCTCACCCTACAATATGGTTTCCAAACTCTAAATGTTTTTACAGATTGATCTATAAGCCTCAGATTTCTTCAAGAAAACATAGTTTGAAGGATAGATACTAAAAAGAAGCAATTAAATTTTTATATTTTTAAGAATATTTGTATAATTTTTTTTTTTTGTAGACTTTCAACTAAGATTTGTCTCATCTTGGCACGACATATAGAGTAAAATGTATTTCCTCACGAAAATGAAGTGCAAATTCAAGGGTGTCCTTCTACCTCAAATAATCATTGAATTTGATATCATTAGTGATAAACTCTAGGACATGTAGGGTTGGAGGAATTTCATAAGAGGATGAGAGGTTATTAGATCAAATTCTATGATAAAAAATGGAAATTAGTGGTCTGATTCAAGCAACTGTCTTTTTGATATTTGTACGGTATGTTGACTTAGTGATGATAGGTGCCAAATTTTATAACAAGAGGGATAGAGTAGTAAAAAATATAGATAGAAATGTGGTTCTATAGATACAACCTCAATAGATTAAAGAGATGGATCTTCTAACCAAAGAGGTATATGTAGAACTTACTATGGATTCATCAAGAGAATATTATGCCAACAATCTAAATCAATGTATAAACATACCAAATAAGAGTTGGTTCATTAAATCTAGATGTTCATTTTCTAGGCTTCCCAAGAAGTTATATAGAAGAGAATTTCATGAAGAGATAAATGATATGATTAGATTGTTGAGTTGAGTTGCTATATATGAACTTGCAAGGGAATTCCAATCATGGATGTTTTATTATATTGTATATAGATCATTGTTGGGAAGGAATTTAGATCGGGCCACCTTAATCATTGGAAAAATGCATAAGTAGCACATAATATTATCATTGAATCAAAACAATTTTATGATTTCATATCGTATGTGTGCTTTAGTATGAGGTGACAATTTGATAGATTGAAAAAGAGGCAACATTAGGCTAGAGACATAAATTAGTAAATGAATATTATCCTCAGTTGGAGTTAAAAGAAAGTAATAAGTATTTTAGGAGGGTCAATGATGCATTTATTTTTTACATTATTAGAAATGCTAGAGAATGATTTTGCTAAGAGGATGTCCCTGGAAGCTATAGAAGAAATTAAGAAGTGGGGAATTGGTATTTATAGTTTACATAAAGGTCAAAGGTTTCTCAAAAACACCATTAAAACTCACCACACATGTGAGTGACATGTTGACCTTACTTGTGTCACGACCTCCTCCTTAATGTACCTTTACATTACTTTATTATTTTAAAGACATGCATTCTTAATTAACATGTATGGATAAAAATAGCACATGTTAATTGTGTGTTGTTTGTATGCATTAAAAGGTGAGAGCCCTTATGCACAAATGTCATGAATGGTGTTTGGATAATGTTATTTATTTTTAGATCCATATGTTATGCAAATTTCTATGACTAGATTATAATAATGGTTTATTCCATTGCTATCCTTATATATTTAGATTATAAATAGATGCTATTGTTATGCCGACATTCTAGTTGATTGTTGATTATTGTATTTCCATGTTTGAATGATGTGCATTGATATTGAGCTATTATGGATGTAATGATTAGATGGTGTAGATGAGATTATACCTCATTGGGTGATTGTGCATTGCTTTGTCTATTATGTATGATGAAGGTATGTTTGATGTGTGACATAAGTGCATAGGTAGATAGCTATTTCCCCATGTGAGTATGTGGGTCTTGGTTATTTCTCCAAGGGTGGTAATTTTAGAGATATCATATTGGACCTGAATTGTTTGTAAACCCCTATTGTACTCATATTGAGTATGAGAGGTGTCTTGTGAGACCTAGTGTGGATTTGGATCTAAACCAGCGGTAATTCTAGAGTTCACATGTGTTGTGTTAAATCATGAATGTGTGATTTTGGTGGTTATTTATTTCTTTGCTTGCATTTCAATTATATTTTGAACGATAAATCAATTCATTTTAGTGATGTTTGATGCATTGGAAAATCATAAAATTGAGAAAAAAGGGGAAAATGCTAGTTAAATGTATTACAAGATATATTCAATTTATTTTAGTTAGTTTATTTAAAATTTAACATTATTTTATTTAGTTGAAGAAAATCTAGTTGAATTTATTTCATTGCTTATTTAATTTGAAAAAATAAGAAATAATTCATTGCTCAAAAAATTAAATTATTCATTGTCCATGAAAATGAAAAATGACTTAAGCATATTAAGTTTATTTGATAAATGTTATGTTGTGAAAAGAAAAAAACTAGAAAAATGGAAAGAGAAATGGAAAATGAAAAAAAAGATAAAAAGGAAAAGAGATGCAATTTCATTTTATTTCTTCATAATTGGAAAAAAGAGGAATTATTTCTCTAAAAACCCTCCTGTGGAAATGGAAAAGAGATGGAATGAGAAGGATTGGAATGCCTTGGGATAGGAGACATGGATGCAATTTTTTGTGTGTGTGAAATTTGGAAAGAGCTCTCTCCTCTCAAATCCTCTTTTTCTTTTGTAAAATGCTGAAAGGTATTTTCCTTCAATTTATTTAAAATTTTGGTTTGTTTGGTTCCTTTCCATGCCACATTAGGTAGTAGTATATGGAACATTTTGGTTTGTTTGGTTCCTTTCCATGCCACATTAGGTAGTAGTAAATGGTTCCATTGTAGGAAGCCATTATGCATTTAATTTCATAGAAAATTGTAAATTTAAATTTCATTTTAAAAGTCCAAATTAGAGCCATGATTATGGAAAAAATATAGGAAATAATCTTTTTGGAATTTTATTGAATTAGCATGTTGTTGGGCACGAGGGAATTAGAAGGGTATTCCTTGATTTTAAAAATTTTCTTTAATTAAAAAGTTAGAAAAATTCAAGGTTCATCAATAGTGAAATCGAGAATTTGTATGATTTTTAGATTGAAAAATAATTATAAGAATTCAAATTGTAATGCATATGAATGAATTGGAACTTGGAGAAAACATGATTTTAATATTTTTCTATTTATAATTTTTTGACACTATCAAAAAACATTATTATATTTTATTGCATTGATTTATGTGGTTATGACACACACGTCATCATATAAAAATGTTATTTTCAAATCTATCTGCTCAATCTTAAGATCAAATGTAGTAGAACAAGCTAATAACAATCTAATGGATGCCAAATTTACAAAAAGGGAGAAAACATCATCGAAATTATTCTTTTAAGCTAGGAATGACCTTTAGCATCCAAACTTGCATTGTTCTTCTTAATTCTACCATTAGAGTCAAACTTCTATATAAATATCTTTGTAACCAATATGATTCCATTCTTTAGGCAACTATAGCAAGCTCCATTTATCATTATTTCTAAGTGAAACCATCTCCTTATCCATGACTCATCTATATGACTCAAAACTATTCATTTCCATACCCCTTTAATTATTCTAGGGTCATCAAAGGTAGTTAGTATTTATAAAAAAATACATATAGAGTTTGGTAGGTTATGCCTTTCTAGTTACTTCCTTTGCTAAGTGAAGCTCTTTAGAAGCTAAGATGGAGGTTCTACTTCCTCTTCTAAGCTATTTGATCTCTCCTTATTAGATCTAGCATTCATAACTTTTTTTTTACCCTTCTTAATCTTTGGTTGTAGTTGAACAATTAAACTTTCATCCTCCTTTGGTTGTATAATTGTAGGATCAAGGCCTGGTCTCTTTGAATATAACATTTGAGCTATAGAAATCTCTCTTGGCCACATGATCTTAATGATCATACCTTTCTAAATCTGATACCATGGTCAATATAGATATACTTAACTACCTTACTATCCAACTTTGATCTCTTCTTCCTAAGGACATGAGCATATGCAATGCAACCAAATACATAAATATGCTTAAGCTTTATCTTAGTACATAGACCTCCATAGGATTCTTAACCACAAGTGTTGATGTAGGAGACTTGTTAATCAAGTAGCATTCAATAACATTTATTTCTACCTAGAACTTCTACTCCAAGCCAACCCCAGTAAGAATATTATTACTATCTTGTTATGTACTTTGCAATGCCATTTTGTTAAGGGTGTATGTAGGTGTCTTTTGTCTTTCTATGCCATTCTATTTACCTAATATATTAAATTATATAGGACAAAATTCACCATCATCATTAGTACTCAACACCTTAATCCTTCTACTAGTTTGGTCTTCCAAGAGAGCCTTAAACTCCCTAAACTAACTAAAGACCTTAAATTATTTTTTGAAAAAATAGATCTATGTTCTGGAATAATCATTAATGAATGACAAATGATGCAACGATTTAGATAACAAACGAGCATTAGTAGCACCTAATTCATTACAATGAATCAATTCCAATAACTTAGAATATTTATGATACTTTGAATAAAATTGAACGTGATTTTACATTTCATATATACAATGTCCACATAAATCAAATTCAATAGAATAGTTTTTCAACCCTCAACAATTTTCTCATTCTTTGTAGACTTTTCTCACTAAAATGGTCCTTTTTGGTACTGTCATAATATTGCCTTCTTGGTAGGTATTGTCTCTTTAAGTTAAGATCATGCTTAGGTACTATTGATGTGTGTTTTGACACACCAACACATTGGAATGAAAGTCACTCCCCTAATTGGAGGTCATTATTTTCAAGAGTCTTTGATTGTTCCACAAACTATAGGGTTTATTAAAATAACTAAATGTGAGTGTTTGACAACCCCATTCAAGGGGCTCTAGTGGAATTCAAAGGGCCATAAAAAAATTCTAATTATCTAAAAATGCAAAACCAATTGCATGCAACCTAAAAACTATGTTCATTGCATTTAGGTTCATGACTATGAATGCGTTTTAGACTAAAATTATATACATTGACTTTAGCACAATTTGTTTCAAATTCAACTTTTAAGAAATGACAATTTAAAATTTCTTATCAACATATAAACCTTGTAATAAAAATTGTACAACATGAAAGTTTTTTTTTTTTACCCATGTATAGAAAAATTCATCATTATGCTTGTCGATAAAGCCTTACATGATTAAGTTGTGTTAATTTGAAGAAGATTAAGCTCTTAAATTTTTATAACAATAAAAAAATCAGAAAAGCATGACTATCATACATGAGAATTGAGTGGAAACTCTTTAATTTCTACTTTATATGAAAAATGATTCATCACTTTGCTAACCACAAAACCCTAAAACAAAAAAATGAATTTTAAAAAAACATAAAAAATTAAAGCTATTTTAAAATTGGTATAAAAATTATAAAAAATAAGGGCGAGAGAAGGATATTCTCAAATTCCATACACCATTATTAAATAGACAATTTTGACTTAATACCTCTCTTAGCATGACTTGAAATACCACAACCAATAATCAAGATGGTGAAATATTTAAAGAAATAATAAACCAAAAAAGTCACAACCCCAACCATCCCAGTTAGTAAGTAGATTAAAGAAAGAACTTTCATAGATAGCCAAAGGTGTACACTAAATATTTTATCTCAAAACTACACAACAATACTCATATTGACCATGAAAATCATTCCATCATAAAATTAAAAAAAATAAAAAATATATGAAACACATTTCAAATCCATACAATTTTCTTGAGTTAAATGCATAAATTAAGATATAAATTTATTCATAGAGATTGGAAAACCATAAAAAGAAGAAAGATAAAAATTAGAGCATCAAAATAACTTGTTTTAGTGTGAAAATATGTTTCCAACCCCTTCAAAATAAGTTACAAATAGGAGAATATGAAATATTTTCCCTCCCAAAACCATGCAAGACAAATTACAAAAGAAAAAGAAGTCGTCTATGATTTGGACTTTTGCTTTCTAATTCTACATCACATTTGGGCTGAAATTTAGCATGCAAATGCATATCATATTCCCCTTTATAATTTCTCTTTATACTCCTTCATTACCCTTAGGTTGAAATTTAACATACAAATGCATGTCATATTGTCTTTTAAAAGTCCTCTTTATAATGTTTCATTATCCTTGAGCTGAAATTTGACATGAAAATGCATGTTATTCTCCTTTTTGGAAGTCAACTTTATAATCCTTCATCACCCTTTAGCTCAAATTTGATATACAAATGCACTCTATTAAACATCTTCCTCAAGCTATTAATCAAGTGCTATGTACTTTAACATTTGATGATCCCACAATAATTTATATTTAAATCAAATTAATTTTCTTAAATGGACAACAAATTTTTCTTATAGGTTTGTAAGATTGAGTTAGAGTTTTGAGGTCCATTTGTATATGTGAGATATAATCAAAATTTTATTGTACACTTACACATTTAGAGAAAAATTATAACTTTTTTGTGCATTTTCAATTTTTAGGGGTTCCATTTTATTTTTTTACATTTGCAGCTTTTTCGGGTTCTAGATTTTTTTTGCTTGTTTGTAAGTTTTAGGGGTTCTAGATCATTTTTGCACATTTGCAAGTCTTAGGGGTTCTAAACTATTTTTACACATGTACAATTTTTTAAGGGTTTCATATTTTTTTACATTTTTGTAACTTTTTAGATATTCTAGAACCTTTTTACATAATTACGCCGAGAGGCATAGCCCTACAATGGTAGCAACCCCTATAGGAGACCAACAAATGTAACGGTCTAAGAAAAAATAAATGATTTGTATTCTGCCAGCTGTTAACAGGAGAAATAGATAGTGGCAATTACAATAGATTGATGTGAGCTATGGAATGAAGATTCAGGAATTTGTAACTAACGGTAGTGCTAGAGGTTGACACCGATAATGCTTTAACTGCCCATAATGGTAAGCATGCCGATCAACATTTTTGTTAGTCTATTGGAAGGAATGGTGGAAAACCAAGCGACGCCATTACTTATTTAAAAAGGGAAAGAAGGAGGATGCAATTCAATTTTTCATTTCTTAATTGCATTTGCAGTTGCAGGAAAAGTGATATTGGAATGGTGGAGGACAACAAACAGTGCATTTATGTCAATTAGATATACAAGAGAGGTATTGAATATACAAAATCATTAGTTCTTTTCCCGTTTTTCTAGAGATCTGATGACAAGATTATGCATGTATTTTCACATTGAAAGGTATGCTTGCAATTTGGAAGTTTCAAATTCAGCGTCACGCTTTGTGGCGTCATTGATGGATCTTCAAATCTCCAAGTGGGTGATAATTGCAATGGCACGACTGGTAATCAACGGCGAATTCATTGTGGATATTGAAGACATACTGATGTGGTAACAGTTGGGTGAGCACATCCCTCACCGCAAAGATTTTCCTTTGCTCATGGTCCCAGGAGAAAGAGTTAAAAGATACACATTTCTTCTCGACGTCAAAGGTGTAGAATTGGCGAGGCACAAAACTATAGCAGAGTTCTCAAGCTCTTTTTGAATCTAGAGTCCTAAGAAGATTTGGGGTGGATGGAGGATTTTGCAGAATTCCTCCTTTCCATCTCAGACAGGGATGCATGATGCCCAGTGAGCATTCTGTTTTTTGGCAAGATTTTGGTCAAGTTTGTTCCTTATGGAAAAGAAACGAGCATATGGTGAGATTATAGTGTGGCGTGAAGTTTTGTGAAATAGCTTCATCCGACAGATACATAGAAAGAATGCCTAAAACTAGAGGCTCATAAATGTTTGTATCTCTCTGTAATTTTTGAATGGCTGAAGGAAAAGGATGGGCATCGATAGATGCCATTAATTGTAATGCCCTAAAGGCAAACACTATAATTTTCAAATCTCAATCAATACAAAACTAAGCTTACCTACTAGCAAATATATTACCTATATATAAAATACGATGAGATGTATTGAGGCGTTCAATTTTTTCAACTTTATTTTTTATTAAAGCTGAATGATGAAAAAATCAAACACCTCGAGACATCTCAACGTATTTTATATATAGGTTATATATTTTCTAGTAGTAGTCGTAGCGTGCGTAACACATTGAATAAATTAATATATTTAGGGTTATGATTAGAGTTAGCATTTAGGATTAGGGTTTAAATAGATTAATATATTAAAATAGATAAGCTAATTTACAACGGTAGCGCAACTATCAATAATATTAAAATATTTAATATTAAATGAGATTTTATATATATATATATATATATATATATATATATATATATAAATTGATACTAGTATTATCAATAATATTATTTTTTTGGTTAAGGTTAGGGTAGGATTATGGTTTATGGTTTAAGGATAGGTTAACAGTTACAGTTAGTGTTTCAGTTACACGGTTAGGGTTAGAGATAGGTTTATGGTTAGGATTATGGTTTAGGAATTTTATTGTTAGGATTAGGGTTAGAGTTAGGGATAGGTTTAGGGTAAGGGTTAGGGTTAGAATTAGGTTAAATTTATGATATTATGGCTAGATTGAATTTATGATATTATGGTTAGGGTTAGGATTGCGACTAGCATTAGTGTTATCATTATGAATAGGGCTAGGTTTAGGATTATGTTTAAGATGAGTGATAGGCTTAGGGTTGTGGTTAGCATATATAAAAAGGGTTACCTAATCCTAATTCTATCTCTAACCCTAACCCTAACCCTAATCCTAACACTAACTACAACACTAATCCTAATTCTATTTCTAGCCCTAATTGTACAAACCTAATCCTAATTAGATATCTTTAACCATAACCCTAACCCTAATTCTTACATTATCTCTAACCCTAAACCTAATCCTAACACAAACCCTAACACTAATCCTAATTTTATTTCTATCTCTAAAAAAAACCCTAACCCTAATCCTAACCCTCTCTAACCCTAACCCTAACCCTAATCGTAATCCTAATTCTATTTCTAATATTAACCCTAATCCTAACTCTATCTCTAACCCTAACCCTAATCCTAATTTTATCACTAACCCTAGCCCTAATCTTAATGCTAACCCAACCCTAATCCTAATTATATCTCTAACCATAACCCTAATCCCAATCCTAACCCTAACCCTAATTAATTTAATGTTGGATCCATCATAACCCTAACCCTAATTAAACCATCTTAAATCTATTTGAACCCTAACCCAAATTGTTCCATAACCCTAACTCTAATTGAACTCTAGCCCTAACTTTGAAAGACATTGCTCCCCTCACACAAACCTTAATCCTAATCCTAATTCTATCTCTAACCCTAACCCTAACTGTAATCCTGACCCTATCTCTAACCTAACCCCAACTAATCCTAACCCTAACCCTAATTCTATCTCTAATTGTAATCTAACCCTAATCTTCACTCTATCTCTAACCAAAACCCTAACCCTAAAACCAATCATAACAAAAACTTCAACCCTAACCCTAATCCTAACACAAAACCTAACCCTAACCCTAACCCTAACCTATCTCTAACTCTATCTCTAACCCTAATCCTAATTCAATCTCTAATCTTAACCCAAGTTATACTGACCCTATCTCTAACCCTAACCCTAATCCTTACTCAAACCCTAACCCGAATACTAATTTTATCCCTAACCCTAACCCTAATCTTGACCCTATATCTAACCCTAACCCTAACCTTAATCCTAATGCTAACCCAACCCTAATCCTAATTATATATCTAACCATAACCCTAATCTCAATCCTAACCCCAACCTTAATTAATTTAATGTTGGCTCCATCATAATCCTAATCTTAAGTGTATTTGAACCCTAACCCTAATTGTGCCATAACCCTAACTCTAATTGAACTCTAACCCTAAAATTGAAAGATATTTCCCCCCTCACAAAACCCTCAATCCTAATCCCAATTCTATCTCTAACCCTAACCCTAGCCCTAATCTTGGCCCTATCTGTAACCTAACCCCAACTAATCCTAACCCCAACCTTAATTCTATTTCTAATTGTAACCTAACCCTAATCTTCACTCTATCTCTAACCAAAACCCTAAACCTAAACCTAATCATAACAAAAACCTCAACCCTATACCTAATTCTATCTCTAACCCTAACACTTACCCTAATTTTTACCCTATCACTAACCATCACCCTAATAGTAACCCTATTTATAATGCTAACCTCAACCCTAATCCTAATTTTATCTTTATGCCTAATCCTAACCCTAATATTAGCATTAACCTGAACCCTAATCCTAATTCTATTTCTAACCCTAATCCTAATTCTATCTCTAACCCTAACACTAACCCTAATCTTAACCCTATCTATAACCCTAACCCTAAGCCTAATCATAATCATAATCCTAACATAAACACCAACCCCAATCCTAATCCTAATTCTATCTCTAACCCTAACCCTAACCCTAACACTAATTGCAACACTAATCCTAATTCTATTTCTAACCCTAATTATAACCCTAATTCTAATTTTATCTTTAACCCTAATCCTTACACTATCTATAATCCTAACCCTAACCCTAACCCTAATCCTTACACTATCTCTAATCCTAACCCTAACCCTAACCCTAATATGAACACAAACCACAACCCTAATCCTAATTCTATTTTTATCGCTAACTGAACCTGAATCCTAATCCTAACCCTATTTCTAACCCTAACCCTAACCTTAATACTAACCTTAATCCTAATTCTATCTCTAACCATAACCCTAATCCCAATCCTAACCCTAACCCTAATTCTATTTCTATCACTAACTTGAACTTGAACTGTAATCCTAACCCTATTTCTAACCCTAACCCTAACCTTAATACTAACCCTAATCCTAATTCTATCTCTAACCCGAACCCTAATCCCAATCCTAAACCTAACCCTAATTAATTTAATGTTGACTCCATCATACCCTTAACTCTAACCTTAACCCTAATTAAACCATCTTAAGTCTATTTGAACCCTAACCCTAATTGCGCCATAACCCTAACTCTAATTGAACTCTAGACCTAACTTTGAAAGACATTGCTCCCCTCACAGAAACCTCAATCCTAATCCTAATTCTATCTCTATCTCTAACCCTAACCCTAATGTTGGTCGTATCTCTTACCTAACTCTAACTAATCCTAACCGTAACCCTAATTCTATCTCTAATTGTAACCTAACCCTAATCTTCACTCTATCTCTAGCCCTAACCCTAACCCTAATTCTATCTCTAATTGTAACCTAACACTAACCCTTATCCTTACACTATCTCTAATCCTAACCCTAACCTTAACCCTAATATGAACACAAACTACAACCCTAATCCTAATTCTATTTTTATCGCTAACTTGAACCTGAACCCTAACCTCAATACTAACCCTAATCCTAATTCTATCTCTAACCATAATCGTAATCCCAATCCTAACCCAACCCTAATTAATTTAATATTTGGCTGCATCATAACCTAACAATAACCTTAACCCTAATTAAACTATCTTAAGTGTATTTGAACCCTAACCCTTATTGTGCCATACCCCTAACTTTGATTGAACTCTAGCTCTAACTTTGAAAGACATTTCTCCCCTCACAAAACCCTCAATCCTAATCCTAACCCTAACCCTAATTGAACCCTAACCCTAACCCTAATTGAACCTGAACCCAAACCCTAAGCCTAATTCTAATTTTATCTTTAAGCCTAACCCTAACCCTAACCCTAATCCTTTCACTATCTCTAAGTGTAAGCCTAAGCCTAACCCTAACCCTAATCTAAACACAAACCACAACCCTAATCCTAATTCTATTTCTATCACTAACCTGAACTTGAACCCTAATCCTAACCCTATTTCTAACCCTAACCCTAACCTTAATACTAACCCTAATCCTAATTCTATCTCTAACCCTAACCCTAACCCTAATCCCAATCCTAAACCTAACCCTAGTTAATTTAATGTTGACTCCATCATAGCCCTAACTCTAACCTTAACCCTAATTAAACCATCTTAAGTCTATTTGAACCCTAACCCTAGTTGTGCCATAACCCTAACTCTAATTGAACTCTAGCCCTAACTTTGAAAGACATTACTTCCCTCACAGAAACCTCAATCTTAATCCTAATTCTATCTCTAACCCTAACCCTAACCCTAATGTTGGTTGTATCTCTAACCTAACCCCAACTAATCCTAACCCTAACCCTAATTCTATCTCTAATTGTAACCTAACCCTAATCTTCACTCTACCTCTAGCCAAAACCCTAACCCTAAACCTAATCACCCTAATTGAACCCTAATCCTAACCCTTATTGAACCTGAACCTAAACCCTAAGCCTAATTCTAATTTTATTTTTAACCCTAACCCTAACCCTAATCCTTACACTATCTCTAAGCCTAAGCCTAACCCTAATCCTTACACCATTATGGGCAGTTAAAGCATTATTGGTGTCAACCTCTAGCACTACCGTCAGTTACAAATCCCTGACTCTTCATTAGAGATAGAATTAGGGTTAGGGTTTTGGCTAGACATAGAGTGAAGATTAGGGTTAGGTTACAATTAGAGATAGAATTAGGGTTAGGGTTAAAGGATTAGTTGGGGTTAGGTTAGAGATACGACTAGCATTAAGGTTAGGGTTAGGGTTAGGGTTAGAGATAGAATTAGGATTAGGATTCAGATTTCTATGAGGGGAGCAATGTCTTTCAAAGTTAGGGCTAGAGTTCAATGAGAGTCAGGGTTATGGCACAATTAGGGGGGTTCAAATAGACTTAAGATGGTTTAATTAGGGTTAAGGTTAGAGTTAGGGCTATTATGGAGTCAACATTAAATTAATTAGGGTTAGGTTTAGGATTAGGATTAGGGTTAGGGTTAGAGATAGAATTAGGATTAGGGTTAGTAATAAGGTTAGGGTTAGGGTTAGAAATAGGGTTAGGATTAGGGTTCAAGTTCAGGTTAGTGATAGAAATAGAATAAGGATTAGGGTTAGGCTTAGGCTTAGGCTTAGAGATAGTGTAAGGATTAGGGTTAGGGTTAGGGTTAGGGTTAAAGATAAAATTAGAATTAGGCTTAGGGTTAGGGTTCAATTAGGGTAATTAGGTTTAGGGTTAGGATTTTGGCTAGAGATAGAGTGAAGATTAGGGTTAGGTTACAATTAGAGATAGAATTAGGGTTAGGGTTAGGATTAGTTGGGGTTAGGTTAGAGATACGACCAACATTAGGGTTAGGGTTATAGATATAATTAGGATTAGGATTGAGGTTTCTGTGAGGGGAGCAATGTCTTTCAAAGTTAGGGCTAGAGTTCAATTAGAGTTAGGGTTATGGTACAATTAGGGTTAGGGTTCAAATAGACTTAAGATGGTTTAATTAGGATTAAGATTAGAGTTAGGGCTATGATGGACTCAACATTAAATTAATTAGGGTTAGGTTTAGGATTGGGATTAGGGTTAGGGTTAGAGATAGAATTAGGATTAGGGTTAGTATTAAGGTTAGGGTTAGGGTTAGAAATAGGGTTAGGATTAAGGTTTGAGTTCAGGTTAGTGATAGAAATAGAATTAGGATTAGGGTTGTGGTTTGTGTTCAAATTAGGGTTAGGGTTAGGGTCAGGCTTAAAGATAGTGTAAGGATTAGGGTTAGGGTTATGGTTAAAGATAAAATTAGAATTAGGCTTAGGGGTGTTGATGGTCCAAATGGCACAGCAACATGCAAACAAAATATTGCTACTCTGTTTCTCCTGAAAGAGAAAGACAACACATGGATATCTTAGCTCCCAAGGTCTTTGTAGTTGGTTCTCAACTGTGTTGATGTTGCTCAAAGGTCGATGTAACAGTAATGTTCAAGGGGCCTGTTGGTGTTGAGCTTCTAGATTGTTTTGAGATCAAACATAAACTTAAACCTATTGTAACCGGGGTTTTTAAAGAAACATAAAAAGATGGATCAGAGCTTTGGAACAAAAAAGAATGGTAATTCATCTAACTTAACCATACTTGTTACCTTTCAAGGAATTCCTAACTAAACTACAAAACGAAATTAACTTGTGATTGACACACAATTTCATTCATTCACAGTGTTGATTTCAATAACAGATTGCAAGTTACTATTTAAACAAAACATAGAACCAAACTCCATTCCTTGAAAGCTTCTCAAATCAGATGATCAACTTAAGACAAATACCATTCAGGAACACAATGTGAAGTAGATTAAGATATGGTTGCTTCTACTGTTAGTGAAACAAATAAGCAACATTTACAAAGCTGGCACAATCACCAGTGTACAAAAAATCCATGACTCCAAATTGTTTCCATCTATATTAAGAAAAACTAAAAAGATACATTAGTCTATTCTGAATCTAACTCCTAACCAAGAAGGCAAAAGAAGCTCCCATTACAAAGAATCAGGAATGCCATATATACAGAGTGTACCCAAAAAGAATGCGCTGTCCCTTGTTTTTAGAGTTTACAAAATATTTGCTTTCAGGAGGGTCAGCTCTCAGATCTTTCCAAAGAGAGTCAATGTTGCATTCAATGCGAAGCCCTGCTGTCCATGTTGGTGAAAGATTTTTCGTATTCAGGAGAAGTCTTTAGATCTTTTATTACTACAACATTAACTTCATGTCTCCGTGTTCATCCTGGGACTTCCTTGAGTAGTTTCCTTGAATGCTCAAAAAGATCACCATTAATACCAATCTGCCTCCTCGCCAGTAGATCACACAGCTGTCCCTATGACTCGTAGTTTCTTCCTTCTTCCTGCTCTTTCTCCTGCTCCAGATCTTTCTTCCCATTGACCGTCTTCTGGAAGCATCATCGGGTCTCCCTTTAGATCTAAACTTCATCACCTGAGCCGATCCATCACCTTATGATCTCAGAAGGAGTCCATATCGTTTGCATTCTGTTGGTCTTCTTCAAGGTGGTAGTCAATCAGTCAATGGCCAGTAGGCCATTCCTTTAGCTTCTTCTGATTGGCGGAACATAGGCCACGCAAGATTCCCAGGCAGTCAAAAGTGGTCTATCTTAAATTGCATGTCGGTGAGACACTAATCGTGTCTCGTCAATGAGATTTTTCCTCCTAATAGTTATCGGTGTAACCTATGACAGTCGGCGAGATGTTTTAACGAGCTGCAGAAGTCATATCGAGCCCACAAAGACTATCAACAAGATAGTCGCTAGTCGGCATGACTTCATGGCGAAGCCCCTCTTTTCTCCCCGAGCTCATTCTTATTCTGAGAGCTCAAGCTCCTTCTACTTCGGCAAGACTTCTTCAAGTCGGCAGGACATCCTGGCGAGTTCCCCTCGGTCATACCGATATCCCCTTCTATTGGTAAATCCATCACTGTCGGCAGGATATAAGACGGTCGTCAAGACCTTATGTCGAGCCCTTCTTCTCTCGGTGAGCATATTCCATCTCGGGGAGACTTCTTTGTTTCGGGAAGACCTTACCCCGAACTCACGCCATCGCCGAGAGATCCTCGGGTCGCCGAGACCTTTCATCGAGCACACCTCACTACACCGAAGGGAGAAATCATGTCGGCGAGACCATCGTTTATCAGTGTGACCCTATAGAGAACCCCCTTCATTCTCCCTACTCACTCATTCTTATCGGCAAGACCCTACCAGGTCGGTGAGACGTCATGGCGATGTCTTCTTTTCTTTCTGAGTTCACTATGTTTCAGCGAAACCTTTCCGGGTCGGTGAGACATTTTGGCGACGTTTTCTTTGCTCCCCCCTGAGCTCAAATCTCTTTCAGGGAGAGCTTGCTTGGTCGGCGAGACCTTTCACCGAGCCTAAACCCTTCGGCGAGACATTACCCAGTCGCCGAGACTTCATAGCGACCCCAAATATTTTTCCGATGCTACCCTCTGTTGCCAAGACATCACCCCTTCGGCCAGACCTCACACCGAAGGGAGAACCTTCGGCGAGACCCTTTTGTCAAACTGTCGGCAAGAGTTCTATCTGTGGACCTTTTGCCGATGCTTTCGTCCTTCGTCGAGACAACACCTCTGTCGCCCAAACTAGGGATCATCGGCGAGACCTTTTGCCGAGGGCATTTCCATGTTGTTGAGACTCCCTTCGGTCGGTGAGACTTTATACCGATCGAAGCTTCCTTTCGCCGAGCCGAGGGAGCACTTTGGGGAGACCCTAGCATGTCAGCCAGATACTACGCCAAAAGTGAACCACTCTGCTTGAGCTCGAACCTTTTCGGTGGGACTCTGATGGATCAGAAAGAGGTTATGCCGATGTTACCTGATGTCAGCGAGACTTTCCTCCTTTGCTGAGACCTTATGCCGAACACGAAATCTTTTGGCGAGGGCTCCTCTGGTCGGTGAGACACATAAAGACTTACAGCGACAGGGATGTTTGGGCGACCTATGAGCCTCATATGAATAGAACGCACTATCAGTCGGCAAGACAACTGCAAGGTCTTGCCGACTTTCTTCTTAGAGAAATTTTGTGCCCAACTAGATTGGGGAATTCCTTCCAACTGAGCTCCCTTGACAAATATCATCATATGTGTGATTTAATCCTATGAAACAAAATCTCCATTAGTCCTCAGAAACACATAAAATACATCATAATAAAATACAATATTGTTCATGATTATTTCATTCAATTTATAGCAAGAAGAAAACAACTCAAGCTGAGACATGACCAAAATTTAACCGAACCAGCAGACAACTCAAGAAGAAGAAGACAAAAGAATTCCCAAAGGGAAAAGCAAATAACCAAAGGGAATGAAAACAAACAAAAAAAAAGGGGGCGGACCCATTTTATTCCAGAATAAAATGGGGTGGTTATGTAAGGCATAACAAGGGGTAGGGTTCAATTAGGGTGATTAGGTTTAGGGTTAGGTTTTTGGCTATAGATAAAGTGAAGATTAGGGTTAGATTACAATTAGAGATGGAATTAGGGTTAGGGTTAGGGTTAGGATTAGTTGGGGTTATGTTAGAGATACAACCAACATTAGGGTTAGGGTTGGGGTTAGAGATAGAATTAGGATTAGGATTGAGGTTTCTGTGAGGGGAGCAATGTCTTTCAAAGTTAGGGCTAGACTTCAATTAGAGTTAGGGTTATGGTACAATTAGGGTTAGGGTTCAAATAAAATTAAGATGGTTTAATTAGGGTTAAGGTTAGAGTTAGGGCTATGATGGAGTCAAAATTAAATTAATTAGGGTTAGGTTTAAGATTGGGATTAGGGTTAGGGTTAGAGATAGAATTAGGATTAGGGTTAGTATTAAGGTTAGGGTTAGGGTTAGAAATAGGGTTAGGATTAGGGTTCAAGTTCAGGTTAGTGATAGAAATAGAATTAGGGTTAGGTTTAGGATTGGGATTAGGGTTATGGTTAGAGATAGAATTAGGATTAGGGTTAGTATTAAGGTTAGGGTTAGTGTTAGAAATAGGGTTAGGATTAGGATTCGAGTTCAGGTTAGTAATAAAAATAGAATTAGGATTAGGGTTGTGGTTTGCGTTCATATTAGGGTTAGGGTTAGAGTTAGGGTTAGGATTAGAGATAGTGTAAGGATTAGGGTTAGGGTTAGGGTTAAAGATAAAATTAGAATTAGGGTTATAATTAGGGTTAGAAATAGAATTAGGATTACTGTTGCAATTAGGGTTAGGGTTAGGGTTAGGGTTAGAGATAGAATTAGGATTAGGATTGGGGTTGGTGTTTATGTTAGGATTATGATTATGATTATGCTTAGGGTTAGGGTTATAGATAGGGTTAAGATTAGAGTTAGTGTTAGGGTTAGAGATAGAATTAGGATTAGGGTTAGAAATAGAATTAAGATTAGGGTTCGGGTTAGTGCTAATATTAGGGTTAGGGTTAGGCATAAAGATAAAATTAGGATTAGAGTTGGGGTTAGCATTACAAATAGGGTTATGATTAGGGTAATGGTTAGAGATAGGGTAGAAATTAGGGTAAGTGTTAGGGTTAGAGATAGAATTAGGTTTAGGGTTGAGGTTTTTGTTATGATTAGGTTTAGTTTAGGGTTTTGGTTAGGGATAGAGTGAAGATTAGGGTTAGGTTACAACTAGAGATAGAATTAGGGTTGGGGTTAGGATTAGTTGGGTTAGGTTAGAGATAGGGACAAGATTAGGGTTAGGGTTAGGGTTAGGGTTAGAGATAGAATTAGGATTAGGATTGAGGGTTTTGTGAGGGGAGAAATATCTTTCAAAGTTAGCGCTAGAGTTCAATTAGAGTTAGGGTTATGGCACAATTAGGGTTAGGGTTCAAATACACTTAAGATAGTTTAATTAGGGTTAAGGTTAGGGTTAGGGTTATGATGGAGCCAACATTAAATTAATTAAGGTTGGGGTTATGATTGTGATTAGGGTTATGGTTAGAGATATAATTAGGATTAGGGTTGGGTTAGCATTAGGATTAAGGTTAGGGTTAGGGTTAGCGATAGGGTCAAGATTAGGGTTAGGGTTAGGGTTAGGGTTTGAGTAAGGATTAGGGTTAGGGTTAGATATAGGGTCACTATAAGGGTTAAGATTAGAGATTGAATTGGGATTATGGTTAGGATTAGAGTTAGAGATAGGGTTAGTGTTAGGGTTAGGGTTTGTGTTAGGATTAGGGTTAGGGTTGAAGTTTTTGTTATGATTGGGTTTAGGATTAGGGTTTTGGTTAGATATAGAGTGAAGATTAGGGTTATGTTACAATTAGAGATAAATTTAGGGTTAGGGTTAGGTTAGAGATAGAATTAGGATTGGGATCAAGGTTTGTGTGAGGGAAGCAATGTCTTTCAAAGTTAGGGATAGAGTTCAATTAGAGTTAGGGTTATGGCACAATTAGGGTTAGGGTTAAAATAGATTTAAGATGGTTTAATTAGGGTTAGGGTTATGATGGATCCAACATTAAATTAATTAGGGTTAGGGTTAGGATTGGGATTAGGGTTATGGTTAGAGATATAATTAGGATTAGGGTTAGTTCAACATTAAGACTAGGGTTAGGGTTAGGGTTAGAGATAAGGTCAAGATTAGGGTTAGGGTTAGGGATAAAATTAGGATTAGGGTTAGGGTTAGAGATAGAGTTAGGATTAGGGTTAATATTAGAGATAGAATTAGGATTATGGTTAGGGTTAGGGTTAGGGTTAAAGATAGGGTTAGGATTAGGGTTAGGGTTTTTGTTAGAGATAGAAATAAAATTAGGATTAGGTTTAGGGTTAGAGATAGTGTAAGAATTAGGGTTAGGGTTATGGTTAAAGATATATAATTGGGATTAGGGTTACAATCAAGGTTAGAAATAGAATTAGGATTAGTGATGTAGTTAGTGTTAGGATTAGGGTTAGGGTTAGGGTTAGAGATAGAATTAGGATTAGGTAACCATTTTTAGATATGATAACCCCAACCCTAACCCTATTGATCATCTTAAACATAATCCTAAAATTAGCCCTATTCATAATGATAACACTAATGCTAATTGTAATCCTAACCCTAACCCCAACCACAGTACCATAAATTTAATCTAACCATAATATTATAAATTTAACCCAATTCTAACCCTAACCCTTACCCTAAACCTATCCCTAACTCTAACCCTAATCCTAACAATAAAATTCCTAAACCATAATCCTAACCATAAACATATCCCTAACCCTAACCATGTAACTAAAACACTAACTGTAACTATTAACCTATCCTTAAACCATAAACCATAATCCTAACCCTAACCTAAACCAATAAAATAATATTATTGATAATACTAACAAATATATAATATAATAATATTAATATTACCATTTAATAGTATTAATTATATATATTAAATCTCATTTAATATTGAATATTTAAATATTTAAATATTATTGATAGTTGCACTGTCACTTAAACTAGCTTATCTATCTTAATATATTAATCTATATAAACCCTATTCCTAATGCTAACCCTAATCACAACCCTAAATATATTAATTTATTCAATGTGCTAGACACATCACGACTGCTATTAGAAAATATATAATCTATATATAAAATACGCTGAGATGTCGTTTAATTTTTTCATCATTCAGCTTTAATAAAAATTAAAGTTGAAAAAATTCAACGCCTCGATACATCTCAACATATTTTATATATAGGTTATATATTTGCTAGTTGTAATTTTTAGAGGTTCCAAAACCTTTTATATACACATTTACACTTTTTAGGGATTCCATTTAACTTGTTTACACATTTGCAAGTTTAGAGGTTTTAGGATATTTTTGTATATTTGCAATTTTTGAAGGGTTTCTAAACTTTTTTGCATTTTTGCAACTTTATAAGGGTTTTAGAACTCTTACATTTATTTATTTTTAGAATTTTTTTTGCACATTTTTTAACTTTTTAAGGGTTCTAGAACTTTTTTGCACATTTGCAACTTGCAAGTTAGGGTGAAAACCCCTAAAATTTCAAAGGTCATAAATTTTGATCCACAAAGCATTTTAAACTCTTTTTTTTTTATAAATTGAATATTTCAAAGAGGACCATGTCATGAAAATTTTGAAAACTCACTAGTTCAATTTATAATTTGACTTTTTATGCATATATGTAACTTGCAAGTTTGAGTAAAACCACCTAAAAATAGTCAAACTTTAAGAGGCCATTACTTTTGATTTGGGAAGCATTTTGAGCTCTTATTTTTTATATTAAAGCTCTCAAAGGGGACTATATCATGGTGAACCACATGCACTAGTATGAACCTATTTTGATTATGTTAGGGTGTTCAAATTATATCATCTAAGGCCTCAAAATTATATTTTAATGATATTTTTGAGTATTTTTAGACTTTAGCTGTCATAATTATGTGTGTGGGCATTGACCTTGAGTTAAAAAAAAATCTCAAGACTCATTTAGACATAGGTGACTCCACAATGGTGAGTCCCATTTTTTGACCTAAATGTGATGCTTAAATAATATATTTTAGTACTTTTTAATTTTTGTTGATTATAGAAAATGAATAGTCAAGAATTGAAAGATGATGTAAATTAATGAGTTATGATATATTCTTTATAGATTCAAGTTGTAATTTTTAATTTCTAAAAAATAATTATTAGGATGGAACACCAGAGATATCATGTTAGACAAATCACATGGTGTCGAAGTTGGATATGAAGATCTTTACTCACATCTTTTGAGAGGGAAATTAAGTTGCTAACGCCTTGGATAATCTTGGTTCCTATTGGAGTGTTTCCAAGTGTTGGAGGAGTATTGAGAACCTACCGCCAAAATTACAAGGTATTATCCTTAAGGAGCAGGGCACCTTAGTTACCCATGATGTTATCTAAAATTACGATTGTAAAGGCTTTATGGGTGGTCCACATATTTGTTCTTTGGGTGATGTGGACGAAGATGGATGTTGAGATGTTAAATACATGGAAACATTTGAATAATGGGGCGAAGGTTGAGGTTACAGAGCTAATAATGAGTAGTGATGGGAAGTACAACGGGTTAATGACTAAGTTGGGTTGGGCCATACACAAATTTAATTTGCAGTCTTGTCATAGCCTCTGCATATCTTTGCGTACTTCCAATTTCAATTTTAATGTGACTAATTCTTATTGTGTGGAGCTCATGCTAAGTCCCATTGGCATCGCTAAAAAATTTCTAAAGAAAAAAGGTAGATACTTAGGGAAGTCTAAATTTGGCCTCGCGACCATTTATCATTGGTACTTGTGCAATTGCAACATGGAAGGAAAATCTATCAAAGTCATCATTTTTTGCAAACCTTACCACTGGTGTTTAAATATTTTCAATAATGGGCCCGTGGAGATTTCCTTCTTTTGGAAATAACTCTTAAAGCGTGTAATCTATGAATTGTCTTGATTACTCGATTCATCCTAGTTGGCTTAAAGGAAGTGTTTTTTGGGTGACCTCTCACATTGAAAGACATTTTAACTTCTTTCTCTCAAAGGATTCTTGGATTCTCAGTATGAAGTGTGGGGAGATGGATGGTGACAAGGTGAGGACAAATCTGGATAATTGTGAGGAATATTGAAAGGATCCTCTGGTTTGGCATATTTGTGTCAAAGAAGGGCTAGCGCCATTAATGGAATGCTTGGTTGGTCATGATCCAAGGATGTTAGTACAATTCGTGAGCTCTTGGAAAGATAGGAGGGTTACGATGGGAGGTATCTCCTTCGAGGTCGATGAGGAGGTAATTGCTCAGGTGACTGGGCTCTCTTACACTAGGAAGAAGTACCCTAAGCACACCAAGGCTTAGGACAATGAAAGCCTCAATGCTTTCTTTAAAGAAAATGAAAAACCAGTTCGCTCCCAGTCTAGTTTTGAAAGAGAAGCACTCCCTCGACCATAGGATTAGGTTTTTTTGGCTCTAATGATGTATGTGACTTTGGAGGGTAGACATAAGGTTTTCTATTACTATCATCTACCTCTTTTAAATCATCTTCGCCATAAAATGTTGTTGAGTTTTACTTTTTTCTTACTTACTAATTTAGAAATTTCTGTTGAGAAATGCTTGGACACTATTGCCAAAAACCTTGAAGAAACAACACCCCTGTCACTCCATCAGGGCCTCATCCTGAGGCTTTATCATTTCCATCTAGCTCTCTACCCACCCAAACCCATCTTTACTGTTCATATTGAGGAAGTCAAACCCCCTATTCAGACCAATGTGAATCCCTCTCTAACTGAGTCTAAGGGCCCCAAAATGAAAAACCCCTCTAATGAATACTAAAATGCACAAGCCTAAACCTTCCGCTAAAAAGAAAAAGGGTGGCAAGGGGAATGCTCAATTGAAAGCGACAACTGGGCTTTGTGAGCTCAAAACTACTCCCCGCAAGATAGACAACAAACCTACAACTAAGAAAAAAGTGAAAGATGAGGGGGAAGGCTAGGTGGAGCTGTCGACCCTAGACAGTGAAGGGAAGAATATTGTGGGTAAAGATTCCAAGGGAGACACTAAGGTGGTTGCTACTATAGGGACGAGGTTAGAGAATACCAGCATTAGGAGATCTGGTAGGCTGGTGAAAAATAGTAAGAAAGTGTCGATTAATGATATTTCCAATGATGAGGAGCAATCTAATAGTAAAGGCAAGAGGAAGGAGGGAGACACAAAGGAGGAGGATGAGGAATTCGTTGAAGGGCCTAGTCACTTTTCTAACTTCAACAAGATGCTCAAGGATGATTCGATGACCTAGTCATCAAACCCCCAGTATATGGAAGAAGATAACGTGAAGATTGTGGATGAAGTGGAGGATTATAACATGCTGCTAGAGCGAGTGGAGAAGCTTGAGAAGAAATTCATTGGATTGACTCAGTTCGCTGTCAAGATGATCCACCGTGTGGTTGGTACCCTTTCTACTGTGCTCAAGGACGGAATGGATAAGAAGGCTATGGAGGATGGCCCCAACTAGGTTGGGGAGGATGTTATTAATCTCCTCTCTCAAAATTGGGAGGGTGCTAATTAGTCTGTTGATGTTGTGTCCTATTTGTTGGGTCGTTTTGTCGATTATCGGTCTATTGTTTGTTTTTTATTTTTTTGGTGGTTAATGTTATAATTCTTTGGACCTGATCTTTTTTTTCCCTTTTGGATCATTGTGTAAAGGGTACAACACCCTGTAAATGTTGCTTATTATATTAAAAACATTTTTTATTTTTATTTTTTAATCAATTTATATTCTTTTTTATTTTTTGTCAAATGACATTATTTTGTAGCACATAGCTTTCATTATAAATTAAAAAATTTCCATGATTTTTTGGAATTAGATCAAGAACTCTAATATTTAGTGCACATATATTTTTTTGTTAATTTTATTAAATATTTTATTTATTATTAAATTGAAATTAATAGTAACAAAAAATTTAGACCTATATTATTTTGTAAAATATTTCTTTTTATTGAAATAATGACACATATATGGAATGCACTACCATTTTATGAATTTTTTTAATAATGTTATTTTTCATAGCGTCTCAAATAAAGGTCATTATTTTGTGTAATGGGTCTATAAAATTAAAAAATAATATTAAAGAAAACATAATACATCTTATAATAATAAAAAAAATAAAAATACTAAGTCCCCATATACAAAATGACCTTTCTAAATGACTTCATTTAATCCCCTAAAGGTTGAGAAAAAATATTTTTTTGTTAGTATTTTTATAGGTGTAGAGGAGACTTCATCAAGGATTAATTTGAACCTGTGGATGTTTTATCTATGGGGGTTTGATCTAACCCTTTTCGATCAAAACATCTTAGATGGAACCCCTCTAGAATTAAATAATATTTTTTTATAAAAGATATGTTTTTAGATAAGAATCAAGATGTGCCAAGAGTGAAACACACTATTGTGGCATCAACCACATTAAGAGAGTAAGGGATAATTGTTAGTATTTTTCATGAATTATAAGCCAAAATTTGTTAAAACTTAAGATATTCATTATAAATAAAATATAGGATAAATGAAATGAGAATATTACAAGTTCAACAAGTTTTACATAATATATACATAAAAAGTTCTTCTCAATAACAAAATACATTATTATAAAACACTTACAAAATTGCTTAGTGAAATATAGATAGAATTTGGGGACGCCACTTCTCAGTTCCACATGGCTAATAATATAGGTCTTGTGTGCAGTGATGTAATTCACTATAAATCTTCAAATTTTAATTATCCCTCAATGAGATTTAAGCTTCTTAAATATATGAGATGTGGAAAAATGCTTGAAGGGATATTAGTTACACCTACTACTATTTATAAATTATAATTAATAATCTAATAAACTATTATATTATTAATTATTAAATAGTATATCCTTTATATAAACCATATAATAATCATAAAATTTTATAACATTATATTAGAACGATATGTAAATGTTATAAGAACATGACTCAATAATATTACATTTTGGTCCAGGTGCACCCTAGCATGAATAGGCCTCAATGAGGCAACTTCAAATTTTGATTTAAGTTTGATGTTATAATGTTGTAATAAGGTCTAAATGGAAACTTTTAGCATGTAATAGGTCATAGTTCATCATTTTTGGTTCATTAGGCATTAAAAGTTAAAAGTTGGAAAAGTTGATAAAATGTTGTCATAAGCAACATTGCAAAAAGTGCAAAAATGTAAAATCATGGAAGTTAAAGAGGTAGGTAGTTGAAAAGTTAGTTGTAGGCGATGGGATTGGTTATTTAAGACACGTTGAAGCCTCACAAACTTTAAGGAAAGTAGAGGAATGATGTATGAGTGGAGGAATTAATGAAAATCTTTGTTTTTTGTTAGTTTTCTGTGTTTTCTTTGTTGCAGGCCATTGTACGGCCTTGAAATGTGTCTGAAACCTCTCCTCCTCCATTTGTGATGAAAGTCCTATGAATATACTTTAAATTTATTTTGGTTTTATTTAAATCCAGTTAGAATTGTAGAAGATATCCAAGTTTTTCTTCAGGCGAGTTAAAACCCTTAATGAGGGCGGTAATGTGCAAAGAAAATTGTATTTCTTCAAATTTGATTGGTGGGAAGGCCTAATTTTTGGTGAGTAGGATCATTTTAGTATAGTATTTCATGTTTAAAGTTTGAAGATCAAAGGATAAAGGTTATCCAATAGAATGAGGATGCCCTAGGTCTATTTTTGTAAGAAAATTTGGAAATGATAGTGCCTATGGGATTTTAATGAGTTTTGCATGTGGATTTTGAATCCTTCAATGGAGTTAGTGCTTTAAAAATGGTGTTTAGGTGTAATAGGGATCATTTCCTATTAGTGGTTGGAGGATTGATTAAAATTTTTAACCATTCAAAGGTCTGACCTGTTAAGACAATCTTATAACAGTCCAAGTTATACAGAGTTCAGTGTTTATTCTGGGTTTCGATGAAGTAAGAAGCATTCAACTTGATGATAGTGATTTAAAAGGGGGTGTAGATGTATTGAGATTCACTTCTTCATAGGGTTTGGTGAAAACGTTTAGAGTCTTTGTTGACAACTGCCCTATTATAACAGTCATAATTTGGAATCAAACTTGAAGGTTCTAAGTAAGTGTTTGTTGAAGAATCATGAATGAAGATTTGGAGATGGTCTAACCATATTGTGTAGATCTATTTACACTGGTTTGGTGGATTAAAATTCATTGTGTACACTTACTTATTGACCTTGCATGGTAGTGTGAGGACAATCACCTTTTGGGAGCCTAAATTGAATGGTTTGGTATGAGGGTCTATTAAAGTGTCAAAGATGATGAGTGGGAAATGATTTCATCATGTAGTGCAGACATTTTTAAACCTGTTTGAGGCATTCAGAAATTGAAATGGGCTTGGGAATCTGAAGTTGATGGTTTATGTGGCTTAAATATAAAGTTCTAATTGTTGCCTTTAGACAATCTGTTTTGTGAAGTTTTCTGATTTGACATATCAAAGTTGGGAATTGAGTTTGAGATTGTTATTCCAATGATGTTTTAAGAGTTCTGATGAATCTATAAGAATTTTATGCTTTTATCTTAGTTTGGAGACCTGAATTTAGGAGTTTTGTGAAGAAAGGAAAGTCCTAATTAATGAAAGGACAAGTGGAAATTTGGTTGAGTTGAGATTTGTTTTTCTCCTGCATTGCATCACGTTTTAACATTATCCTTTAATGTTAATAAGGGGCATACTTATCTAGCAATTTCTACAAAATAAAAAATGAAGTATTTGTGTAGTGTAGGTCTTATTTGATAGAGATAAATAGGGATACACATATATGCCAAAATAAAAATAATGCATTTTAGACTACATGAAAGTCATCTTGTCATAATTTATAATCTTAGTATTTTTAAGAATGATGCTTATAAAGAGGTCCTATGAAAAATATATTAGATCTTGGGAGTCCTCAAATCCACCTCTCTTAGGTTCATTAGATTGTTCCTGTAGGTTTTTTATAATACAATCCTTTTATAAGTAAGTTGCAATGATTACAAGGTATTTTGACAATTTTAGGCACTCCAAACATTTATTTTGCATGTATAATTCATTATCTTGTAATCCTTTATTATTGTGATTGGATACTATGATATCTCTATTTTGTGGTTGTAGACATCTAAAAATGACTAGCACATTCCCATTTCACCACCATATCATTTTTCATCAATTCTTTTGTCAATATTAATTAAATCATTCTTATTATTTAATTAATTCATCAAATTATATTTCACATTAATCATTTAATTAATTCACCAATTTAATTCTTTTCATCCACATTATTTAATTAACCCATTCACTTAATTCTTCTCGTCCATATTAATTAAATAATTTATTTCTATTTAATTTATTCATACATTAATTCTTCTTATCCACTATAATTAAATAATTAGCTAGCATTTCTTCTATAATTAAATAAATTAATATAATTTATTTAATTACTATTTTTATTTTCTTTCTTATAAATAAATAAAATTAATATTTTATTTATTTTTATTCTCTTCATCATGCACATGAATTAAAATAATTTTATTTATTTAATTCTAATAATGTATTCCCATGCAAATATATCAAATCAATTCACTCAAAGTCACTCTCAGCCCCACTCATCAATCAAGTCCACTTCACTTATCCATCCAATCAGTTAACTCACCAATTAAGCTCTTCACAAGGAACATGTCACATGCACATTCCTTATGTTCTCACAATTAACCTCATCCATTTATTTCTCTAATTATTCTTCACCATTAAATGATGTCATGAGAAAGCTATAAAACTACCCCTTCCAAGCTATTAAAGAGTCAAAATTTTGGGAAAAACCAAGCTATGATTTTGTTTCAAAATCATCTAATCCATTTGTTATCAAACATTATGCTAGTGGAAAGAGAAATCCACATATCAAAGCATTGAACTGGATACCCTATATCAGTGGAGCAACATGAGGCTTTTTACATATAATATTGTTCATTATTTCATTTGATTTATTGTCCTCATGTTCTATTGTAAGAAATTTCTTAATATGAAATAGGTACTTTCATTATGTATTGTCCATATTTTACTATTTCATATTTCATCATTCACATTCTAGCACACTTGATGGGACCCACATCCTAAAATTAATTGTAGTGTAGGAAAATGTACTCCTTCACATTTTCACACTATGTTTGGGTCCCTTAATTTAATTTGACTTAATTAAGCCTCTAATTGGCTCAATTATACATTTAAAATCCTAATTAATCATAGTTTCCAAAAGAGAAAATTGTATTAAACAATTGCAAACATTAATTAAATTGCCTTGGAATTGGAGTGTCCTGGATTTGGGCCCCCCTTAAGTTTGGGACCCCAAATTTTAATTTTTTTTGGTGGAATTTTTATGATTCAAATTCAATTTGAAATTGTCAGCCTTTGATATTTAATTTTTGGAAAATTAGAAAATTACCTATAAATACAAGGTCTTTTTTGTCAATTCAAATCCTAGAACTTTTTGAGAGACTTCACAAGAGCAAATATCTTAGTCATTTGTTGCAACATTCAAGATATCAAGCATCATGTCAAAGTTATCTTCATTCATGCATGTTTTTGGAGCTAACATTGTGATGTGGGTTTCAAGCATTCAAGAATCAAATCAAGCATCCAATCAAGCCATTTCATGCAAGATCAAGACCTTGGAGAGATGTGTTATAATTCATTCCTCTAAGGGATTTTATGCAAGGTTTTGGTGAGTTGAAACATAGAATTTTTCATTCATCATTCCTTCCATTCATGTTTCATTTTATTTCAAGGTTTGACCAAGGAAAACCCCCATTCACCAAAAACAAACAATTTTTCCCTCTTTGTGTGTTGCAAATTTGGAGGTGAAGAAGGATTGAAGATTGATCAAAAGTGAAATTTTGTAAAGTTGTCAAAGTTGTCATGTCATGGAAAATCACTTGTAGAATTTATTTTTGACTGTGAGATCTAGAGGAATCGAGTGCAGATCCAGGAGCAAAGGACTGTAAAAACATATTTTGGATCCCAGTAGCAAGACCCATTCGCCCTAGGGTGAATCTGTCCCGAGAGGACACTTAGCAGAGACTTTTGGTGATGGGTGCATAAATTGTTATCCTTCTCAAATCTACAAGAAGTTTGTTGATTCTAATAGATTAAAGTTTAAAATTGATGATTCAAGTCTTACACTACATATTGGATTCATTTGATATTTTTCAGTTATCTCCCAAAGTGTATTTCAGGTTGATTTACCCCATCCTCAATCATAAGGAAAACAACAAGATCTCCATTAAGGTTGACTCACCTAAGGGTTGAAAGTCAATCTTATCTTTGGGGATCTCTTTTGCCTAATGAAATAGGGACCCTATTTCATATTCAAACCCCCTATTTCCTCTTCATTTTATTTTGGTGAACCTAACATTCTTGCACTATAATTTTTTTGATTTGGAGTCCATTCATACCCTACATCTAGGATTTGCACTAGTTTGCATTGCATTGCATTAGTTTGCATGTCATCTAGGGTTGTCAAGATTGCATTAGTTTACATCTCATTTAGGGTTTTAAATTTGCATTTTACATTGTTTAATATCTAAAAAATCACAAAATTGCATGCACACTACATTGATTTGCATAGTACTTGTATATTAGTATATTTTCAATCATTCACATTCATAAAATTTGGTCAAAATTGCATTTCAAAAAGTTTCAACTTGTTCAAAATTTGTCAATAATTTCACTTTCATTAGGACACCTAAATCTGAAAAATTCTATCACTGAAACCATAGTTTGCAACCTGAAACTAGAAATTCAAATATTAGGCAAAAAATTCAAACTTTGATTTTTTAGAATCCTAACATAGGACCCATTCAACTTGGGGTGAATCAGTCCCTATACATGCGCTTTTTCAAATTTTTGGGCACTAATTTGTCTCTGTTTGCTTCATTTTGTTCAACTGTTAATTGTATGTTTCAATTTCAAAAATAAAACAAATTTGTCATTGCTTGCATTAAGTTCAATTGGTCAAATCAAGTGCATTGTTAAAAATCATAATTGGCATTAAAAGACATCATTTTCAAGTTTTTGTATAGCATAATCAATACATTATCTGGTTTCAAATCTAAAAATTGCAAAATCATTTTAAATACTTGCATTGTACTTCATACTTTTGGGTGTTTTTTGTATTTGTTTAGTGCCTATTCCCTATTTTGGGTGCACTTAGGATTGGTGAAACTTGTATGAGCTTCACAACCTAGTTTCCTATTACCAATACTATAGTGAGACGTAGTTCAAGACTCGTGCCATCCCACACTACTACATCCATTGTGGATCTTGATTTTTCCAACTCTCTCACTCATAGTGTTGATACTAGTCAACCCATTATGGATCATAGCTTTGATACCAAATTTCCCATGCCCACCCTACCCACAACCAATGTGATTGATGTTGACACAATGGTTGTTGATGTCCCTCAAGAAAACCTAAAACAAATAGATGAATCCTTAGAAAAATTACAAAACTTTGTGATTTCTAAATACATTATTGGTATTGTGGTTCCTGACATAGATAACATGAGGAAAATGCTTGATAATGAACAAGGAATAGAAATTGGGTTTAGCCTATCTCATATCATTAACAACCATGTTCCTACAATGGATAGTTGTGCTCAAACTTTGGGGTACACTCAAAGTCAAGGTGGAAATCCAATTCCTCCTACAACTATGGCCTTTATATCTACATACACTAATCCAATTGTTACTACAACCATACAACCAACTAGCAATGCCAATACAACCTTAGGTATTTCCACTGGGAATCCTCTTAGCTTTGTTCATTCAAATCTCATATCTCTAATCCATCTCCCCTCACAAACTTACAATTCATTTGTCCTCCGAAAACATATACACCTCCACCTTTTTCACCTCCATCACAAAACACAATAAATGATTTTTTCCTCAACCAAATTTTGCAAAATGTTTCATCCCTCCAACAAAAAATTGCCACATTGAACCAAAGTCAAAATGGCCAACCATCATACTATTTCAAAAGAAACCCCTTATCCTTGGAGATATTGAGAGAATAAATGCCACAATGTATAAAGATTCCTAGATTTGAGAAATATGGTGGTAAAGGAGATCCTAGTAACCATGTTTCAGCATACACAACCTTATGTAGTGACTTCATTTTTGAGGATAAGCTCTTGACTAAAATTTTCCGTAGATCCTTGAAAGACACTGCATTGGAGTGGTTTTGTTATTTATCAAATAACTTAATTCATTCATTTAATGAACTTGTTGATTCCTTTCTTAACCATTTCCAAGTGCACATGGGTCACAAGATGACCTTAGATGATTTAACACAATGTAAATAAAACAAGGATAAAAAGGTCATTGATTTCATAGCATGATACCAATTGCTTTACTCACAAATCAACATTAAGATTCGTGATGCCAATCTTCAAAGAATTTTCATTAAAAATTTGCAAACTAATATTCAAGATAAACTTGGGATAATGAAGTTTCCCTCCTTTACACACTCATGCATGACCCTTCATGACTATCAGAATTCAATTAGTCATCATGAAACAAAAACTTCTTCCAACCATCATAAAAAATATGAATCCATGTCCCATAACAATTTCCAACCCTTCAAGAAAAAAAATAAGGGCCTTTTACAACTAAATACACATCAAACAGGTCAATATGTTAACTCCCAAGTGGCTGCCATAAAAACAAAAAATCCACATCCATTTAGGGAGAGGAGTAGATAGTTTACCCAATTACCCAATACCCTTCACTCCATTGCATTACAAATTACAAGTAAAACTTAGTTACCTTACCTCCCATTAGAGCCATTGATACCACTAAGCCCTTATCTCCAAACTTTAACTCAAATTCATTTTTCCATTATCATTGACAAAATGGACATGATAAAAAAAAATGTAAGTGTCTTAAACATATTGTGCAAGATGTCATTGATTCTAATCACATCTAGATTGGTGGTGTTAATGATCAAGGAAGTAACTATGTTGCCCCACCCAACCAAAATTTGCAAATCTTTACCAACCCCATGACAAATCATAATATTGCTTTTGTGAAATATATTGATACTAATAATGATGTGATGAATGTTGAAAAACTTCAAGATACAAATAATGACAATATAAGTGAAAATGAAGAAGACTTACAAGATATAGTCACCTTCATTGATGTTCGACCTCGTAAGAGCCAAACCAAAATGCTCCTTGATATTGCTTTCTCACAAAATGACATAATTATATGTGCATCTGATGGTCCTCCTTACATTTCCAAAAGGATCAATTACAATCCTTCTAATTGGGTTGTAACATAGATTTTAGGCTTCCTAGTTCTTTCTAGCACTTCTAGGGTTTTTCACCTAAAAGGAGAAAGTAGTGCCAAAATTCTCATGTTACATTCAAATTCAATGCAATATGGATGGAATATGGATGTAATATACTTAGATGCAATGTTTGAATGCACAAAATTAATAAGATTGATTGATTAATGAATGGAAACTAAAGGAAAATAACTTGTTTGAAAACACATTGTGTAATGCAAGAACACCTAGAAATGTGAACAAAATTGAATAGAAATGAACCAAATTGAAAGTGCGCACCTGGGATCTTGAAGGAGGCTGGAAATGACACTTGAAATGTTGTTGATGTTGAATTTCAGGCATGGTGGGACTCACTCTCCATTCTGGGTGAATCAGTCCCAATTCTGCAAAACTGTGTCAAATCCTGTTTCTGACAAAAGGGTATCTAAAAATGCAGAAAACTCAAAATTGACCTCGAAGTGGGACTCATTTTCCACTCATGGAGAATGATTCCACTTTTTAATTTGTGAATATTCAAAGGTGGAATCTAGAGCTCTCGGTCTGCACTTTGATTCTCTACAGGTGTTTGCTTTGAAAACTCTAATTTCCGAACTTGAAAGTGAGTTTTTGTTGATATTTTGACTTGTTGAATGAAAAAAAGACTTAAATAACTTTTCAACTTGATTACTAATGATTTACAATCTTCCAAGATGTCTAAATATGCAAACACACAACAAGAGATGAAGAAATGTTGAATGTTAGGGCATGGGGATTTTCCTTGGTCAAACCCCTTTTAGGTAATTAAACCAAAATGATGAAAGAATGAGATGAAACATGGAATAATGGAGTTGATTGTCTTACCATGATGTTTTATCTTGAAATTTTGCAACAAAACATGAAGAATTTGTCCTTGAATGTATGAAAATTGTTATCTTAATGCCTTGAAATGATGAAACCCTAACTTGCTTGACTTGAGATGGAAGAATGAAAAATGAATTAGGTAAATGAATTAGGGTTTAAAGTTATATTTTTATAAAGAAGAGTTAAGAATAAGGATTATGATCAAGGGCCAAGAATAAATTAGAAAATAACTTAATCAAGGGTGGAGGTTAATTGAGAGAAGAAATACATGGATAGATAAAGACTTGAGGTGGAAGATAAGATTGGCACGAACAAATAGGTCATAGAAGAAATTAAATAATAAATATTATTTAATTTAGATGGCCAACATAGGAGAAATAAATAAAATATAATTTTATTTATTTCAAAAGAAAGGTGAGAACAAATAATTAAATAATTAAAAATAATTATTTAATAGAGAGGGAAGGGATAATTAAATAATTAAAATAATTATTTAATTGGGGAGACAAAGAAAGGATAAATATAACATTTATTTATGGAGAGAAAAGGTTAATGAATAATTAAATAATTGAAATAATTATTTAATTATAGAAGAAAAGGGAAAAGCTAACTTTTGAATTAAAATAATATTAGACTTAAATGTTTAATAAGAGTCTGGAAAAGTATGAAAGTGATTTACAACACTTCACAACACCTTTACAAGACATCATTTAATGCATTTGAAAGGGTCCAAGACCTAATGTGGATGTGTAAAAGACCTCACAACATTAAATAAAGGCCTCATTAAGTCTAATTTGTCATCAATTATTCCCATGTCAAGCAAGAGGTCCTTTTTTCTATGGCACGTTTAGCCCCCACTTTAGTGAGAGGATGAACATGGTTCAAACTCACACTAAAGTAGACATTCAATAGAGATCCAAGTGTACATATGCAGATGAAAAATAATGACAAAGATCAAAGGAGGTTGCACAAGACCTCAGGATCCAAGATCCTTAGGTCAAACCATCAAGATACATAATGATGCAATGGCAAGAAAGAGAAAGATGAAAATGAAAAGGTGGATCAAACTTCGATCATTTGTAAAACTAGTTGTGGATCAGATCTAGGCTATTTGTCCAAAAGAAAATGCATACTCACTTTGGGGTGACAAAACTCTTGGTTGTCTGTCGGGTGAGAAAGCCCAAAAGGTGAGAAACATATGCTAGTTGGTATGCACTCACAAACACATAGGTGGCTATGGGGAAAGTTGTGTTATGGAATGGGCTTCCCGCTCAACCATATCAAAGTTATACCTCCTAATAACTTTAACAAGGTGCCACAAAGGAAAATGATTTTCGAGCTCTATGAAGTAAGCAAAACTTCATATGCTTGACACTCATAGACATTGCTAATGCAAATAAGTGTAAGGAATGTTCAAGGGGAGTTTTCTTAATTCGTGCAAGGTCTCATCTTAGGCAACATCATGCCTAATGTTTCCAAGAGAGGAAAAGTGCAGATGATCTCATCTTGTTTCCAAGAGAGGACAAGTGCAAGGTCTCATCCTGGGAAACATTGTACCTAATTCTTCCAAGAGAGGAAATCACAAGAAAAAGAAAATTGTACAATGAAATGTGAGTGATGATGTATGCCCCCAATTTAAAGCGGTTGCAAACACCAGTACTATGATAAATTTCTTTAAAGTAGAAGGAGACATGAGAGCTTACTCAGAAATCCCAATGGCTAGTCATATGTTTCTGATAAGCTACATCATGAAGGAGGGTAGTATGTCACATGCGAGCCAACTTAAAGCATATCATCCACATCCCAAGCTTTCTCTTATATTTTCATGAAAGGTCAATGACTAGCCAAAGGAGGAAACTACAAGTGACATACAAGGACAAGGCTAATGAACCCATTGCCCCCACTTAGTGCAAGACAAAGGCGAGCTGAAATGATTGATAAAATGTAGGTGAGAGTGAAAATTGGTATCAATGAGAGGAATTAGGTGCCCCCATAGAAGGAAGAATACCAAACTCCTAAAAATGTTTGATTTTACAACTCAAAGAATTACATTCATTAGTGGAGTGACCATGAACTCTATGATGTGCACACAATGAAGCCTTGTAATAACATTTCTTTCAAGTTCTTGGAGGAAGGGTTATCAAGTGATCTTGGAGGAGTCTCGACAAGATACCCTCTTGATTAATGGTAGAAGGTGGTCTTGTGGTTTGCATCAAAGATACATCTTGATTAGTAGTAGACGTCATACTTACACAAGTTTCTCTAAATTGCAATATTTTGTTCTCACTCTTATAAGAGGAGGGAAAATCTATCAAATGAAAATAATTGGTGTCTTGTGAGATTGTATTGGCATTAAGCGAATATGTAGGTGTTTGAGTGATTGTTGGAAAAGGAGAATGTTGAAGACCACTAGTGTCAATTAGTGCAAGATGCTTTATAGTTGAAGTTGGTTTAGAGGATTGTTGTGGGAGAGTGTTGATGTTGAGTTAAGGCTTGGAAATTTCTATCACAGGACAATAACCAAGACCATGAGTTGTTTGTTGTGTAATAGGGTTGATAGGGTTGCAAATACCTTATTTGTGACCACCACATCCTTTTCCATTATATCCAAGTTGTTTCATAAGCTCATAACCTTTTCCATAAAGTGTTTTCATTGCATTGGAATTGGGTGGTTGTTCATTATTATGTTCATCAAAGGTTGTTGTGTATGTTGTATTTTATTTCGTAGAAGAGATAGATGGTTGAGAAGATTGTGTGGAATTTTGAGTTGTCATGATGGTTGGTTGTCCTTGTTTCTCATCTTTCTTTTGTGTGATTATGTATTCGCCCATAAATGATGGTGTGAATTCTAAGGATTCCCAATCATCACCAAATAATTTAGACACCGAGTTCACATTGTTTTGTTCAATTTCAAGAGGATCTATATTGGATGTTGGAATCAATGTTTTTAGAGGACTTGTAGCTACTTTTTCAAGGTGCAAGCAACTTTCAAGCTTTGGGTCTGCTTCAACTTGATAAATGTTATTGTTATAGACAAATTTCATTATACAATGAAGGGTTGAAGGCACTACATTCATCTCATGAATCCATGGTCTGCCTAAAAGAAGATTATACGAAAGATCATAAGGCATGAAATGAATAGCAGTTTGCAAATTAGCCACCCCAAAAGTAATAGGAAAGGTAATTACACTGGTGGTTTCTTTGTTGTATTATCAAATCCTCGAATAGATATGAAATCAGGCATTATTTGTGACTTGTCAACACACAATCTATCAAGGAGATTTACACTACACACATTAAGGATAGAATTGTTATCAATAAGGATTTGCTTTATCCCTATCCGATTGTATTGAGCAATGATCATGAAAGCTTCATTTTTTTTTTGCACTTCCAAAGGAGGAAGCTCAATTTGGTGGAAAACAATGTCAACATTTATTCCTTGGATCATGGTTGTGATGTTAGTTGGTTGCACATTAGAAGGAATAGGAACTTGTTGCAAGGATATTCAGATCATGTTGTGATAGTGAGGGGAGGCTTGAATAAGGTCCCATAATGAGATTTTAGCAGGAGCATTCTTTAGTTGTTCAACAAAATTGTACTCCTTTCCACAAGGAAGACTTGGTAAGATAGGTCTAGGGTATAGGATTAGGAAAAGGTAAGGGTGTTGGAGTTGGTTGCGGTGGTTGTGGATTATTGTGAGTGTTATATGTATGAGAAACAATATTATAACTCAACTACTATGATACATTATTCTTAGGTGGGTAAAGGACAAGTTCGGGTTTGTTTTGAGTTTGTTTGTGTGAAGGGGGTAAAGGATGAATTGAGGTTAAATAATGTTAACATTCCTTAGCGAGTGAGAGTCTATATCATTATTGTGGTTTGTATCTTGCATCATGATATTGTTCCTAAGAGGAGGGTTTTGAGGAGAACTACAAACCAAATTTTCTTGACATTCTAAGGTTGGTTTTCCTAAAAGGACTTCCTCACAAGTATGAGGATGATCAATGGTTGAATTGTCTTGCTTAATAAGGTTTTTCTTAGGTGAAAGGGGATAACTAAGATTCTCATGACTCTCATTGGTTGTGTTTTCTAACATCAAAGCATCTTTCTTACAACTAGGGGAGATACGAGGAGAAGAACAAGTATGATTATCATTAGCATTTACAACGTCATGCCTTTGTTCTTGAATGTCTTCCAAAATAGGATAGATAGGGGAAGGATCATAAAGAGGATTGTTGTAGACCAACACATCTTCATCACTTATAATCTTATCTTCCTCAAAATTAACCTCACAATGGAAATTAGGTAAGGTGATGTCTAAGAATGTGTCTATGATTTCATTCTCTTGTGCTAAAGTATATTCCCAAAGGGGATGAGGAGAAGGACAAACAAGATCCTCATGATTCTCAACGATTGTGTCTTCTTTCGCCGAGATACCTTTGTCACTAAAAGAAGAGGTATTAGGGGAAGCACAATTATGATCATCATAAGTATCTATGTTTCTATGCTCTTCTATCACATTATCCACACAAATAGGGGAGATAGGAGAGGGTGTGAGTTTAAGGTTAACACTGTCATTTTCACTCTCTTGTGCTAAGAGACTCTCATAACTAGGACATGCATTGAATGAATGATTAACATGCTTATGAACTAAAATTTTCTTTGCAAATTTGGAGAAGATGGAAACTAACATTTTGAAATAACAATCTATGCTAACTCAAAATGAAATGCAATTTTCAGATGATAATTGACTAATTATGCTATGTAACAATATGAGAATGTAGATGTGAAATTTAAACCATGCATGAAATGAGCTAATCTAAGCTTGATCTAATGAAATTGACGTTACTGAAACTCAATGAATTGATACAGATGGATAATGGCACCAAACAAAAGCTGAAAAATAAGGTTTTCAACTCTGTAAAAGATAGTTTTAGGGGTCAAAAGGGGCTAATTTTCCCAAGGTGGCGAATGAGTCCCAATATGGATTTTTTTAAAAATTTTAAGAATTTTTTAATGGATTTTGATGTTTTTTAAGTGCTATGATGTAGAACTAAATTAAAAATGTAGAATTTCAAAAAAATTAAATGAATTTAGATGCCAAAAATGCAACCTAAATGCATTTTTCTATGAATGCAAAATTTGAACCTAGCATGCAAATTAACTAATGCAATCCCTAATGCAAAGTCAATGCAAGGCTAGATATATGATGAAGGACTCCAAAATTAGACAAGAAAGTGTTTGAAAGTTAGGTTCACCAAAATGTAACATAGATTTTAGGTTTCCTAGTTCTTTCTAGCGCTTCTAGGGTTTTTCACCTAAAAGGAGAAAGAAGGGCCAAAATACTCATGTTACATTCAAAGTCAATGCATTATGGATGGAGTATGAATGTAATATACTTAGATGCAATGTTTGAATGCAAGAAATTAATAATATTGATTGATTAATGAATGAAACCAAAGGAAAAAAATTGTTTGAAAACACATCGTGTAATGCAAGAACACCTAGAAATGTGAACAAAATTGAACATAAATGAACCAAACTGAAAGTGTGCCCTTGGGATCTTGAAGGATGCTGTAAATGACACTTGAAATGCTGTTGATGCTAAATTTTAGGCCTAGTGGGACTCATTCGCCATTCTGGGTGAATCAGTCCCAATTATGCAAAATTGTGTCGAAACTCATTTCCAACAAAAGGGTATCTAAAAATGCAGAAAACTCAAAATTGACCTAGAAGTGGGACTCATTCGCCGCTCATGGTGAATGAGTCCACTTTTGAATTTCTGAATATTCAAAGGTGGAATCTAGAGCTCTTGGTTTGCACTTTGATTCTCTATAGGTGTCCACTTCTGAAACTTTGATTTTCAAACTTGATAGTGAGTTTTTGTTGATATTTTTACTTTTTGAATGAAGAGAAGACTTAAATAAATTTTCAACTTGATTCCTAATGATTTCCAAGCTTCCAAGATGTCTAAATCTGCAAACACACAACAAGAGAGGAATAAATGTTGAATGTTAGGGTATGGGGGTTTGCCTTGGTCAAACCCCTTTTAGGTAATTAAACCAAAATGATGAAAGAATGAGATGAAACATGCAATAATGGAGTTGATTATCTTACAATGATGTTTGATCTTGAAATTTTGCAACAAAACATGAAGAATCTGTCCTTGAATGTCTAAAAATTGTTATCTTATGCCTTGAAATGATGAAACCCTAACTTCCTTGACTTGAGATGGAAGAATGATGGATGAAGAATGAATAATGAATTAGATAAATGAATTAGGGTTTAAAGGTCTCCTTTTATAAAGGAGAGTTAAGAATAAGGATTATGATCAAGGGCCAAGAATAAATTAGAAAATAACTTAATCAAGGGTGGAGGTTAATTGAGAGAAGAAATACATGGATAGATAAAGACTTGAGGTGGAAGATAAGATTGGCATAGACAAAGAGGTGATAGAAGAAATTAAATAATAAGTATTATTTAATTTAGATGGCCAACATAGGAGAAATAAATAAAATATAATTTTATTTGTTTCAAAAGAAAGGTGAGAACAAATAATTAAATAATTAAAAATAATTATTTAATAGAGAGGGAAGGGATAATTAAATAATTAAAATAATTATTTAATTGGGGAGACAAAGAAAGGATAAATATAACATTTATTTATGGAGAGAAAAGGCTAATGAATAATTAAATAATTGAAATAATTATTTAATTATAGAAGAAAAGGGAAAAGCTAACTTTTGAATTAAAATAATATTAGACTTAAATGTTTAATAAGAGTATGGAAAAGTATGAAAGTGATTTACAACACTTCACAACACCTTTACAAGACATCATTTAATGTATTTGCAAGGGTCCAAGACCTAATGTGGATGTGTAAAACACCTCACAACATTAAATCAAGGCCTCATTAAGTCTAATTTGTCATTAATTATTCTCATATCAAGCAAGAGGTCATTTTTTCTATGGCACGGGGATATTAATTGATCCAGTCACTATTACAAAAACAACAATATATGACTAAAAAAACTACTAAAAATTGCATATAAATGACTAATTTTGGTCATGTGACCATTAGTAGTTTATTTCTGGTCATTTATAACGTGACCAAATTTATGACTAAACTATTTTAGTCATTTATTTAGTCATTGATTTAGTCATTGATTTGGTCATTGATTTAGTCATTTAGTCATTGATTGTTGTTAACTGGTCATTTATTTAGTCATGGTAGTGATTTATTTAGTCATTAATTTAGTCATTGATTATTGTTAACTGGTCATTTATTTAGGCATGGTAGTCATTTATTTAGTCATGGTAGTTGTTTATTTATTCATGGTAGTCATTTATTTAGTCATAGTAGTCATTTTATTTAGTCATGGTAGTCATTTTATTTAGTCATGGTAGTCATTTATTTAGTCATTGTAGTCATTTTATTTAGTCATTGTAGTCATTTTACTTAGTCATGGTAGCCATTTATTTATCCATTGTAGTCATTTTATTTAGTCATTGTAGTCATTTTATTTAGTCATGGTAGCCATTTATTTAGCCATTGTAGTCATTTATTTAGTCATTGTTTAGTTATTTATTTAGTTATGGTAGTCATTTATGAACTAATACTTTCAGATGTGAACCAAGAGAAGTGTCATTGAAATTATGTTGTGATTGAAAGATATCTTTAATGCTCTTATGTTATACTAGAAAAATTAAACTTAGAAAACAATCATAAAACTTTTGTTCAAAAGATTGAAACAACAATATTGGAAAATAATTCACTTGTATATTCAAACTGTATATAAAATATGTTACAAAGAACTCCACATATAGAGTTTTGAAGATAGGATCTTTTTGTAGTATGCAAACTGCTAATTTGTTATGCTTTTAAAACTGAAAAAAAACTAAAACTAAAGCAAAAAATCCATTGGTGTGAATGCATGTATTCATTGTTGCACATGGGGTGGGTTGTAAATGCATCTAGAAGGAATTGGTTTTGCATGCATTTTATCCTTACTCTGTACCTATCCACAATAAAAAACTTAAAATTTGTTAATATTTAAAAAAAATATGAAACTTTGAAGTATGAAAAACAAAGTGCGATGATAAGGAATTTCATAGCAATATAGGCATACATTATGAAAGTATTCAAGAAAAAATGCATATACAGAAAGTCAATTTATTCATATTTGATTGAAACACAGTATGATCTATGCAAAGGTAACCCCCAGTCATATACAATTTCAACTAAACAACATTGAGGACTGATGTTCAAGTTTGACTCACACAAACAAGCCATTTTGGATCCTCCATGGTTGCAAATATAAGATCTACATGATGTCCCCTACATTTCATTCATTTTAAGTATAAGTTTCTACTAGTAAATGTGAAATATTTATTTCTTTCATCAAAAAAATAAAATTGAATTCAAATGTACCTTTCTTAGCAATGATTGCCACAATTCTTGTATTTATATCTTCTAATACCCTACATTATAAATTAAAAAATATACATGACAATGCGTTTTAAGAAAATAATAATTTAAGAATGACTTAGTACCCTCTAATTCAAAAACACAGAAAATAAGGTTGCCATCTCACCCTCCATTATTCCAAGGATCTCTCAATCCATTAAAAAATATTATATTGCTTCTAAATTGCTTAAGCACCCTCTTGATATTCTGCAATACATGTATGTGAGTAATTCATAATGATACATAAAATTCCTTCACAAATCTTGAAGGAGATTCAATATATTGGAAGATAAAATCTCATAAATACATGTTCATTCCAATTAGACTATACTTACATGACCACCAAATTTGGTGGTGATCCAGTGTGGCCTTGGTTCAATACCATTTGTATATGCACAACCTTGAATCATTTCTATATAATTGAATGTTGATTCAGGAAACATGCTTTCTATTGGATCATCCTCCATTGGCTACATCATCTCTGTACAATACTATACCCAAACAAAGAAATACTCCCCTTACACATACTACTCAGAAAAAATTAATTCAAACAATTATATGGTTAAATAAAAACAAAAAATTGAACCTAGAAATTCCAACCATTCTCTCCATGTGGATCACTGGCTCCCAAATCAAAATAACTCGTGTTTCCTGTATAGTTATAAAATATGTTTGATGCTTCATATAGTTGGCTTAGAATATTTTTCCCACTAGATGGATTGTCTATTGCCTTGCACATCTACACAAACAAGAGAATCATTACGAAGATAACTTTTCAAAGTACAAAAGTAATGAAAAAAAAACTATTTAAAAAATTGTAGAAGATTTTGCATAAACATTTCGAATCACTCTGTGATAAAAAAAATCCATCATCATCATCATCATTGCAATACATTCATGTGCATATGTAAAGCTTGTTTGGGTTTTCAATAAAGACTCTAACGATGATAAATGGGTTTTGAAATTTCATTACTTGTTTCACTAGATAGGATGATAGATTTTGAATAAAATTAGTAGGGGTTGGATAATCTGCTTTTGCAGCTTCAAAGTAAGATTCATTCAACCACCCTTCCACACTATCAACGTCACTATCTTTGTGAAAAATGCCAACAATTTTCTATAAGAAAAAGATAAAGCAACATTAGACAATATTGCACAAAGATTCTCTAATCTTACTTGCAGAGTTTGAAAGATTTTTTGAGAGATCTTCTGCCGCTTGGAGTTGATGAAATCTCCTCCAATATCTTCCATGAATTCTTTATTACATTGAATTAGTTTTCACTTTCACTCTACCAAAAACCCAAAAAATAGAAGTTAAAGGCATTTCACTAAAGCTTAAGAACTGTGAACTGTGAAATCTGTGATCTTTCAATTTCAGAAATTTTAACTGTGAAAACCTAATGAATTGTACATTGCAAGGGAAGAATTGGTAATACCCTGAATTCATTTGAGACAACGTCAAAACCAGCTAGAAACATTTGAGACGACTTTGTCAAAAACATTTTATTTTAACCCCATCTACTTGGCTCAAAACATTAGTGTGGTAATACCCACTATAGTAAACTCCTCTCTACGATAACTATATCGTAGTATTGAATTTTTTTATATGTAACGAGGGCTAGCAGAGTTGGGAGTGGTTACTAGTGTTGATGGAGTAGGCGAGAGAAAGCCCCTACATAACAATCTGGTGCCCTGGGTGTAATGCCCCCTCAGTTTTCCTTTGTTTGGACAAATTCTTGGACTATATCTAGAATTTATGACACTATTTGTTGGACATTATGATATTGTTGCATGTTATTTAGATATTGTGATACTTTGATGTTTAGATATGGTGAATATTTGATGACATTGTGATATCTAATGTTTCTTACTTATATCATGATTAGTAGATTAGTTAATTGCTTATGTGAGTTGTCATGGATATGATGTTATGTGTTTGTTGGATATATGCATTATAATGTTTTGATATCAGTTATTATGTATTGGTGATGGGGAACAGTGTTGCATCACTCGCGTGCAAGCGCCCTGCGACTCTACGATTTCCCCTTCACGGTGTGACTAGTTATTTTCATTATGCACATGTTTGACCCTATATTTTTTTGTAGGTTGCAGGTACAGGGCATCGACTCCACCTAATTTTCAGGTTTGAGTGTTCCAAAATCCCAATGGAGTTATTTTCAGAGGTAGCATTGGGTCCCCCACTTTGAGCTAGCGTCCTTGTTGAGGATGAGTGCCTGACGTCACATTTTATCTGTAAGGTCAATTTGAGTCGTTTTGTGATGTAGTGATCATTTTACTTTCCATTTCATCTTGTTGGTAATGTTGAGAGTATGTTTCTTGGAAATATGTGTATGTTTGTGCTTGGTTTGATTATTTCATTTTGATTGAAAGTAATGGAATTTAAAGACCTTGGTATAATTAAATAAAATTTTGTATGTGATTGAAGTATTAATTATTTAAGTTATTAATAATTATTTAATAGATTTTAATAAATTAAATTTTATGATTTAAAATGAAGTATTTAAATAAATATATTCATTTAAAAGGAGAAATTAAATTAATAAATTAAATATATTAAATAGTTAATTAATTATGTGAAATCACAAGTGATGACTTAAGAATTACAAAATTAAAACAAGGAGGGTAAACGTGCTTAGTGGGGGAAAATTAAAAGAAACAAATTAAAAATTTGAGAAAGGGTTAAAAGTTTAATGAAAGATAAATTCAAGTGGAAGGCAATTTTGGGAAAAGAAGGTAATTATTATTGTAGTGGAGGTTAATAAATAAAGGGAAGTGGAGTTAACTAAAAAGGGGCAATTGGTTTATTTTCTAGGAAACTTATTGCATTATGTTGCACGAAGTTTCTGGAATTGGCTATCTCTGGATCTTGAAAAAAAATTGGTTGTGAACTGCGGAGGTTTTGGACTTGTGGTTTCTACATAGGTTGTGGGGATTCAGAGTGTTGGAGGCTTTGGAATTTGAGTTGCTGCAAAAGAAATTGTTGGGCCGTTGGCAGAGATTGTTGGGAACCAAGCTCCAACATTAACTTTCAACGTATTCTATCAAAATATTTCAGGTTCCATTGCTTCTTACCTCTGTATAAATCTTGCATTAAAATGGTAAATTAATGGAATATCTGAATACTTGGTTTTGATTATTTCTATCGATTGTATGTGTCTTGTTTCATCATCTCACATGCCTTGTCTCTCAACCGTTTTCTCTTGAAATGTCTGCAAGTTTGTACCCGTTTTATTTGCCTTGCCAAAGACAATGAAGTCAATTGGTTGCAAAAAAATTGCGGAATATTTTTAAATTACTCACACTTAGTTTCTTATTTCTTTTGTATCTCTTCTTACATTTCCCTCAACAACTAGTTTGTATCATAGGTTACATATATGTTTTTTTTTTTTTACTGTTGAGCATGTTTATACATCTATTGCATCCATTCAATTGATAGAAGCTAGATATCAATTGTATGCCACTATTCCCTTTTGAAGTTCCTTGCCTAAAATGGTTGATTCAATTTTATTGGAGTCCATGCATGTTTATATGGTGTTGTATTAATCCCAATCATCATGTAATATGAAGGGATGCTGTTAATCAGTAAATATCTATTTGGGGTTGGTTCGGCATTGTATTATTTTCAATCTTTTCTTAGCTTTTGGCTTTCCTCTGAGTTGGCCATTACACTCTGAGCTCATTTCTCCTAGCGTCCTTTCTATTTTTCAATAAAATCTATTTGATGGATGTGAAATTGCTAGAGAGGGTGTCGCCCCTCATTCATGCATCGCTTCTGCCAGGAAATCTTACACAGCCATTTCCTCATTTAATTGTTGAATACTATTGAAATATCTTTGTTCCTCTTTGGGCGCCATGCAAAAGAAAGCTTTAATTCTATTGGTTATAGACTAGTAGTCATGCATTTTTTTTAAACCTTTGTATGTAGGAGAATTAGCTTCTAACGATATGGTTCTTGTCCACATTGCTATCTATAGATTACATAAGTGTTGGCTAGTTTATTTCTATAATTGTGAACTAAAAGATTTCGATACTCTCCCTTTGTATCGACTAAATGTTATTAGCACTCTATTTCCTTAATTCGCTATACGTGATGTTTCTTGTCATCTAAGTTTGAAATATGTGTTAGTGGATTAGATATAGATATCACTGTTTATGTCGTGTTCATTTTTTATTTTGTTGAATGCCTTTTGTGTGCCTGGATTAGCATGTAATAAAAGATATTGTAAACTGTTAATATCTATCTGAATTCAATCAACTGTTTGAGGACTAGGTGATTCGCAAATTTTGGTTTAAGCTCTCTATATATATCTATATATAAATATATATGTATGGTTACTTCGAATTCATGCTAAAAATCTTGTAATTTCTTTAAAGTTAAAGATAGAGCTTAAAATTATTAAATAAAACCAATATTTATTGATATATATACTCATGTTAATATATAGATATATATAAATATATACATATATATACTTTAGAATATATATATATATATATATACATATAGTGTATAGTTGTAAGCATTAAGAAAATAAGATTATGACTTTAGAATAATTTAGTCTATAATATTTTAAATGGACCTTGGAGTGGTATTTTTTTTCCATCATTGAAGTAGTTGTGTTGCTAACTATTCATCGTAAGTCAATGTGAAGCTATGTTTTAATATGTAGAAACACTTGTGTAATGAGATGTGTATGAATGTCTTTTATGGGAGTTCTTTATGTGTTTATGGTCGTTGGGCTTCCAGAGGCTTTAGGGGATTGTCTTGTTGGTATTCTTGTTATCCATGAGATGATTGCTTGTATTAAGTGAATTTGAGATGTTCTTTAGCCTTGCACTATGTATATGCCTATATGTTTGAACTTTTGAAACTTGGAAGCGGGAAGGGATTATGCCTCGCCATGTGACTTCGTTATGAGTTTTGAATTTGTGCAAGTGGCCTTGTTTCAGTTTATTGGTATTTCTTTGTTGATCGTAGGGGAGTGGCTTCCAACGGGGGCTGACGCACAAAGGGGTGCCTAGATAACCCATGTGGAAGTTTCATAAACAAGTGATAACCTAAAACTAACTAGGAGGGTTGGGTAGCTAGAACATTAAACAATATAAGTCAATACCTTCCTTAGGGCTCAAGCACTCACATAGGCTTGAGATGAGTCAAGAAGGCCTAGAATGGAAAAATTAACTGCCTCATCTCCACGAGAGGTATGTTGATTCTGGATAGGATGCATGAGGGGTCGAAGATTGGTAGAGGCTACTAGGATAACCCAGGATGGGGGTCGGGGCCTAGGAAGGTCTACCTGGATAACTTATGACATCTATGTGATGACACTTTCCCTACGACAACCATATATCCCCTTGTCTATTGTTTTACTTGGATACTTTTGAGCCTCTAGAAGTATAGTCAATGTTGTTTGATATTGTTCTACTTGCTCTTGTGTGTCATGTCAGCCTTGTGAAGTCTTTAGTCCCTTGTCTGATAGCGATGGTGGGACCCTTTGCTACCTCCTAGCATGGGGGATGGACCTTTGGGTCCACACGATTGGGTGGAATGTTTTTCATTCTCCATTGGGTTCCCTTCCTTTGAACATGTCATGGTGATGTCACTTGATCCGAAGACTTCTACACTGTATCTACTCTTGGGATTTGTGATCCTTGTATTTGTATTTGTACTGTATCTCAATTAAAGTATCATGTATCATGTTTTTTAACACTCCCCACATTTAATGAGGAGGCATTATTGTATAGAATGTAATTGTAAAGATGAAACTAATGTAACTCTATTATGTGATGAATTATGTATTCAATGATATTGTACATGTTAAGTGGAATAGATATAATCATTTAATTGTTTATGTTTATATTATGGTTGTATCTCATGAATCACTTGATTATATGTAATGAGAATATGTGATTCTTAATTGATGTTAAATTTGGTTATTATTAAGTTTTATGGTTTTTGTTAATTTTGATAATGGGATCTATGTAATGTAGTTGTGAACCTTAGAGGACATAGGATAGTATGTAAGTTTATATCCTTTACAACCTTATACCATTACTTTTTTCAAAAAAAATGTTTTGTTTCTAGTTTCTAGATTGTTGTCCTCTAGGGTTCATGGCGAGGGCGTTACACATGGTATCAGAGCCCAAGTTTAAACACTGGTTGCTCTAGGTATATAAAAGAGCCCATTAAGTTGTCTTATATGCATTGTTTGAAGTTTAATTTTTCCCTTGTCAACCACATCTAACACCTTGAACTTTTCTTGGTGGTGTCTATGTAGGATTATCACTAGAGGTCGGGCTAGAGGTCAAGCGCATGGAAGAGGTCGTGGCGGTGGCCGTGGGGCCAATCACCAAGATTCTTCTTCCCACAGCTCCCGCAAGTCAGATCGTGAGGAACACCAAGGTTCACAAAACAATCAGGGAGGTGGAGGACATAATCTAGATCAACCAGGGCTAGAGGGCACATAGTTGCGCCACTTACTAGAAGAGGTTCTTGCACATCTTGGTCCAATGCAAGAAGGTGAGAAATTAGTGATTCAAGAGAGAGAGAGGTCTCCTAGGAGGAGAGAGTTAGTTGTTGAGCAGGATGCCATATTAGTTGGTCATATGAGGGACCTTCTTCGAGCACCTCCTCTAACATTTGATGGGATAGACAGTGGATTAGAGGCAGGGACCTGGTCAATCAATCTAAACTGATGTTTTTCTATGCATCCATATGGTAGCAATACCAAGGTCGGGTGCACCATTATGCATCTCTGAGGTTTTACTTCCATGTGGTGGCATCTTGAGGAGTAAAAGCTCCATCTAGATATAGATTCAATATCATGGGAGATGTTCTTAGAGAAATTCAGAGCTTGATTCTTGTCTAACCATTGGGGATAATGTCATGCAGATGAGTTTCATGAGATGAGACAATTGGCGATGTTAGTGGAACAGTACGAGCAGAGATTCTATGAACTTAAACAATATTTTAGCATTGGAGATGATGAGGGCATGTTAGTACAACACTTTATCAGGGGCTTAAATGCACACATCAATGGTGGTGTTTGGGTGTTTGAGTTGAAAACCATGGAGGTAGCTATGGAGAAGGCTTAGATTGTTGAGGAGAATTTGGCTATGGCTTTAGGTGGTCAAATGGGGGTTCAAATTGATAGTGCACCTACGGAAAGGTTTAGTTCTCATGGTGTAAGACATAGTTAGCAGGTCCATCTAGGAGTTAGCAGGCACCCTCTAAGTGTGGCTAGTAGCAACAATAGCCCTTTCAATCAAAACATAAGAATTCTCGATCTCGTTTAGGATGATAAGTTTCAGTCCAGGAGAGATAGGAATTGGAGGCAAATCAAAAATTATCGCTCTGATCAGCCAGCCCAGAGTCCATAGTCTATAGTTAATATGGGTATTGTTCAGTAGTCTAGTGCACCTCTAGGTGGTAGAGGTTTTGGCAGAGGTACAGGGTGCTTCTCATGTGGTTAGAAGGGGCATATTGCTCGTCGGTGTCCTCATAATGGTACATCTGGATTTACTTAGAGACCAACGTCTTTAGAGCTGACAGTAGGGGATGCAGGTAGATCACACAAAGTTTTTGTTGTGATTGATAACTGCTAGGTTGAGCACCAAGGTACAGTGGTTGAGACATCAGGTGTGTTACATGGTAGTAGAGTATTTGTTCTCTTTGATTCAGGTGCTTTAGACTCCTTTATTTCTCCTTCTATAGTAATGCAATGTGGATTGGTGGCAGCAAAGCAAGATGATAGGTGGCAGGTTGAGTTAGCCTCTGGTACTAAGGTTGCAATTGAGTCTTTTGTTCATGGTTTTAGTTTGAGGATTGGATCTCTTGACACTATGGTTGATCTTCATATCATTCCTCTTGGGTCTTATGATGTTGTATTGGGAATGGATTGGTTAGAGGCTCACAGAGCAGTCAGAGATATTCTTCATAAATCGATGCAGGGTGTAGATGATTCTAGTAATAAGGTTGAGGTAGTAGAAGTTCAAAGACCTATTTCCTTGAGGATGATCTTAGCTATTCAGTTGAGGAGGTGTATGCTATTCACAGTAAATGACTTGGAGTTAGGAGAGAGTCAGTAGGAGGTGTCACTTGATAGTCATCCCATTCTTAGATATTATGCTAATTTTTTTCCTAGCAAGATTCAAGGGATTCCACCTAAGCGTGACATCAACTTTAAGATTGATCTTGTACCTGGAACTGAGCCCATTTCACAATCTCCTTACCAAATGACCACTCAGGAGCTTGAGGAGCTCTGATTACAACTTGAGGAGTTGTTAGTGAAGGGATTTATTCATCCTAGTTTCTCTCCTAGTGATTTTTGTGAAGAAGGACGGGTCCCTTCAATTGTGTAAAGATTACCGATAGTTGAACAAGGTGACAATAAGGAACAAGTATCCATTGTCGAGGATAGATGATCTGTTTGACCGAATCAAGGGTGCTAGAGTATTTTCAAAGATTGATCTTAAATCAAGGCATCATTAGTTGTGCATCTTTGAAGTAGATATCCATAAGACCACATTTTGTACTCAATATAGACACTACGAGTTCACAGTGGCATTGTTCAAGTTAACGAATGTGCCCTCAGTATTCATGAGTTTGATGAATGGTGTGTTTCGCACCTACCTTGATCAGTTCTCCTGGTTTTTTTAGATGACATATTGATCTATTCCAGGACCATGGAGGAGCATGAGGATCATTTGAGATAGGTGCTACAATGTTTGAGGGAGAATCATCTATATGCTGACTTCTCGAAGTGTGAGTTCTTCAAGACAGAGGTGAAATATCCAGGACATGTTATCTCTAGTGAGGGCATTGCCATGGATCCTTCAAAGATCCAAGTTATTATTGATTGGTCTACACCCACTAATATTGCAAAGGTTCATAGTTTCATGGGATTAGCAGGTTACTACCGATGGTTTGTGTAGGGGTTTTTGAGAATAGCACACCCCATTACTTCTCTTTAGAGGAAAGGAAAGAATTTTTTTTGGTCAGAGTAGTGTGAGGCAGCTTTTCAGACTCTTAAGGAGAGATTGACCAATGCTCCTATATTAGTTGTTTCTGATCCTTCTGGGGATTTTTTGGTTTGTACAAATGCTTCCTTGGAGGGTATATGAGTTGTGTTGATGTAAGAGGGTCGTGTGATTTCCTATGAGTCTCATAAACTCAAGGATCACAAACTGAATTACCCTACACATGATCTAGAGTTAGGTGCTTTGGTACATGCCTTGATGAGGTGGAGGAAATTTTTATTGGGGCATCGGTTTGAGCTACACAGTGATGACCGTAGTTTGTAGTATATCTTCATGCAACCTAATCTGAATGCCAGGAAAAGATGATGGATGAAGTTCTTATGTGAATATGATTTTGAGGTGAAATTCATTCAGGGAAAGGAGAATGTTGTTGTTGATGCACTTAGTAGGAAGAGACAAGTTATCAACAGTGACTCTTGGTGTGGATTTGAGGAGCCAAATTCTTTCAACACTTCCCTTGGATAGTTGGTATTAAGAGGTGAGGTCTGAGGTGGAGTCGGGCAGAACTTTAGAGGGCATATTTGTAGGATATTCCCTTAAGTCAAATGGTCTTTTGAGACATTTGGGTCATATTTATGTACCTTCCTTTGGAGATCTTCGTACTTTGATCATGATAGAGGTATATCGGGCACCTTATTCAGCTCATCCTGGTGTCAAAAATATGCACACAGATCTTCGACAGCTATATTTTTGGGTTGGAATGAGGAGGTATTACTGATTTTGTGTTGAGATGTTTGGAGTGTTAGAGAGTGAAGTAAAAACACCAACATCTTGTAGGAATTTTGCAACCTCATTTGGTTCCGGAGTGGAAATGGGACATTATCTCATTATATTTTATTGTTGATTTGGCTATTTCTTCATGTCGGCATGATGCCATTATGGTCACTATGGACAGGTTGACGAAAGTGGCACACTTCTCTCCTATTTTTTCCTCATACAATGCTTCATTGGTGGCTAGAGTTTTCATAGAGGACATTGTCAGGTTACATGGTATTCCTCACTAGATTATTTCATATAGAGATCCAGTATTTACTTCAGCTCTATGGACATCCCTACAACATGCATTGGGGACTCAGTTAAACTTTAGTTCAACATATCATCCAAAGATTGATGGGAAGATTGAGAGGTTCAATCATATCCTCAAGGATATGCTTTGAATGTATGCCATGGATCAGCAGTCACATTGGGAGGACTACCTATATTTGGTAAATTTGCATACAATAACAACTATCACAGTTCTATTGACATGCCTCCCTTTCAGGCGTTTTATGGTCATCTATGTTAGACCTCGTTGAGTTGGGATCATTTGGAGGACAGGGTTGTTTTGGGCTCGAAGATGCTTTAGGAGATGGAGCAGCAGGTGGTTCGCATTAGGGAGCATTTGGTAGCAGCCTATGATAGACAAAATAAATATGTCAATGCTCACAGGGTGGACCGTCAGTTTTCAGTGGGAGACCAGGTATTCCTGCATGTGTGTTTTTGAAAGAGTTTGATCCATTACAGAAAGGGATCTAAGCTCACATCACACTTTGTTGGGCCTTTTGAGGTCTTGGAGAGGATTGGTCTTGTAGTGTATTGTCTTGCTTTGTCACCCAGTCTCTTGCACATTCATGATGTGTTTCACATTTCAGTTCTTAGGCCTTATTATCCTGATTTATCTCACATCCTCAATTGGAATGCATTACAGGTAGAGGACGGGCAGCTGGATTTGGAGCCTGTAGGCGTCATTCAACACAAGACACTCACACTCAAGGTTTGAGACATTGAGCAGGTTAGGGTCCAGTGGGATCTGAATGACGAGTCTTTTGCTACTTGGGAGGATGCTTCTAGGATGAGAGCTTTATCCATATCTGTTTATAGGCTTCCAGGAGTAAGCCTGGTCCTAGGGGGAGGATGTAATGCCCCCTCAGTTTTCCTTTGTTTGGATAGTTTCTTGGACTGTATCTAGATTTTATAACATTGTTTGCTCAAAATTATGATACTGTTGGGTGTTATTTAGATATTGTGATAATTTGATGTTTAGATATGGTGATTGTTTGATGACGCTATGATGCTTAGTTTGATATTTGATGAAATTGTGATATCTGATGTTTCTTACTTATATGATGATTAGCAGATTAGTTATTTGCTTATGTGAGTTGTCATGGATATGATGTTATGTGTTTGTTGGATATATGTGTTATCATGTATTGATATCAGTTATTATGTATTAATGATGGGGAACAGTGTTGCATCACTCGTGTGAGAGCGCCCTGCGACTGCGATTTCCCCTTCACAGTGCAATTGGTTGTTTTCATTATGCACATGTTTGACCCTATGTTTTGCTTCTAGCTGCAAGTACAGGGCATCAACTCCCCCTGATTATTAGGTTTGAGCATGCCAAAATCCCAAGGGTGTGTGCAAGAAGTTGAGTCCACTTTTTGGCCAAAAAGTGGAAGTGTTTTATCTAATTTTTAGCATTTGACACATTTGACCTTAAAATTTGAAGCACTTAGAGATCAAATCTTTAAAAAATTCACTAATCATAAAATGTAGTGCTCAAAGTCTAGTTTCCAAATATGTAATTTATTTCAATACCCAGATTGTACAAATTGAGTTTTAATAGGAATTTCTAAAAACCACTGTTTAAAAGTCTTTTTTTACCATACCATGCACGTGTACGACATCCATATTTTGACTTAAATTATCGTATTTTTCTAAATCCTTTTGGGATAAGTTTTATGACTCATTGAAGCTTGTTCTTGATATTTTTTTGTAATTTTTTATTGAATATTTTTTTTTTGTTAATTTTTTATTAGGCAGATTTGTCGTTTTGAAAAATCGTCGTGTACGACATGCATAAGATGACCTAAACTTATCATTTTTTTTTTTTTTTTTTAAATTGAAAAGAATTGTCTGAAGTTTGTTCTCATGCAATCCATTTGTCAAAATGTTATGTTGATCAAAAGTTATTAAAATAGTAAAAAACTCTGATATTGAAAGTTTATGGACCAATTTTATTAGAAATTAATTGAAAAATAGAAAAAATAATCCAATTGCAAAAAAAATTACATATTTAGAATCCGCATTGTTTCACCGAAAACGGGTTTTAATTTCGTTAGAAAATTCTACAAAAAACGTCATCAGCCATATGTCCAAAGTCGGTATTTTTCTTTGACATTGTTAGGACCTTCAACTTGCAGGTCAAACCAGGTTGAAGGTTGAGGTTCGGACTTCCAATGCTTTTCCCAAACCAAAAACCTAAGAAAAAACCCGACCACAATGCAAAAGGTAATTCAAATTTTAAACAAACGGGATCCCGATTATAAAATGGGATCCCTTTTATTCATAAACGGGATCCCATTTAATAATCGGGATCCCGTTACATTTAAACTATATTCTGATCATTGTCAACGAAACGGGATCCTGTTCACTAACCAATGGCCCCGACATTCAATGCCGGTGAATGGGATCCCGCTTATGCATAAACGGGATCCCATCTTATAATCGGGATCTCGATTCATTTGAAGCAAGATCTCGTGTTATTAATGGGATCCTGTTTATATTATTTAAATACACTGTACACAAGTTTTGTGAAGTCTGCAACTTCCATGTACGGCCGAGAGCACTAAAAATGAATGATTTTTCATAAGCTATTGTATTTACAGGTCAGAACTTGATTTTTAGTTGATTTTATCAAACGGGGCATCATCTACACCATTTTTGAAGTGGAATTGTGTTATTTTCGTACTTGTTTGGAGGAACAAAAAGTTTCAATTTGCAATATGGATTGAATTTTTCAAAGGAGGCATGAAGCAAACAATTTTTAAAGTGGAATTGTGGTAGTTTTCTACTTGTTTTGACGAACACAAGAGGAAGAATTTTGTCCTAATAGGTATTCAACTTCCAATTTGGATTGAATATTTTGAAGAATTTCACTATTAACATTCATTTGTGCTTGAGAATTTTATAAGCATGGGAGATAAAGCTTGTAATAAGAGAAGGAAGACATTGACTCCTCAAAAAGTTGAAGCAAATAGGGAAAAAGAGAGACAAAGACAAAGAGAAAGAAGAATGAGAATGAAATCAATGAATGATGGTGGAGCAACCAATTCAACAACTATTGAAGATGAAAACATTGAGGATACCATAGTTGTAGATGAAGCTAATTAAGAAGGAGTCAATTTGGAAAGAATATGATTATACAAACAAGTCCTACTATATCTAAATCCTCTTTGAATGCTATGGAGAATGCTTCAATATGCACAAATCTAGGTACGCCTTCAAATCCACATGGTAGTGAAATGGTAAATTTGTATGTAGAAGTTTTACAAGATGCCGGACTTAATGATGTTGACATTGACTATATTCAGAGACCGAAACTTTTATAGAATTTGTTGAAAACAAAAAGAAAAAATATTTTACAAGTGAAAATCAAAATGATCATTTTCTTGAAAATGAAAACAAACCTATATTTTTGATGAAAAATGAAAATGAAACAAGATGAAGATGAAAAACGAAAAAATGAAAAAATGAAGATGAAAAATGAAAAATGAAAACCGCTTTTGTTGATGAAAAAATGAAGATGAAAACGAAAAATGAAAACCGCTTTTGTTGATGAAATTGTAAATGAAAATGAAGATGAAGATGAAAATGAAGATGAAAACGAATGTAAGATGTTGAATTTAATGAAAAATACTTTTTTAAATTGAAGTGGTGTGTTTTTGATAATCTTCTTGGTCAAATTTCTTGGAGGCAAATAAGAACACATGCAAATAGAATATACACCAAATTCTTTTATCATAAAAAATTTGCATTTCAATGTCAATTAATGATGCAATTGATGAGAATGCAAAAAATGAGGAAAGTAATGAATAGGTTAGGCTTTTATGTTAAACCAAAAAGAAAAGATCAATCATTAAAACATGTTATGTCTACTATTGCTAGTGCCATTCAATTTATTGAGAAAAATAGTCAATCTAAAGATAAAAACACAACAAGAAGAGCTATAACTACTGCTATAGTTAATAAAGCAACTTTAAATAAAATAATGGTAAACAATATTAGTGAAGTTTTAAAAATACATCTTAAAACATTACTAAGAGCGGCAAAAAAGAAGAGAAAGTATAGAAAATGATCCTATCAATCAATGTTGGAGTTTCAGTGGATGACTGCCAAGGTCTGATATAAAATTGAATGTTGAAATTAAATCTTTGATCAAAAAATATTGGCATGATAATACTAGGGTTTCATCTAATGCTAGAGATGTTTTAAAATTAAGGGTGGGGTTCAAAGTTCGTGATCCTCACCCAAAACACCTATTAGATACAACACAAACTAAATTTTATAGAAAATTTTGTAGCGATTTAGTGTTACCTAGTAATATTGAAATAAGTCAAAGGTCTTTTGAAAAATGTAAACCCTGGTATGTAAAAATTAATAAACAATGAATATCTTGTTGTTGTAAAATACATGTTCAATTTCGTTATTTTTATGATGTTTTTCGATATATACGTTGTACCTTGCATACTAACATGATTAGACAGGATTGTGGTATTGATATGCCACCTGAAGCAATAAGAGTTTATTTCAGGTTTGTTTTGTGAAAAATCTAATGATAAATTATTTTATTTAAGTTCTTGTATTTCTGGACAATGCATTAACTGTGGAAATCTTTCACTTTTAAGAATTTGTTTGCATGAAAGTGTTGATCATGATTTTGGACAACAATTAGTAGATGTCAAAAGATTTAGGAATGTTCACTATTCTTTAAAAGATGGAAAAATAGGAAAGCATTGTGATTTAGTTACAAAAAAAGCTAGTGTGCATGCATTTATGAGTGAATTTAATAATAAAATTGTACCAAAATATGTCATACACTCAACATGCTCGATGGCTGGATGGGCCAATTTCACAAGATGTAGAAACACATTTCCAATTGGTACTATACTCTCGGTTGATTTTATGAGAATTATATCCGCCCGCATGGAACTAATCTCATTATAATCTCGCAAGTAGCTAGTGTCGTCCATATTGTTTATAGACATGCAGATGATAGCACTGAGGAATCAAGAAAAGTTTTAGGAGTATTTTATTTGAGTGACAATCGTTGCACTCCATCGAAGCTCGTCAATATTGTTTTAGCATATTCTTATAGAAATTTAAGAGAAAGAGGAATCCATATGAAAGAACACCTCATATGGTCAGATAATTGTATGGGCAGTTCAAAAATGCTAGAATGTTCTATTGGTTAAGTAGGGTTCACAAGGAACTTAATGTCCAACATATATGGAGTTTTTTTGAAGCTAGGCATGGTAAAGGAGAACATGATGGAGCCGGAAGCGCAGGTCAAAAGAATTCTTGCTAGAGAACAATTAAAATTCGAGGATTTAGTAAAATTTAAAATGCACATGAGATTGTGGATTGGTGTAATAGAAGATTATCTGTACTTGGTTCGAGTGATTACTCTACAGCTCATCGATTCTTTTGGTTGGTGGAAGAAGAGAACATTGTATCTAGAGTTGATTGTGAGACAATTAGTGGATCTACTAAATGGCATTTATTTAGGAGTGCGACAGCAAGCACATGGACTATTTGGACAAGGGAGCTTGCATGTTTTTGCCAGTTTTGAATCTCAGGTGATTGGGAAGCTTGTGAAAATATAGAATGGGTTGAACAGTGGGAGCAAAGATCGTTGACACCTACAGAAGCACATAATCAATATGAAAGAACTATTGAAGAAAATGATCATTTGTTTGCATCTGAAGATTATGACCGTGTTTCAGACCTTGTACAAGAAGGTAATTTTAATTCAGTTTATTTCATTTTATTTCACTTTTTTAAGTTATTTTGTAATACTAAATTATTTATATGGATATGCACAAGTTATTAAATCGAATTTTGTTGGCAGGACATGTGTATGTTGTTATTGCACTTGAGGGGAATGAAGAGCAAATAGAATATTGGTTGGCTCGTTGTGTGGAAACTAAACATAAGTTGATAACACCTCAAGAAGATGATGATGGCTTTCATTATCCAACAGGTATAGTGATCCCCATAAGACACCTCCTTAAGAAAATTTCAAATGATAACAAGTTTTAGATTCCCTTAAGCAATTTTTTAGAACAAGTCTTTGATCCCCTTAAGAAAATTTTGAGAACTTATTTGATGATGGTTTTTTAACATGTTTTCCAATAGGATCGGTGGTGGTTGTTGGCACTTGGCTACGAAAATACTTGAGAAGAAAGAATGGTCTACCTGCATTCAAAGACTATGAAACACATAAAAAGATTATGCATTATTCACATTTGGTGGTGGCAACAAATATAAAACTAGAGTGGTATCATGGAAGACCTTCAAAAAAGGTGCTATGGTCAATTTCTATGGAAGAGCATGAGGCAATCATAGATGCATTGCAAAAAAGAGAGGATGAGATGGTACAATGGAATAAGTAAATACAGTAAATATAGTTTTAGTTTTATTTTGTCCTTTTAAATACATTAAATACATGTTTCTCGACATTGGTCAAGTGTGTTATTAGTTGAAATTACTTTAAATTGTCCTTTATACATCCTTAAGGCATAATCAATAAAGATCTAGTCCATGATTCAACCTAGACAACATAGAATACTTGGTAAAAATGGGTAATTATTAGTTAAATTATATTTAAATACATGTTTGGATTACATATTGATATTGGTTGGACATTAATAGTTAAAATTGATATATTGTCATTTTTTGTATCCTAGAGCCATCATTGCATTCATCTCATACTTTGAAACAAAAAGGAGAGGATGTCTGGATTCAACCTACAAACATGTGTGGAATACTTTTAAATGCAGGTACTTGAGTTCCCTGCATTATTATAGATAGTTTTATATAAATTAAAAATAGTATGCTCTAATATTCTCATTGATATTGCTTTGTACCTTTTTGATATCGTGGTGTGAAGACCTACTACATTCTAGCCAATGCAGTTTGAGAGATGTTCTTGAAATGGCATTATCCAAATTTTGTAAACATTGTTTTGAGAGATTTATTACATATGCACATACATACTTACAAATTAACATACTTATGTACTTCTAGGTGTACTCAAATCAATATTCTATATATTTTGTTTCTAAATGCATGTTTTCCTACTTTGAAACTTTATGTTTACGTGTATAATCACTAAATATCATGCATACATTATTGTTAAATCAATTATATCCTTAAGACGTATTATGACCCCTTAATACATCCCCTTAAGACAACCCCTTAAGACCCCTTAAGACACCCCCTTAATACCCCTTAAGACATCCCATTTAAGCGTATTATGACCCCTTAAGACATCCCCTTAATATGTTCAATTATGACCCTTTTAGACATCCCCTTAAGACATCCCCTTAATTAACACGTTCTATTATGACCCCTTTAGACATCCCCTTAAGATCCCTTAAGACATCTCCTTAATTAACACATTTTATTATGACCCCTTTAGACATCCCCTTAAGACGTATTATAACCCCTTAAGACATCCCCTTAAGATGTTCTATTATGACCCCTTTAGACACCCCCTTAAGATGCCATTATTTGTTTTGACAACTTATAAATTAGTGTTAGATGAACTATTATTTATAGTATTTATTAATGCTTTTATTCTCCAATCTTCTATGGTATTGTTTATTTCTTAAAATTTTATCCTTTATGGTATATAAATAGATTGCTTTTGTTTGTAAATTATGATTTATTGACTGATTATTGATTGGCGTGAATTGAATAAGTTCATTGAGTAATTATCGCTATTTATTGAATGCACATATCATGTATATCATGTATGAAATCACTAAATTTGCAAAGTATAAATATTAAAATGTCCTATATTAATCCATGTATGAGATCACTAAATTTCACAGTAATGTCCTATATTAATGTCTTGACTATGAACATAAAATGCATAAATGTACATGTGTAAATTAAAATTTCAAACAATAATAAAGTCCATAATATATGTAACATATTAAGTGCTTGAAACCAATATATTAAGCACATGAAATAAAGTCCAATAGATTACATGAGAAACAAGAAATATAGTCCATGAAATATACAAATATAACACATAAAATCACATGTTTCTAGGTCATGTATTGTCTCTATAATCAAGAGACCTCTTCACACCATGCGGACTATGTGGATGACCTGAAACACTCTGTATAAGAGAAAGATGAAATCAGATGTAAGACAATAAAAAAATGATTTAATGACAATTTAATTTATAATCCATCATAAAATTAAATTACCATCATATCTACGTCTGGATGCTTTGGTGCACCTGAAGCAACCTCTAAATTCTCTAAATCAATCTACATAAAAAAGACAAAGAAATTCGAAATTAGATGTACAACTCTATAATTAATTTTTTTTAATTCAATTTAATTTATAATTTATCATATTTTAATTGTACCGTATTCTGAGGTTGTGCACTAGGCTCTTCTCCAGGACCTATCTGTACATGCTCAACTACAAGATGTGTCTCATGCTATAAAAGAAAAGAATATGTAAAAATCTCATATTATGTATATATTCAATTTATAATTTATAATCGAATTTTAAATATAATAAAAAAATTAAATTACCATTTGATTCGAACTCGGGCTTCTACATGTCCTCTTGGTGGTGTAACTATGTCTGGATCAGGGCTAAAAGTTGCACTAACAAAGTCCTACAAGATTAAAATTAAAGCATGTGCAATTGAATTAGGTTAATATATATATATATATATATATATATATATATATATATATATATATATATATATATAAGTTTGCACATTTTGTGTAGAAAGTTTTGTAAACAACCTAGAAATTAGTGGCCTCACGAGTAACTACAACATCAAATGTTTTCCCAATGCCCATTCTTATTGTGGTATCAAACTAGACATACATGTACATAGACATTTAACACTTATAATATTTACAAGTGTACATGCATGCGTTTCATATATCTAGTGAATTCAAAACTCATAAAATTGTAACTATACTAATGTAAACTTTAAACAAATTTACAATATAAATGTACCTGCCCATGATCTATGTCACTCGATAGTGGAGGAGTGCGTTTGACAATCCCTCAGAGGAATCAACGCGGGATGCCGATTAACTCACCAAACCAACATAAATATTTCAGTAAACATATATGTGATTCAATTATAAATTTAAACTCAAGTTAAATAATTTATGATTTCATATATAATTTTAAAATTGAAATCAAAAATACCCCATAAGGGTTGCCGAAGTATGATCTGCACGATGTATGTACTCGTGGAACAGATGATTGCCCTTGAAATGTCATCTGTACACCAAACAATTTGATTGTTAAAATGTATTGCAAACTTTTCTTTGATATATACAACCATCAAAATTCTTATAAAATGAACGTACATCTAGATGCATATTTATATCTATATCGTAGTGTCCTCAGGGTGATGCTCTGCTATGAGGAACTCTACAAATGAACTAATGTGACCAAATGAACCACCAGAATCTCCCCGTACACCTGAACTAGGTGTGGCCTGATCAAGTCCATAACATACTTGATGACAACTAGTACATATATGGGGGATGAGCCTCGACACTCCTGGAGTGGTACTCAGACCAGCTCCATAAAAAAATCCTCCATCATCATCATCGTCTCTATGCTCCCCACTCGCTATCGTAGAAGCGTGCTGATCAAGGTCTCCTGCGAGTGTACTAAGGGAACCTAATGTTGAGACCAAAGCTTGATGATGTACAGGTGTAGGAATGGGAGGAACAGGAGCAACAACAAGGGGTTGCGCATGCACGAGGCATCGGGATCAACCCTTGCCCCTAATCTCTGTTGTGGCATGCTGCCACCAACACCCTGAAATGATCTAAAATCAAAATAATTGGGCTTTTTCCCCAAAACAAACTCTACATACAGTTTTCTCAAAAAATACAATGGGCACTCCCAATTAGCATGTGGGGGACTATCAAAACCATATACCATCGATCCCAAAAATGTGCACTCATTTGCGGATGTATGCACCACCTCATGGATATTCTAGATTTGTTGGGTGGAATGGGTTGTCGAAAGTAATGGGGCCTTGTGCCAGGGGCTAGATGGCTTTCATTATTTTATGTCTACATTGCTTGTAAGAGAGACCATCAATAAAAATTGTCTCATTTGTTCTTCTGCCCTGATGCCTATCAAGATCAGAATCAATCATCCCGATGAGACCAACAACGCTTGTACTGCGTGATGCAAAAACGCCCACATAGGAGTGAACCAATGCTTGACCTACATATACTGATTTGATCTTGTATGATGCAGCTTGATCATTTATCTGCTCTCCCGCTTGCAGCCTCACTCCATGGCAGGGTGCTGGATGGTATATTAGGAGTGGTGTGAGGGAGGGGAGTGGAGGTGGGAGGGGGAGGGATGGTTGTATCGGTGGTGGATTGATGATATCATCAATGTTAAAATCATCCATGATATTCTCGATATAAATGTGCACCTGCATTAAATCATACAAAATAGTCCATGTGCATACATATATTAAGATCATATATTTAATTGAAATAGGATGAGCAACATATATATTAAGATCATATATTTAACTGAAATGCACATGTATATACATTGATTGTTCAACTTAAGAGCATGTCCATACAAAATTCAAAATTAAATGTATGTACATGTACATTTAAAATATAAAATAGGATGCATAATTTGCATGCGTACAAATCATTAAACTAAACTATGTACATACATACAAATTTCAAAATTTAAGAACTATATATATGCAAATTTTTAATACATGCACATACATACTAAACAATAAACATGAAACATTCACAAAAGCTCATTTTATGTCTAACATGTACACACACACACATTTATTACAATTTTTCAGCAGGAGAAATCATGATCTAGTAGATAGTCATAAAATATATACTATTATATATTATTCATTATAAGTTCATAAATTCCACCAAAAATTCATAAATCCATGTCACTAAAAATATCCATCTAGAACCAAAATCATAAATTCATGACACTAAAAATATCCATTTGGAACCAAATTTATAAATTCATCACACAAAATATCCATCGTTCACCAAATTTATAAATTCATAACTATTTAAGATAATTGTTTTAATTTATAAACTATTGTTGCTCTCTACTGCATAGATCTTCATTTCTTTGTGTTTTCCTTTTCAAAATCAAGAGTTCTCCTCTCCTCTAGCCATTTTCTATGCTCATCTACGATCCCATCCATAGCCCTGACAGCATCAAAAAGGGTTTGCATCCTAGATGCAAACATCCTCACAGGAGGTGCAACGCATTCTTCATTTTGAATAATGTTGATTTGATCTTGGATGGTTCTAGCAGAAGCATTGATTTGTGCTTGCAAATGAGCATGTTCATTGATTTCAGGTGGTGGAGGTGGGGGGTTACGAGGTGGAGTGGGTGGAGGTGGAGGTGAAGGTGCTGGAGATGGATGGCGTGGAGGTGGATTGTGAATATTATTGAATGGATCCATGCGATCTTTAAGATATGAGTGAACCTACATTGGATTTGTAATTTCAAGATGTA